>NW_004624818.1:8154630-8249665 GCF_000247695.1 Heterocephalus glaber | reverse complement strand
CCACTGCTGAAGGCTAGCAGTCATGGGCACCAGCCAAGGGCGGGGGTGGGGTGTGTGTGTGTGTGTGTGTGTGCTTTGTCGGAAGTTCCACTGCTAAAGGCTAGGGCCCAGGACCCCATCTTTGCCCCTGGGGAATCTCAGATCCAGGAAGGCACCTAGGACCCTGGTGGGCGGGGCCCTCTTGGGAAGCTTCCAGATAGCTGTTCTGGTTCCAGTTTGACCCAGGGTCTGCCAGCTTTGACTGCTGCCCCCTGGTGGCCACCAGCATAGGCACAGGACACCACCACAGTCTCCGGACTCACAACCCAGTCCTGATGGACAGGGACCACTTCGTGTTTAGAAACCTGCTTACTTCACTGGTCAGGGCTGGGGCCCCTGGCTCAGGAGCAGTGTAGGATTATGGATATGATGTCCACTCTTTCCTGGGAACTTCAGGGAACTATGCTCAAATTTCTTGTCCTCCCAAGACCTAATCCGCAGAGATTTAAGCTCAGGCCCTAGAGATGTTTCTGTAAAAAACAAGAAGCCCTGGCTGGGGATGTGGCTCAGAGGTAGAGTCTTCCTAATGCATCCATGGTGCTGGGTTTGATCTCCAGCACCACAAAAATAGTTTCTTTTTTTTTTTTGGTACCAGGGATCGAACTTGGGTCCTTGCAGTTGCGCAGCAGGTGGCAAAACCACTGAGCTAAATCCCCGGCCCAGCACCACAAAAATAAAACAAGAAGTCCTCGAAGTGCTGGTGCTGGTGAGAGGTGGACCACTCCTAATGGGTGGGGAATGCAGGACACTGAGGCCCAGGAAATTTAAGTCTGTGTTCCTGTTGCATAACTCAGAAATAAGGTCAGTGACATGAAATAAGGTAGAGGAGGGTCCACACTGCACTCTTTGTGCCTGCAGTTCAGCTCCTCATGCCTTGACACAGGAAACCAAGGGCCCTCCAGGTCCCTAGTTGCTAGGGGTGGTGTGTACCTCTTAAACCAGGAGAAGCTGGAATCGCAGGGCTTGTCTTGAGGTAAGACCTTGGGTTCTTCAGCTATATGAACAGCATCCCTTCCTCAGCTGGCCCCAAGCCTGAACCTTCTCAACCAAACCCCATTTCTCTTTTTTTTTGGTACTGGGCATCGAACTTGGGTCCTGGGGCTTGCAAGGGAGGTGGCAGAACCACTGAGCTACATCCCCGGCCCACACACCCCATTTCTGACCAGCCCCACCCAAGCGAACCTGGAGAATCAGCAGAGGCTGAGGAGCCGACAGCAGGCACTGGGACGCCTCGGAGCTGTGCAGATGCCCTGTCTCTCGGCTGGACCACTTCAGCCAGGAAGGATGGCTCAGAGTCCGGAGCCTGCATGGGCCAGCTGCCATCTCCAGGGGATAGGGCCTTGCCTGCATCCTCATTCTTAGAATATAACCCAGTCACCCTCACTACCCAGTGTGGCCCTCCACTACCCATGTGCGCTTTTAAAATCCCCACCAAGAAGCTGTTCTCAGCTACTCCACAGCACACATTCACCCAGCAAGTTGTCACCCCACAGGCACAGCAAGGGCCAACTGGGCAGGAACATTCACTTGGCCACTCCTTGGGCCCTGGGCTCCCATAACAGAGAGACCGGCAGGCTACCTCCCGAGAGCTCACTCGAGGCAGACGAGGCTCCAGGCCAGCCCAGACACTGAGACCTCCCAATGTTTATTACGTGTCACCAGCAGCACGTGGGTCGTGGAAACAAGACCAGGGCTCATTTAACCTTCAGGTAGATCTTGGGGGTCTGCCACCCCTGGGGGGCCTCCTTCAGGCCGGCCTTCAGCCAGATGCGTCTCAAGTCTTTCTCAAACTTCACCTGTGAGGACAGAAAGAGTAACATCAACGGACTTTTGGCAAATCCACACACTCCCAGCCACTCTGTCCACTCAGGCCCAAAGAGGGGCCACTCACCTGCTTCCGCTTTAAGCGTCCTCCCTGGACTTTTCGGCGTAGGAACCGAGTTCTCTTGACCAGCTTTCGGTACTTGTGGTGGTTCATCTTCCGCCGTCGGATCTTCAGGACATTTTTGCACTGCATCTGCGGAGCATCCCAGACGCCCTCATCCACCTGCTTGGTCCCCTCTTCCACTTGGCCGGGAGGACACTGGTAGAATTGGCCTGGAGTCACAGTTGCTGGGGTCCCAGCATTCAATTTGGGTAAGAGGTGGCGGGCGGTCAGCCAGCTCTCCAGGGGGCTGATGGCCATCTTCCTGGGGACCAGCAATTCCTCAAGCTCCAGCTGGGGCCCCTTGCCAGGAAGGAAGGCCGTCCTGCTCAGGCCTGCGGGCTGCAAGCTGTGTGGGCGCTGGCAGGCACGGCTGCCCGGAGCCACCGAGACAGGCCACGGCCGACTACACCCTGCAGGAGAGGACACAAGCAGGCACTGTCGTGAATCCACAGCAGACAAGCGCCGCCAGCACCCGGCACGGGCTGCAAGTCCCCGCGGGTGAATGAAACGTACCTGTTCCCGGTTTGCCACCCCCTTCGTCTGTTACGAGGCCCTATGGCACCCCTGACCCACATCCCTGACCCACGCGCCTCGTACCTGCCCAGGGCACGGCCCTGGCAAACCGCGAAGTCAGGCGCGCCAGGAACATGGTTGTGGGAGGCGGCGGCCGGGCTCCAGCTGGAACACAGGCGCCGCGGAGTCACGGGGGCGGGCGGTGCACGACCCCGCGAGCCGCCACCTCGGTCAGCCGGTCCCGCCGAGGTGCAACTGCAAACCCGCTCGCCCTCGAGCCCAGAGTCGGGCTCAAATCTCTGCAAGCCACGCGCCTGCCTCGAGACTCCGTTTCCCCGAACACCCGAGTCCGCAGCGCAGGTCGCAGTCAACGCCCGAGCACATCGGAGGGTTGTGGCCCGGGAGGGCGGTCCCACCCCGGCCTGGCCCGACGCAGTACCCCACGTCCTCAAGGTCCAACAACCCGGCTCAAACTAACCACTCAGCCGCCGTACTCGGGAACTTTCAGTCCGTCCCCAAAACCAGCCCTCGCCAGCGACAGCTTCCGGTTAGAAAAGCGCCGTCTCCGCCCCAGTCCTCACGCAGCACGTCAGTTCCGCCTCGTCCCCTGCTCCAGCAGGAAACTCAGTTTCCCACAGTCCCACGGACTGCCTTCGCCCAGGCCCGGCCGCACGCCGGCGTGTGGTAGCGGCGGCGGGTCCCGCCCCGTGAGGCTGTGGTAATGGCTGTCTTGGGGACGAAGGGCTACCGGTCTGCGGGGTCCGTCACCTCGACGCCGAGCCCCCGGTAGCCGGGATGACCCCTGCCAAGGTGGGGACGGCGGGAGCTTTGGGGCGATTAGCGTGGGCCCCCGGCTCGCGAACACCTGGAGTCGCCCGTGCCCGCCGTGCGGCCGGTGCTGGGGACCCTGGAGGCCTCTACCCCAGCCATCCCTTTGACTTCCCAACCTACTTTCCCCTAATTCGGAGACTACTCTGAGGCAGACCGGCTCCGATAGTAATTGCCTGGCAAACAAAAATCAGACTCAGCCGGGTGTGGAGGTGCACACCTGTAATCTCAGCACTCGGATCGCCGAGCTCGAGGCCAGCCTGGGCTACATAGTGAGTTCAAGGCCAGCCTGAACTACACAGAGAGAGCCTGACTCAAAACACACACACACACACATCACACTTAGGCTTTAACTTTTGCTCAAAAGCAAAGTAAACTCTGTGGAGGATTGGTTTTGACAACTCTCGGTTTTGGTTCTAGAGATCGAACTCCGGACCTTGCGCTTAGGAGGCAGGCGGAGGAATCACTGAGCTAAATCCCCGGCCCCCATAGTTTTGACTGAACTTTTTTTTTGGTACCGGGCATCAAATTCGGGTCCTTGTGCTTTCGAGACAGCCGGCGGAACCACTGAGCTAACTCCCCGGCCCTGACTGAACTTTTAATGCTGCTCCTGAGGACATAGGCAAGTGCTCTTCAAGGCGCCACTTTTTTCTCTAGTCCAGAAAGACGTCCTGTCGGGGATGGCGAATCCCAGGGTGGCACCGCAGGATGCTGGTGGGAGGGGAACGTGGAGAGGGGCTACTCAGAGGTGGCCTGCAGGAGGATCTAAGGAGCCAGGGCAAGTGGAAGAGAGGGCAGGCCAGTGTAAGGGCAGAAGCTGCAAGCTCTGCGGCAGAGGTCACAAGGTGACGCTGTACCCTACCTCCTAGACGAACTGCCCAAGATTCCCAAACAGGGAACAAAGCATGTCCTGTGAATTTCCCAGGAAGACAAACCTCTGCCTCCAAATTGGAACAGTGCGGATAGAGCAAGGCAGATTGAGTCCAGCTCGACAAGTCAGTGAGTTATTAGATCACTTACAGAAGGACAGCTCACCTGCAGCTGCACTACCAAAGCACCCCCACACTGTTAGTATTTATATGGAGCTGTAAGGAAATCAGCAAAAAGAAGAATCAAAATCAAGAGTTCATGGGGAAAGTTGTGTTCCAGTTCACATCCTACCTGTATCCAGGAGCTCCACCCCTCACCAAGCTCAGCTGCAGTGCTGGACTCCCTAGTGCTGGGCTAGGGCCCACCAGACAGCTAAGTTGTCCACAGCAAAGTGGTGCTACTTTGGCTAGGGTTTGATGAATGTTCTCCCGTTTGGTAGCCCACTCCTCACCCAGAGGCGCAGCTTTCCCCAGGAAAGGGTTCTGGCACAAAGTGGCTGGATGGTGCCCTCTACACCCTGACTCTTAACACTGGTGTTTCCAGCCCTTCACCTGGCAAGGGAGAATCCGTCAGAGGCGGTAGCCAGGTGGGATGGAGCACATCTGTAATGCCAGCACTCTGGGAGGCTGAGGCGTAAGGGTCACAAGTTCCAGCCCAGCTTGGGCAGTTTAACAATTTAACAAGACTGTCTCAAAAAAATGGGGCAGGAGCGTGTGGATGCAGCTCAGTCCACAGCAGGTGTAAGTGTTGAGAAGTCCAAAGGCAGACAGTGCCATGAGCATGGGTGTACACAGCTGGGGATCCTCCAGCCCAGGAGCTGTGTGGAGCCGTGGGAGGAGTGACAATGGCACTGGTGGGCGTCCACACCAGACCTGTCGCTTCCTCCCACAACAGTGACAGAGCCCGTGTGGTGGCATCCCATGCCAGACCAGGCAGACCCAGCCAGGCCAGGAAGCCCAATCTTCCCTAAGATCTGAGGAAGAAAATTCACAATGGAAGGATCCGGGAGGGTATGTGGTCAGTTTTCTTTTTTGTACTGGGGATGGAGCTTAGGGCCTCTGTCCTGACTGAGTCACATTCCCAGCCTTTGCTTTTTTTTTTTTTTTTTTTTTGAGGGGTTCTTGCTAAGTCACTAAATTGCCCAGGCTGAGCTTAAACTTGCAATCCTTCTGCCTCGACTTCCCAGAGTACTAGGATTACAAATGTGTAGTACTGTCCCCAGCTTTTTATTTTTTATTAATTTATTTTTTGTCCCCCACACCCCACCCCAGGATCAGGACCTTATGCTTACAAGGCAGCTGCCGCACCACTGAGTCAAATCCCAGCCCAGCTTTTTATTTTTAATCAAAGGAATTCTTTAATCTCTCAAGTATATAATTGTTGCACATACTTGTTTTTCCTAGAATTCCAAATTGCCTCCAAAAAATGTCTTTCTCACAAATTTGCCTGTAATCCCAGCACTCAGGAGGCTGAGGCAGGAGGTCTGCCTGATAGTTCAAGGACAGCCTGAACTACATGGCAAAACTCTGTCTAAATAGAGGGCTGGTGGGCCAGGGATTTAGCTCAGTGGTTTTGCCGCCTGCTGCGCAAACACAAGGACCCGAGTTCAATCCCCAGTACCAAAAAAATAAATAAATAAATAAATAGAGGACTGGGGATGTAGCTCATTGGCACCATGCGTACCTCAAAAGTGCAAGGTCCTGAGTTTAAGCCCCAATACCAAACAACAAAAAAAGAAAGAAATTTTGCTTATCTGGGCGGGAGGCTGGAGGGTCAAGGGTAGGAGTGACCCAGGGCAGGCCCTAGCCTGGGGCACTCATCTGGGGTCCCAGGAGCCACCACTGGGCACTGCTTTGTCGGATTCTAGTGTTAAAGTGCTGGCACCAGCTAGTGCCAGAACCCAGCACACTGCTGTGAAGTTTTCACATTTCCTTAGCTGCTGTTCTACAGCCAAAGACAGCAGCCAAGGGAAATAAACATCTTTCCTAGTAGGGACTGGGGATTTAGCTCAGTGGTTCTGCTGCCTGACTCACAAGTGCAAGGACCTGAGTTCAGTCCCCAGTACCAAAAAAATAAAAAAATAAAATGTTATAAACTCCTAGTTATTCAGGGTTCCTGTGATCTGCAGGCTGAGCACTGTGAAGGAAATGGGAGCGCAGCACTGCACCCAGGGAAGGGGTGCTGGCCATGTGAAGCTGGGCTGGGGTTTAAGAAGCAGAAGAGGGAGGAGGGGACCTGTGCTGCCCCGATGCGCCCTGGGACAGGAGATTGCCTCAGAGCAGACCATTCCTGTGGCCCTGCTGATAATGGAGGGCCCCCAGGCAGCAGCTGAAGGAGACCAAGAGCTTGGAGTTACCTCCAACAGGGCTGCAGCTGTTTGGGCTGCAGAGGGTCAGCATGAGGCCCGCCCCAGGACCATGATGCATTGGGGCCACATGCCCACCACCCTCCCACAGTACCAAGGGACTGGCTCTGCCAGTCTCCCCAAACCAGTAGGGCTGCCTCTGCCCATGGCAACTCAGCCTTCCTGCAGCACTGCCACACCAGGCTCTGACTAGAGGTGCTGGTCTCGGGTGACCCCTTGCCAGCCCGAGGTAACTGACTGCCCCAGAGACTTCTGTCCCGAACAGCCCAGCTCCTGCACTCGCTGCCCACCTGCCCAGCCAGGGGAAGGAGCCCTCCGGGCATCTGGCTCCCCATATTGGTACTGCAGGCGGCCCACACAGATATGCCCAGCCGCCTTCCCACTTGAGACCGCCAGGGCCTGGCCTGTCCTTCCCCATTTCCAGCAGATGCATTGGAGCTCAGTACAAAGCCCAGGACTTGAGTGAGGGCGAGGGGGGCAGGAACAGCATCCTGAACGTGGCCCCACTTGGTGGAGCTGGCCGTGCACACCTGCAGGCCCTGATGAGCAAAGCACAACCACAAAGTCTCTGGCGTCCCAAGTGTCCTGAGAAGAGAGAATTGTGTTTATTCAACAACATAAAATGCATATAGGAAACTTCTCTATTTAGGAGCTGGTGGCCTGCACTCAGCATTGCACAGATAAAAATATACGACTTTCAACACAGACCTAAATACCTTCATGTTTCAAAAATCAGAATCTTTTACACAGTTTTAAGCTGGCAGAATTCAAGTTCTGAGTTTTCATATACATAGCTTTCACTTGTATTAAACATGTTTATTTACACATGGATAGAGAATAAGGGGCTATTAAGGCCATTTTCTCATTGTGAAACACTGCAAAATATTTACATAAGTACAACCTAATATAGGCAAAGGTTCTAAAAATCATCTTTCTTGACTGAACGTAATTGAGTATGGAAGTGAAGAGACAGCTTGTCCATAGCACCAAGCCACCCTAACAGGAACTCAGGTCTCTGCTTTCCCACCGAGTTGCCCGAGGGGCTGAAGCTGAACCCTTTGGCTGGAACCATGTGTGCCACACCCCACGCTGGCCCAAAGGGCCCCCTCACTGTTCCCTCAATTCCATTTCCAAATTCACCTCAAGGCCCAGGGTCAAAAACACCATTTCCAGAAAGACTAGTGGTAGTCCAGGGCCACTGGTGCCGAGGTGCCCCTGGAGGGTCTGAGGGCAGTCCCCAAGCACCCCCAGGAAGGGCCTGAGGCAGCGGTCTGGGGAGGCCCCTTCACCGCCGATGCCTGCTGTGCCCGGGGTGGTCCCGCTCATAGCGATGGCCACTGCGCTCATAGGACCTCGAGCGCTCCCGCCGCTGATCTCTGTAGTAATGACTTTTCTTCTTGTATTTTCCAGAGTGATCCAGCCGCTCCCGTGACCGGCTTCGAGAACGGGATGAGCTGCGGCTCCGAGACTTGTGTGGCTTCTGAGTGGGGTACTTGCAATCCTTGGGCTTCCGGGAGCTCCTCACCTCAGAGCCTTTGTAGGGAGCACCTCGGTGCGCCTGCCTTGGTGGCGAGTCACTCCGACTCCGTGAGCGGCTCTGTGACTTGGACCCCCCAGACGTGGAGCCGCTGTCACTTTTCCTGTGAGGAAGGACAGCACACCTGGGACCACAGGTGCGACCGACTATCTCAGCTCGGGGCTGACAAGGGGTGCGGAAAACAAGAACCCATCTCAGGTTAAGAGCCACTGTCCCTTGGGGGAAACGGCCACCCTGCCAGCCTGAGTCCCCCCCCCGGGGGGGGGCGCGCTGGGCACGCACCTCCTCTTGGGAGACGTGGACCTGGAAGGGGACCTCGAGCGGCTCTGCTCCCTGCTCTGGCTCTCGCTCTCGCGCACCCTCGGCAAGCTGCAGACAGGAGAAGGCAGTCACAGACCCAGAGGCCGCGGCCACCCGGCAGCCACCCAGCAGCTCGTGTCCTACCCATTCACAGGGCTGTCGGCCTTGGCTTTCTTTGCACCCTCCACTCTCCTCTTGGCAGTCTTCACAGACAGTGGAGAAGGCTTGTTTCCTCTGCCTCCTGTGGGCGACTCTGCAAAGCACAGGAAGTTCAAAACCAACCCTCAGAAAATTGTTCACTGAGAAACACACTGGCAGATAAGGGCTTTTCTGGGGGGTGTGGGGGACACAAACGCTGATCGTAACTTCCCGCTCAGGGCTCAGAACCTAACAGACACCACAGGACCCAGAGAGGCACCTTGACTAGGGCATTTTCCTCTGCACCTGCGCGTTGTCCCGGCAAGCCCCAGCACCTGACATACAATCTAGTAAGATTTTACACTTCTCACTGAATGTAAACAAAAGGATCCCAAAATGCCCATCCTTACTGCTTGTTAATGAAAATATTAAAACGTGGGCTGGTCTGGGGATTTAGCTCAGTGGTTCCGCCGCCCGCCTCGCAAGCACAAGGACCTGAGTTCGATCCCCGGTACCAAAGAAAATATAAAAACTAAATCTTCAGAGACCCCATCTCCTTCGGAAGATCACCGGTGGCCTGTCAGGCAGAAGCCCAGGCTCTGGGGCAGGAGCACACACCTGGCCTCGGAGCAGGGGAGAACCCCGCACCGCTGTCCGCTACGGGTGCACCCCCAGGCAGCAGGCCCCGAGCTTGTGCCTTTGCCTCCTCCAGGGCATGCTTTCTCTTCTCCACTTCACTCTCCAGGTATGTCAGATCCACCTAAGGGGCCGGAACCCACCTATTCAGAACCAGAACCTTCTGGCTGAACACAAATGCATATGCTATGTGAAAACACAAAGAACCTTTTTCCGCGTATAAAGCTGCAGGATTTTTAAGCAGATTTCTTGAATTTCTTCTTCAGTTGCTCCAAACAAAAGAAACCAATGGGGACGATTGGGCAAAGGGATCTGTGAACACAACAGCATTATGTCACATTCCTCTTAACAACCTCAAGGCCACAAGACTCAGGCTCTAAGAAGCAGCCTGCTATCTCCACACAGTGCTGGCATGGGCTCCAGCTGGAGGGCTGGGCTGAGCTGAGACATCAGCACACTGACCTCCAGCGTCCGGGCAGCGAGGTAGATGCAGGCACAGGCAATGCTCTCAGGCTGGAAGCGCACAAAGACGTCTGTGCGGAGGCTGTCGTTCATATAGTTCCTGAAACCAAGCACAGGGAGAACTGCAGTGCACCAGCAGCCCCGCACGACCGTGTTCCCTAGGGCCGCCGCTACTCTAAAGTGGTCTACCGCTAGGGCCGAGAGCTAGCAGTCCTAGGAATGCCCAGAGGTAAGGAGATTCTAGCTGCTTTTTCTGAACGTAAGAAAGAGAAATCGCTGAGGGGATCAAAGCTGGCTGAATGTCAGACAGTATGTGTTGCTGTGAACGAGAACCGACTTTAACTTTACTTTTCCCTCAACTTTTAGCTTGCCATCATGCAAAGCACAATGCCTCGAAAAGAAAATGCTACTTAGTGGTTAAAATGTACTCGGTTAAAGAAATCTAAATGCTCAAAATCCAGAGTGCAGAGAAACATGCAAACTCAAATAAACGGGCTGAGTGTGAAGCCTTGCGGCCAAGACAAGCTGTCCTCCTGTGATCCTCTTCAGTGGAGAGCACTTGTGGCCTGGTCCTCCTCCAGATGACTGAGCCACAGCTTCCAGGAGGGAGTCCACTTGGAAAGGGACAGGCCCTTGGGTGCAGTTCCGGTGCAAGGGACCGTCCGGAAGGCCAATGCCCAAGGAGTCCTCTTCTCAGGCTTATCAAAGAACGTTCCAAACTGTCCCATTTCAACAAGGAGTCTTAAAATGAACATCCATAAAATCAGAAGCAACAAGATACTAGAAGTTTATCACATAAGTACATTTATAAACTTTATCATACTTTAGAAGACATTTAAGTACAAAATTGCAGTTTTAAAAAAATTAAAACATTTTCCTTCAGATATACTTCTCTAAGATTTATAGGCTACATCTAAACCTCTTACCAGCTTTATCAATATTGCAAAAACAAGCAATTCTGCTAGAAAACAGCTGGAGAAGTCACATATTCACTTACTGCCCCACCACCCCAACAACAGATAGCATGGTGTCCTTGGAACCAGGGTGCGGTTCCCCCACCCTAACCTCTCCCCTGACCCTGGAGAAGGCCACACTCAAACACAGATTCTCAATGATCAATTCTAGAGATGCCCCCACCCCGGGCGGGGGGGGGGGGGCCCGCAGCCCCCATGGGAGCCATGTGGTGTCAGTGCAGCAGCTTGTCTCAGGAATGACTTCGCAGATGAACAGTTCAAACATTGACAAATACAGCCATCAGTAACTTTGTGTTTCTAATAAAAATACTCAGTATTCAAATAGTGATAGCATTAATCCATCAAGTTCTATAAACAAATTAAATCTTCAGAACATATATTTAAACTTATTGCTCTATTTGAAATAAATTACAATATGTTGAAAAGTATCCAGGGAATAATTTAAAGATGCACACCTTTCCCAGAATGAGTCCCACTCAGCTGCTGAAAAGAGCAACCTGAGGACTTCAAGAACTAATGAAATAATCTTGTACGACGGCTTCAATTCCCATCAGCCAATTTTTCACCTCAGTTCTTACAGCTTCCCTTAGAACTTTTTAGAGAAAGGCACTGCATCTTTATGGTACAAGTACAGCAGTTTTAAGGAGACAAAATCCAAGCCAAGACAGTTACCAACTCTAACTGATACGATTACCGAAGCACGACAGGGCCAACAAGAAGCACAATCGTCAGAGCCACAAGCAGCAGTCGGCCATGACTAGACTATCGTACGATACCACCAGTCTAGAGCCGGCCTTCGGTGGTGAGCCTGCACTGGATTGGCTGAAGACGGCCGCTGTCCCTGCACCAAAGCGCTTGGACAGCAGAGGAGAAGTCTTAGTCACTTACCCTCAGAGGCTACCCTTTGATTGAAAGAGTACAGAAAAGAAAAGTCAAAACAGGTTCTCGATGAAAGAGTCATAGCACCAGACAATTCAGTCAGCAATATGACCCCTAAAGACTCAACTCTGTGGGGAAAAGGGAGCAGGACACCCCAGACACAAAACTGCCTTTCCAGCCTCCCTTTCTAGTATGGGCCTGTTAGAATCAGCCCAGAATCATAGAAAACTTTTACCCATTTTTCCCCACAGGATGAAATTCCCTGGCTGTTTAAGATACCTCCCCCCAACCTGAGACCTGCAACTTCTGTGCCCAATTCACAGCCCCAAGGGGAACCCCACTGACTGCTCCCAAGGCGGACACAGGCAACCCAGGGGCAGGGATGGGCCACCTACCGTCACACCAGTGCCTGTCATTTTGGGAAGCTGCTAGGCAATTACACAGCAGATCACTGGGCACCGGGGCAACTGCAGCCCACAGCCAAGTCATGGGACCGACTACCCACTGCCCCAGTGCCTCAAGTAACACATTCCTGCACTGCCCTTGCTGGACTCGCGAAACAAGGAGGGTCAACTCACCATGCAGTCTGGACCAGGTGCTGGTTACGCTCACATTCTAACACCTGAAGGTACATAACGATTATCTGGAAGATATGGGTCAGGCAGTTATTACCAAGAACCTGGAGAGCAGGAGTCAGATCTTGCCAGTGTCCACGAAGCAAAGAACCTCATTCTAGATCCCAGGGGTGGCTCCTGGTCACGTCCGGCAGGTGGCTCGGCTGGAGGGCAAGCCTTTGTGGGTCGAGCTGCCACCTTCTTTCAAAGGTGGGCCACGTGCATGTGTGAGGACCAAGCTGTAGCCTGTGGCACGGAAGCTGCATTCCCCTCATGACCCATTCTCATTCTCATCAGTGCCTTTGGCACCAGTGCAGTCAACCTGTCCCAGGCTCCACTGCACCTGTAGCCAACTTACTTTCAGCCAATGCAAAAAGCACTTAACTCTTCAGTGGATAATTCACCAAGAATTTGAATTAGTGTCAGAAACAAGGGAGAGAGAAGATATAAAGAAACCCCCAATAAAAAGGGGTTAGGACCAAAGATGCAAACAGTAATCTCTTTTGGGCCAGGGATTTAGCTCGGCGGCATCACGCCTGCCTCGCAAGTACGAGGTCTTGAGTTCAATCCCTGGTACTGAAAAAACAACAACAACAACAACAAAAATAAACCAGTAATCTCTGTCTCGCTCTCTTTTCCTTTGGTACTGGGGATTGAACTTGGGTCCTTAGCTTTCAAGGCAGGTGGCAGAACCAATGAGCTAAATCCCCGGCCCCCCAGTAATCTCTTTTTAAAATCAGTTTTGGGCTGGGGATTTAGCTCAGTGGTTCCACTGCCTGCCTCGTGAGCACAAGGTCCCGAGTTTGATCCCCGGCACCAAAAATAAATAAATAAATAAATAAGGTCTTCAGACGTTAGCTCAGTAACAAACCCTAATTTCAATCCCCAGTGTCACCCCCCAAAAAGGGAAGTAAGGCTATTACTAAGGTAACTTCAGAAAATGAGCTGTTGAGAAGGAAAATGTATACTAACAGACTCAATTTCTAGGTCACTGCTATTTTTGAAAGCTCAAACCTAAAAGATGCTGTTTCCAAAACTGTTTTCTTGGGGGGACTGGGAATTGAACCCAGAAACTCACGTGTGCTAGGCAGGCACTCCACCCAAGCTACATCCCCAGCCTTTATTTTCATTTGAAGTCAAGGTCTCATTAAGTTGCCCAAGATGGCCTTGAATTTGGGATCCTCTTGCCTCAGAGCTGGGAATACAGGATCATCCCACCGAAACCAGCCATTTCCAAAACTCTGGACAGCTGTGCACACCTGTGGTCTTAGTGACTACTCAAGACACTGAGGCAGAACTACAAGTTTGAGGTTGGCCTGGGAAACTCAGTGAGACCCTGTATCAAAATGGAAATAGAAAGGTTGGGGAGCAGAGTAGTTCCATGGTAGAAAACTCCTGGGTTCAATCCCCAGTAGTGGGGAAAAAATTGACAGATAGTAAATTAGGCTAATGTGTGAAGGATTATGCTGAGATTACAGACAGACATAGGAAAGCCCAGTCAGGAACACGTTCAGGCTTCCTCGGGGCCTCCAGACACAAGAACGAAGAGCTGCTGCGGCCAGGAGTGGGGTGGCAGGTTACAGGCAACGGCCTTAAACCCACCTTGTGAGGGTGCTTCACGTGGACACAGAAGCCCAGCTCCTTAAGAACACGTCTTTCTGCCTTGATGATTTGGTTCTTTAAGTTAACATAATCTTGGTCCAGTAGCAGAGGCACAGGTTTCCTGTAGGTCAAAGCACATGGTCTGCTTCAGGGTTGAACACAAGGTCTGTCAAGTTCCACTCTTACTCCTCAGGCTGAAAACATCATCTCAACACAATACAAAAAAGCTATGAGGGGCCAGGGATTTAGCTCAGTGGTTCCGCCACCTGCCTCGAAAGCACAAGGTCCTGAGTTCGATCCCTGGTACCAAAAAAAAAAAAAAAGGAAAAAGAAAAAAGAAAAGCTATGAGCCTCATAGTAAAATCACCAGAGTCCTCAAACCCCAATGGCAACCTCTTTAACCTCCCTCCATAACCTGAGCTGCACTGATCTAGACAGCCAGCGTCCCGTGCCCAACACTGGCTGGCTGGATGGAGACTCAGGTTCTCACTGCACCACCACTAAGTACATGCAAGAGAGGAGATCAGACTTGTATTTCGATGGAAACTAGAAAATGACAGCACAACACTGTTCCTCATATCTTTCGGGAACTGGCTCCAGGACAATCAATCCCAGTAACAAAATCCAGAGACACTCAAGTCCTTTACATAAAACAGTGTAGTATTCACACAGCAGCCACAGACTTCAAATCATCTCTAGGAGACTTGGACAGTACAGAATGCTTTGTAAGTGGTCGCTGTGCTGTACCACCTAGGGGATAACAACAAGGAGCAAAATCTGTATATGTTCTGTACAGACACAGTATTTTCTCCCAACATTTTCAATCTGAGGTTGGCTGAATCTGAAGATGTGGAAGCTGTAGATACAAAGAGTCAACAGCACTTAAAAGAGATGGGGCTCCCTCCTTCCTTATTTTTTTTTTGCAGCATTTGGAATTGATTCCAGGGCCTTGTGCTTACTGGACAACCACTGTACTACTGAGCTGCAGTCCTGCCCCCTGACTTGCATTTTTAGATGCAGCACTGGACAAGTTTCTGGCTGTCGCAACTGCAGAAGTAGAGGGCAGGGCTGCTTAACATCCTGCAGCAGCACAAAGGACAATTTCAACAAAGAAATCCCCAGTGCTGAGACTGCAAATCCCTACACTGGAGCTCTGAGTTCTGGGGGAAACCGAACCACAGTGGGCAAACAGGACCATCCCAGGACTGGAACTGCCCACTGTCCCATTGAGCGAAGCCCTTGCAGCACGTAGGGTAACCCTGGGAACATAGGAACATATTACTGAGCATCCACAAGATTAAAACCTCCCAACCTGAGCTTGATCACAGAAATGTTAGTTAAACCATGACAGGTGCTATGATAGCTCTGATAGGAACTTACTTTTTCTCTCTCAAATGTCGAAGGCGATGAAACACATTGATGACATCCCGAATTCTTCTTGGAGCTTCTTCTATTTTGGAGGCCAAGTGCACACAAGCCATGGATACATGCTAAAATGTAAGCATTGCAGCAGATGTGTTCCCCCCATTGGGCTTCCCCAGGCTTAGGGTTACTGGGAGCAAAGAGAAGGTGAAGAGGTAAAGGCCTTTACGCAAGGAAAGTGGAAGGGGGGAAGGGGTCGAGTAGACCCGGACTCCTCCCAGCACATCCCCCTGGCAGGAAGCGAAGGGGCAGGCCTACCTCCATGGAATGCTTCACGAAGGACTTGGTGTAAAAGAATCGCTGGAACAGCACCTGCCCCGTAGCCATGGCCACCTAGAGACCGAGAAGTTTCCATCACTTTTGATCGGACACTCAAGACCAAGTAACTTGAGACTTCCCCGGAACAAAATAATAACACGTTTCTCACGTTCCCCAATATCGCTGAGTCTCAAGGCCTCCAGGACTCTGCTTGTGGCTGGGTTAGGGGATAGGGCCAGGGATTCAGGGTGAGGGCCAGTTCTGGGCAGGATCGGGTCGGGTCGGATCGGGGCTGGCTCGGGGCATGGTCGGAACGGATTGGATCAGGATCAGCTATGGGAGGGGGACAGGTTGGATCGGGGCCCGTTCCGGGCACGGTCCCCACTGCCGGCCGTTCCCTCGAGGCCCATGGCCATCCTCACCTGCGGCAGGCGCAGCAGGATGCCGGCCGCCTGGATGAGTTCGCAGCCCACCACGCGGAGGCCGGTCTCGGTGTCGGGGTCCAGGCCGCTCGACATGGATGGTGTGAAGCGCAGTTTGTCGTCAGGCAGCAGGCAGTTCTCCAGGGTGATGAGCACTCCTGAGTACAGCTTGTCCCCGATCAGCACCCCCTGCGACCCGGGCGTGGCGCCCCCCGAGCCGGTGGCGCCGGCCGCCGCAGTGAGCACTGCCGACCCGGGGACTCCAGCGGCCGCCGTCGCTGTCGCCATTTTGGGCCGCCGACGCCTTTCAGGCCCTTTCTCTGCAGGGCGGCTCCTCGCGACGCTCACGGCCCGGCCCCAACGCATCCCATTGGCTGGATACAACGGATGCCTCATTTCTATTGGTCAGGCGACCTGCTCGCCAGACTTACGTCAGGCGCCGACGCCGGAACCCGACCCGGGAAGGGCCGGCCTGTTACCCCAGGATTCCCCGCGGCCAGGCCTGACCCGGAAGTGTGTCTGCCCCTAGCGACTCAGACCGCGCACAGTCGGCGTCGCGGGGTCAGGCTCGCGGAGTCCCGCGAGATCCTGAAAGCTCGGTCCTGGGACTGCGGCGGTGCCGGGCCGAGTAAAGGCAAATCAGCACGAGACGGTCAGTTCTCAGCCATGCTGGCTGCAGGTTCTCGCTTCCAAGTTCCGTTCTCAGGGAAGGCGGCGAGTGAAGGGAGTCAGGAAACGGACTCGATGACCGTACTGAGCGGCGGCGGCAGGTGCAGGGCCGGGGACGAAGCAGGCGCGAGGCCGGCACACTGGGGAAAGGGCGTGGACAGACCCCACAGACCGCACTGTGTGATCCCCCGCGTCCCGGCCACCTCGGGAGACCCAGCGTGGGCACTGCAGCCTTCGCTGCTGCGCCGGAGCAGCGGGTGTATGCGTCACCTTTCGCAGTGGGACTCGGGGGTAGGGTGACTGGGAAGCCGTGCCAGATGCTACTAGGGTCGGTTAGGAGGAGATGGAAGGTAGACGTGCCTAGGTGGGGCAGGTCAGACTCGGAGCTCCTTGTAAAACTGCCCAACAAACCAATTTACAGTTCAGGTACTGTGGGAGGCGGAGGCCGGAGAATCATAACTTCGAGCTCAAAGCCGGGCGTGGCGGTGCACGTTTGTAATCCCAGCTATAGGGAGGCTGAGCCAGGATTGCCAAGAGTTCGAGGCCAGTGTGGGTTGCATGATGAGTTTAAGGCTACCCTGGACTACATAGCAAGACCCATCTCAAAAAAAAATTTTTTTTTGAGCCCAGCTTGAACAATTTAGCGAGACTGTCTCAAAATTAAAACAACATGCCAGGCATGGTGACGCATGCCTGTAATCCCAGCATTTGGGAGGCTGAGGCAGAAGGATCACCATGCGTTCGAGACCAGCCTGAGCTACATAGTGAGTTAAAGGCCAGCCTGAACTACATAGGGAGACCCTGACACCCCCCCCCCCCAAATTAAAAACAAAAACCCGGGGCCAACGTCAGAGCTTCTAGCGAGACCTGATTTGATCCCACAGCCCCAGCTCTGCCAAATAGGACCCAGTCTTTCTTCTTTGCACTTGCTGTGGGCAACATGGTTGCAGCTCACCAGTCCCTTCTGCCCCCAAGTTGGCAGTGCCAATGCCCCCTCCCCCCACGTTGGCTGTGTGCCATGAAAGGAGGAATTTTCTTTCCTCTGGAAACCCACATGCATCTTGTTTCTCCCCGTGACTGGAAGCATTTGTGGGAGAGCTTGGTGTTTTCAGCCAGTTAGGCCAGCCCTAGTGCATGGTACCATAGCTCTTGGGCTGAAGCAGGGCTGCTGGTGCAATCCACAAGCTTTTTCCCCTTTGACGTGAAGTGCCACAGTACTGAAGGGGTGCGACTCTGCCTTACTGCCTGAGCAGTTATGCACACAGCCAGGAGCTGAACTCAGGCAACAGGAGAGATGAGCAAGATAGCCCCTAGCCTCCCAAGTTTATGGTGCAATGGGGATTCTCAGGTTGCCGACAGGGCCAGGAGGAAGGGGCACAGAGGGCAGTAATGAGTCAGATGTCGTCGGCCAGCAGGGAGGGCAGAGGAAAGTGATGATCTTTAGGATTCCTAGTTAGATGGTCAGGGCTTGGTCAGTTCTGTATGGGAGTGGAGGTGAGTGTGGAGTCCATGGAGGAGCATGGAGTGACTCGAAACAACTGGCAGCATAGGATGAGGGAGGTGTGACCACAGGAAATTCTGCTGCTACTGGTGACAGCTGTCATCCAGCTCTCCTGGAGTAGTGGTGGCCCTCCAGGATAAGCAAGTGTGTGTTGCCTGTATAAATGGGGTCACCAGCAAGCGGACAGCCATTGTTAGGCCCAAAGGGCTCTGCTGGAGCTCAAAATAGAGATGTGCAGGCTCTGGATGGGACCATGTCCCTGAGAGGACAAGGGTAGGCCTGGCCCTAAGCAGATGGGAAGACACATTATCCACTACATAGGAACAGTGGACATGGACGGTCTGCAAGGCACAGGGCTGGCAGAGCTGCTGTGAAATGATTTCTGCTGGTGAGCTCATCAGGAACATTTCTGGACATCATGGAGCAGCATGTTAGTTGTCAGTTTGGGAGCCCCCACCTGATGAAGTCCTGGAGACTGGAACCAGGAGTATCAGCACCTGCTGTGGAGCTGTCTCCCTCTGATCCCTACTGGCCAAGGGGGCATGGGAGAAGAGCGCAGGGAAATAAGCTGCTGTGCAGTGGCTGAAGAGCTGAGCCACGGGGCAGGTGGGGGGACTTGGAATGGATCAGGGAGCTGGATGGGTAGGGAGGTATGGTACACCCCAAGGTGTGTTTGCTAGATGCCATAAAACACAACTCATAAGTCAAACACTTTGAAAACTTTATATGCATAATCTATGTAAGACAGTTCTGAGACTCTGTGTCCACTGAGAGAAGACAGGGCCTTTTCTCTCAGGCCTGGCACCAAAGTGTAAATAAAGTAACAACCCAGGTTTATGAGCTACTGAGTAGACAGCACATTGTTCCTATCTTGGTCATTAGGATCATTGGGAAGAAGCATTTTCCTGATCCAAGGTGCGGCAGCCCTCAGTGGTAGTGCACCACCCTGGAAAATATGCCTTCAGGCTCCTTTCCATTCCCCAAGGCAGCTGCAAATCCTTCCTGTCGCCTCCGTTGGGCCAAAGCAGCCAAAGATTTAAAAGTTTTTGGTTCATAGATGGCCAGGTCTGCAAGTACTTTCCTGTTGAGCTCCACCTGGCACTGACAAGAGAAAGAACCAGAGCCCATAGTTTGTATTAGCAACAACTTGGGCAGCACATCACAAGACCCTGTGCTGGACTGGCTTGCACTGACAGTGTGGCTCAGAGACCTCTGGTGGTGAGTGGCCCATCAGCGCCAGCACTCTGGCTCCAGGGCACAGCCTGTCCACATAATAGCTCAGGAGGACACAGGGTAAGAGAATCCTGCCTGGGCAACACAACAACACTACAGGACAGGGCCAGGGATTTAGCTCAGTGGCACCACACCTGCCCTGCAAGTGCAAGGTCCTGAGTTGGATCCCTGGTACCAAAAAACAAAACAAAAAACACTACATGACAAACATGAACAAGGACAAGGGAGAGGGCACTTGTGAAGTCTGTGTGACGCTGGAAGGGGGGTGAGTCCAGGCTCCAGAGCCTGCCCATGGAACAGGATCTTATTTAGGGTCAGTGGTTATCACCTGGACCGCTGGAACCCATCAGTCAACCTGAAAGTTCCCACGGTGTGCTAGGTCAGGCTCCTGTCAAGTGAGACTGGAGGCCTGGGGTGTAACTCAGTAGTTGAGGGCTCGTGCACTGAGAAAACTGCAGGTGATTGTGGAAAGCTGGTGTCAGTGGGCTTAAGCAGCAGAAGGGGGATGGGCCATGTCTCCACACATTAAACACAGCTACCAAGCACCCAGGGGACCTATTGTGGACCTAACCTGTGTGCCTCAGACAGTGTCCATCTGCCTTCTAAGTCTCAGCTTCCGGACAGTAAACAGACACTGACATCCACACATGCATCGTGTACTGGAGCGCTTACCCTGAGGATCTTTGTAACGTACCACACAGGAGCCCTACAGAGTGGAAGCAGAATATCCACTCCCCAGACTTTTTAAAGGAAAAACACAAACATACACGGAACCAGAGAGGATTAACATAACTTCTAGATTCAAAGAATGACCAGGATTTCACACTTCTCGCTTGATCTATCCTCTTCCTGAAAGACATTTCTTCTTTCTGTGATTGTATGTTTCATTTTCATCTGTTACATCATCAAAAAACTTCCACTGTTAAAACTTTTAAACTTTACAGTTAAAGCCAAAGTCTTCTACTTTTTTTCCTAAGGGGGAAACTTTGGGCCTCAAATCACAGTACAAAAAGCCCTATTTCCACCATGCTCTGCCACCAGCAGGGCAAGGAAGAAGCAAGTATAAGCCCCCAAACTGCCAGGGCTGCAGCCAGGGACACAAAGCAGTGCAGACCCTACCAGGCTGCCTCATGCCTGAGGGGTGGCTCCTGCAGATAAGCACCTCAACAGGCCTCAGCCATACCTTGATTAAATTGGTAACAAACACCCAGTACTTCAGGCCATGTTCCTGGGAGGCACCTGTGATTCGATTAATCCAAAGCTGGAATAAGAAAACACTGAGATGAGTTAACAGCATCCTGGACTTTATATCTATACCTACCTTCCAATAATCCTTCTGGCCGAACTAAACTATTTGTAAGTCAGTAGAAAAGTAAGTTAGTATTTTCCTTTCTAGCAAACAGACTTGCAGTACAAGCAAAACTTCACTGAAATAAGTTCCATTCTATTTTATTTTGGGGTTTTTCATTGTACCGGAGATTAAACTTAGGACCTTGCACTTGCAAGGCAGGCGCGGTGACACTGAGCTAAATCCCCAGCCCTATTTTTGTTTTTTTTGAGACAAGATCTCACGATGTAGTTCAGGTTGGTCTTGAACTCACTACGTAGCGCTGGGTGGCCTCCAACGAGTGATGATTCTCCTGTCTTAGCCTCCCGAGTAACAGGGATTACAGGCGTGCAACACCACGCCCACTGAGAACGTGTGTTTCTAAGAACTCTGAGGAGGCACAGTGGCTATCCAGGACCCTCGCTCCCATCACTGCGCCTGCACTTCCACACACAGGGTTAGCCTGGGGGCAGCACGGCCCCGCCCCAAGGGCACAGCTGGTAACTGGAATTCACATCGGAAACCTGCAGAGGGGCACGCTGGGACCCGAGGCTACTGCTAGCAGAGCCTTTCTGACCTTACTGGCTTGACCAGGCTGCTGCTGTTATTCTTTGCACTAATGCTTTAGCGCTGCTGACGCAGGCGCGAGTTGCAGCTCTCAACAAAGAGCTTTTTTCCCCGGAAAGCTTCGTCTAGCAGGCGCGGGAGCCCCCGCATAAACACCCAGGAGCAACGGGCTGCACGAGGGCGAGGGCCAGGGGTCCCGAGAGGGGTGGGAAGGCGCTTACGGTCCTCAGGTTCCGCTTCTTTAGCTTGCGGGCCCGGGTGCATTTCACGAAGGCCCTGGTGACAGCCCTGACGGCCAGCCGGTAGCAGCGGTTCTTCCTCCCCCTAAAGTGCTGGGGCGAGAAACGGGAAATGAGGGGTGACGGAAACCGCGGCGGACGCCCTTGGCCCACAGGCCCCCTGGTCCCGGCGCGCTCGCTCACTCACCCGCGCATGCTTCAGCACCTCCTGGATCCGAAAGTAGCGGTCGGTAACGCGGTTCCGCAGGTAGAGTCGCGTCGTGAGGAAGACCATGACCAAATGTCCCTGCGAGGCTGCCGCCGAAAGCGCTTCCGGGTCAAGGTCGCCGGAAACTTACGGGGCGACGTGCGTGTGCTTCTGCCTTCCCGGGCATCTCTGAGCTCGGCCCCTGGGTTCCGTGGTGCGCGACGGTCTGCTGGCGGGCGGGGCCGCGAGGCGGGCATCGCTGCGGGGCGGGGAGGACGGTGCAGCGCGGACGCTGCCGGCGCTGGGGGCCGGGCGCAGGCCGCGATCCCGGGGTGCGCCCCTGATGAGAGCCCGAGCTCACGCGTCCCCGGGAGCGCACTGGGCGCCCGGCCGGGAAAGGCGCGGCGCGGGCGAGGCCGAGCTGAGGGAAGTGGACGAGGGCTGCGTTCACATCATACTCTGAAGGCCACAATGAAACAGTGCGGTGGCGGCGTACGCCTGCAGTCCCAGTCACTGTAGCTATTTGGGAAGCTGAGGCGACGGGGTCTCTAGTTCGAGGCTAGCCTTGGCTGTGTAGCGAGACCCTGTCGCAAAAACCAGAAAGGGGGCCGGGGATTTAGCTCAGTGGTTTCGCCGCTTGCTGCGCAAGCGCAAGGACCCGAGTTCGATCCCCGGTACCAACAACAACAACAAAAAACCCAGAAAGGGCTGGGAATGTAGCTCAGTGGTAGAGTGGCTTTGGGTTCAGTCGCCAGTACCAAACAAGCAAATAAAAGAAGTGACCAGGGCTGAGGATTTAGCTCAGTGGTTTCACCGCCTGCCGCTCAAGCGCAAGGTCCCGAGTTCGATCCCAGGTACCAAAAAAAAAAAAAAAAAAAAGAATACAGTCGTTAAAAGAAGTGACTGTAGCACTGTGTTAGGCTGAGACAGGAGATTTGCAGATCGAAGCCCCGCCAGGGATTTAAAGAGACTGTCCAAGAATGATAAAAAAACAAAACAAAACACTAAAAAAGAGCTGGAGATATAGCTCAGTGTGAAGGCCCTGGGTTCAATTCTCTGTACCACACACACACACAGGCAAAGTGCGGGTGGCAATTTCTTTGTAACTTCTTACTTAGATACAGTTGTAAATTGCATAAACGTTGAAAGAATAGTACAAGGAAGGGCCGGGAATGTGGCTTAGTGGCACCGCGCCTGCCTGGCTAGCCAAGGTCCTGAATTTGATTCCCGGTACCGAAAAATAAAAAGGATAGTACAAGGAGGGCCGGGCGCGGTGGCACACGTCTGTACTCCCAGCACTTAGGAAGCCCAGGAAGGAGAATCGCAAGGAGTTTGAGGCCAGCCTGGGCTACATAGCGAAACCCTATCTCAAAAAAAAAAAGTACAAGCAATCCCC
The DNA here is from genome assembly GCF_000247695.1 of Heterocephalus glaber. The sequence continues at coordinate 8,226,760 of NW_004624818.1, read as the reverse complement.
CAATACTCTTTCCCCAATTGTACTACTGTTTATATTTTGCTCCACAATTTATCATTCTAGCTAATACCTGTAATCCATATTTGCCAACTGTTTGCATTTCGCTTAGTTTTTTTTTGTTCTTTCTTTCTTTCTTTCTTGGCTTAGTTTTAATTAAAAAAAATTTTTTTTCAGTACCAGAAATCAAACTCTCGTGCTTGTAAACTATTTATTTATTTATTTTTATGGTATGGGGGATCAAACTTGGGACCTTGCACTTGGCAGGTAGGCACAGCGCCACTGAGCTACATCCCTGTCCCCCCACCCCCAAAAATTTGTTTCTTGAAACAGGATGTTGGCGAAGCCCAACCGACCTCCAAGGCTGCTTGACAAAGTTCCAGCTGGGGAAAAGAAGGGTGGAACACATCGTACCCTCATGTTTTATTTTTTTCTTGCCATAATGTTTAAAATTGTTACTCTGGTCACAGGAGTCATTGTCTTTGTGACTAACAACAAACTCTCCATAAGGCAAATTGGTAATGATGTATTGAAATCTGATCTAGCTCACAAGTCCCAAATTCCAGTTTCTCTTAGTTCTATTGCCACATCCACTTCTAAAGAAACCTCTCCCAAAACCCCCTGTTTCCCCACTACTATGACTCCCCCTCTTATTGTTGACATTCTATTTACTAAAGGGGTCTTACAAAAGGATTGGAAGGACAGACTTTAGATGTAAGAAATAGTAGAAAATGGGAAATAGAAAGAACGTTAAGACAGGTAAATGCATTAAGGAGGCGAGTTATTCAATATTTTTCACAGTGCTGTAAATATCTCCTGCTCATGAACTATGAACCCAAATGACAGTTAGTTAAGACGAATAGAGGTAGAGAGAGGTAGAGAGCTAACAGCAAACTGTATTAACTGTTGTGCAGTTTCTCAAGGGCCAGCTGGCGACCACAAGTTTGACATTTAATTAATTAAATCTTGCTTGTACCCCCGCTGCTATAGAGATTCTAATTAAGTTACCCTCTGGAGACTTTGATTAAGTTACATTCTGTTCTACTTAGGTATGGGAAAATAAGGGGACAATTGTGATTTTTAAGAAATGTATTCATGATGTTCGATGATATGAATCAGCTTAGAGAAACATACTGTTTAGTAAAAATAACCTTTACCTCACTAGACGTTGCTAAGGCAACCTACAATGTAAACATGTTCCGCCCAATGCTCCCTAGCTAGTGCTTAGAGATATAAAAGTAAATCAGACCCTGAGACTTCTCAGAGGGAGCCTGCACATTGCTTGTGACGGTTCTTTTCTCACTCGCCGGCCCGAGACCTCTCCCCTTCCTATCTTGCATCGACTGCAGCTGGTCTGCGGCAGGATGTTGCTCAGCGCTGGGGATTTAGCGAAGTGGCACCGCACCTCCCTCACAAGCACAAGGTCCTGAGTTTGATCCCTTGTACTGGGAAAAAAAAATTACAAAACAAGTGAAACTGGGTCTTGCTGTGTAGTTTAGGCTGGTCTTGAGCTCACTGTGTAGCCCAAGCTGGGCTCAAACTCAGAGCAGTCCTCCTGCCTCAGGCTTCCAAGTCCTGGGATAATGGCCATGTGCCACCACACCTAGTTCTAAAATTTTCTTTATAACTATTTATACGCATTGAGGGTTTTCCCCTGAACCATTTGAGAGGAAATTGGAAATATCTAAATACAAACAATTCATTTCCTGTGAGCAAGGCCATTGTCTAACCAACCACAACAGAGTGATCCAAATAAGGAAATTTAACATTGGTACAAGACAATTCCTAACCACCACCACCTCCACATTCAACTCTTGCCAAAGGTCCTTTATAGCTTCATTGCCTCTTCAGGGCTCAGTCCAGAGTCCACGCACCACATTTAGGGTTTAATTTTTAGGCACAATCTGGAATGTTCCCTTAGCCTTTCTGTGTCTTTTGTGACCTCAGGATTCTTGAGGGATACAGCCCAATGATCTGGATGCCCCCTCAACCTGCATTTGTTTCATAGTGATTAGAATCAGACTAATACAGACCGGATGTCACAAGTTCAAGGACAGCCTGGGCTACACAGTGAGTTCAGGGCCAGCCTGAACAACACAGGGAGACCCTGTGTCAAAAAACAAACAAACAAATCAGGCTAATAGGTTCTTGGCAGAAATCATATTGTGTCTTTTTAAAAAAAAAATCTGGTACCTGAAATCAAACTCAGGGCCTTGTGCTTGCCAGGCAGGCACAGCACTGCTGAGCTACATCTGTGGCCCTACATCTCCGACTCCACCATCCATCCCATGGTCACTTGGCATCCTGTGTAAGAGTGAGCTTTTCCTCTTGGGGTGCAGTTTTAAGTAGCTTCAGAAGAATCTGCCCTGAAAGTTTTTATGCTAAAGAAGGAAGTGACTTAGTGGCATATATCAGCCCTCTGGGAGGCTGGGGCAAGAGGATGGCCAAGTGTGAGGCCAACCTAGCCAATTAGGGAGACCCTGTCTATTACGGCTGTGTCTAGAAGCCCCCAAAGCCTCATGCAGTCATAGGTGGGGCTTTTTCAGAGGTGGTTGCATCTAGAGTGTGTGATGCTGGAATTGATTCATGGTACAATGCTGGGATCAAAGGCACTAGGATTAAGGGTGTGAGTGCTGCCCACCTAAGCAGCCTGAATAAGATAGAAGGGATCCAACTGGGAATTTAGCTCAGTGGAACCCCGCCTGCCTTGCAAATGCAAGATCCTGTGTTCTATCCCCAGTACCGGAAAACAAAACAAAAAGATAGAAGGGATAGAAAGATCTGGGGTCATCCCTTGTTGCTTTGCTGCCTTTTCCCTGCCATGAACATTTTTTAAAAAAATCAGGCCGGGGATTTAGTTCAGTGGTTTCCCTGCCTGCTGCACAAGCGCAAGGACCCGAGTTTGATCCCCAGTACCAAAAAATAAAAAATTAAAATTAAAATAAATTTTATGGGCCAGGCATTTAGCTCAGTGGTGCCACTGCCTGCCTCGCAAGCGCAAGATCCCTAGTTGAATCCCCAGTACCAAAATAACTAAATAAATAAAATTTATTTTATCCTATTCCCCCCTCAAGCCTCGTCCCCTCCCTAAGTACAGAAGCTTTGTTTCCATTTTTTCCTTCTATTTTCACTTTTTTTCTTGTTCCTTTTTCCCTCCCTCCTCCCTGTTCCCCTTCCCATGTGAACACTTTCTTCCCATTTCCCAACATCCATTATACATCTCAGTTCTTATTTCTGCTTTCGGTTTCTCACACCAGAGAAACAATTCAGTATTTAAACATGTGTGTCTGGTTTATTTCAGTTAAGAGTATGGTCTCCAGGTCCATCCATTTAGCTAGAAATGTCTGAAGCTCATCCTTCTTTATTGCCATGAACTGTTCCTCCTCTGCGATGCCACCCTGTCTTGGAGCCAGCAGATTATGGACTGAAACCTCTACAAACTGTGAGCTAAATAAACCTTTCCTCCTTTAACTTTGAGTGTCAGGTATTTTGTCTCAGCAGGGAAAAAAGTAACTAAGACACTTTGTCAAATAAAATTCTAAATGGGCCAGGGATGTAGCTCAGTGGTAGAGCACATCTGGGTTTCATGTCTAGTACCACACACACAAATAATGACCTCCAGATGTGATTACTTGCTCAGCATGAGGTGAGCAGGAGTCGGGGCAGGTGAGCTCAGTGCAGTCAGCAGCAGACAGGGCTCTCACAGCCACGGAGGCTGCACTGCCACCCTCCTGACCCAGCCCAGAAATCACATAGCATTGCTCCACCCATTCTGGGACCAAATGGTTCCAAAAGCCCATCCAGCACCAAGGAGAGGAGACAGACTCCAGCTCTGGATGGGAGTCACTTGAGATAACACTGCTGAAGAGCCCATGGGATGGGGACACAGGCTGGGCCATCTGGAAAATGCAAAGCCCCAAGAGGGCTCACCGTGGGAAGGATGCAGCACCCATGCCCACACGGAAGGCCTGGCCACTGCGCAGGCTCAGGGTGCATGGAGGTGGAGGATGATGGAGACTGTAGCTTGTTCTCCGAGCCAGGCAATGTCCAGGCCTAGCCACAGCCAGGAAGAGGTGGGAGCCCCAGGCTCCGGGGCTCTCCCTGTGTGTGGGGCCTTCCTCCGGCCTCAATGCTGCTCTGCTCTGAGGGTTCTGCTCACTCCAGTGCCTCCTAGGGCTTCTCAGGAGTCCAAAGGCTCAGTGGCTCTGCCTCAGCCTGAGCCTACCTGGGGTTAGAGCTATTCCAATCCCTCTCCCTGACACCAGTTCACTGGCAAGGCCTCCGGGATCTTCCTCCTCTTCCCTGTTTCCTGGTCTCTGGACAGGGCACAGTCCAGCCATGTCCCTGAGGTTTCTGGTTACCCTGGGAGTAAAGCCCAACTTCTTCGATAGCCCTAGCACACAGCAGTGCCAATTTGGCACATCATTCTTTGCTTCTGGATGAACTCTATTCTGCTAAAACAAAAAACTTTTTTTCTTTTTGGGGGGAGGGGGAATGCAGGTCTCACTATGTAGCCCATGCTGGCCTCAAACTCCTGGACTCAAGCAATTCTCCTGCCTCAGCCTGTCGTGCTGAGACTACAGGGGCATGCCATTTCAACTGGCTATAGTTTACTTATTAGGAGTCTCACTGTGTACCCCAGGCTGGCCTGAAACTCACTATAATCCTCCTGCTTCAGCCTCTCAAGTGCTGGGATGACAGGCGTGTGCCACCACTACCAGGTCTGACTGTACTTTAAAATCAAATAATGACAACAATGATTTTTCTACGAAGAAACAGAGCTGGGGCAGCGAGAACGATCCTGTTTCTGTTCTACCTACCTGTGGGATTTTGAAATTATGAAGATGACTGAATGAAGATAAGGAGAAGCTATTGAAGTTTGTAATTACATTTCCTGCGAGGTGGGAGCTGGCCACACCACACACCCTGGCACTGGGCTTTGCCACACAGAAAAGCACCAGGCCTTGATCAGGAGGCACAGAAAGCATGAGGAAGCCCTTCTCAGGTCCCCCTGGCACAGCAGGGAGGGTGCACACAATGGCGGTCTGGGGGTCCCAGGGCACCTGCTGCCCATTCCCAGCTTGGCCTGAAGGAGTTACAGCAGGAGGCCCCGGGAGCAGGGGCTCTGGGTGGAGGGGAGATCCAATGTGCTTAATGGAAGCCAAACAGAGAGACGAGGAGTCTAAGAAAACAGGGTGCCCCATGTGTGGTGAGCGGGAGGGGTTAGGGTGCCCCACAGGGAGTAGACAAAGGAAGCCATCCGGTTTTGGTCACAGCTGCAGGGGAGAAGGCTGGCACTGAGGGTTATGGGTGTTCCCGGGAGCTGAGGGGTCACCCCAGGTCCAGCCACAGCCCCATGACGCCAACCTCCGGGGACTTCTCTGCAGATCGCCCACCCCAAGCAGGTGCTCTCGGCCCTGGAGACAAAAGCCAGCAGCCTTCAGTGCTGCTACGGGTGCAGAGGCTCAGCCTCCTCCAGAGGCGGCCAGGGGCCAGGCAGCTCCTGGGGCGGGCCCCCAGTGGACGTCTGGGCCACTTCACCCCACTGCGTCCTCAGGGTGGGGCTGGCCCCTCGGCTCAGCAAGAGCTCCACTGTGGCTCTCTGGTTGTGCTCTGTGGCGAGGTGCAGCGGGGTCTTGTGGAGCCAGCCGGCAGCGTTGACCTGCGCACCGCTGTCCAGGAGGTGGCCAGCGATCTCAGCGCGCCCGGCCCGCGCTGCGCGGTGCAGGGGCGTGAGGCCCAGAGAGTCCTGCGCGTCCACCGCGGCTCCCCAGGCCACCAACAGCTGGACGGCGGGCAGGTGTCCCCCAGCCGCAGCTCTGTGGAGCGCGGAGCGGCCGTGCCTATCCCGGACTCCCGGGTCGGCCCCGTGGGCCAGCAGCACCTCCATGACCTGGGGAGGGAGAAGAGGGGAAGCGGAGCCGCCTCGACCCGGGCAGATGTCGGCAGCGACGCTGTAGGCGTGAGGGGCGCACCCAGGACCCCGCGCCTGGGACCCTGAGCCCAGGACGCCGCGGCAGCCGCGCAGGGGACGCACCTCCAGGCGGCCCAGGCCCGCTGCCAGCCCGAGCGCCGAAGTCCCCGCGCGGTCTGCGCCGTCTGCCCGCGCCCCGAGCGCCAGCAGGAGGCGCAGCGCCTCCGAGCGCCCGGCCTCGGCCGCCACCAGCAGGGCGCCATCCAGGTCCGCGCCGTCGCGCGCCGCCAGCAGCTCGAGCGCCGGCAGCCGCGCGCCCACCGCAGCCCAGTGCGCTGCCGTCCAGCCGTGAGCATCCCCCATCTGGTCGGGGCTAGGGCCCGGCGCGGCCAGCAGGAGACCCGCGAGTGGCGTGCGGCCTAGCGCGCAGGCCCAGTGCAGTGGTGCCAGCCCCGCGACGTCCGCCGCGCCCGCCGGGGCCCCGCGCCGCAGCAGCAGCTCGGCCACGCGCGAGTGCCCGTGCCAGGCGGCCTCATGCAGCGGCGTGCGCCCCGCGCCGTCCGCCGCGTCCGACTGCGCCCCGCGTCGCAGCAACAGGTGCACGAGGGGTGCGTGGCCGCGCAGCACCGCCAGGTGCAGCGGGGTGCGGCCCATGCCGTCCCTGCGGGGGAGCGCGGCGTCGGGCGCAGGTGTGGACGGACCTGGGACCCGGACCGGGTCCTGGCACCCCAGAGCGGGGACCCCAGACCTGGACCCCAGCCGCCCAGAGGGGGGACCCCAGCCACCCTGCCCGGACGTAGGGACCCCGGCTCACCCAGAGTGGGGACCTAGGCTCACCTCTCCTCTATGCTGGCGCCTTTCCGCAGCAGCTGCATTACCAGGCCTGGGGAACCGCAACACACCGCCTGGAGCAGGCGGCTCCAGGCCTGGGGAGCGCTGGGCCTCTCTCCCCTGGCTCCAGGGGCCTCTGAGCCCAGCTCCACCCACCGCAGCTCCAGCTGCGCCTCGGCCAGGTCTTGCGCACTGGGTCCCAGCCTGCTGGGGTCCATCTGGGAAGAGGAGGGGCCTGCAGCCCCCTAGCGGCTGCTGCCCCGCCCAATCCAGGGGTCCTCCGCTGGCATGGAGACCCCACCCCACCAGGGCACCCGCCACCACTTAGGCTTGCTGGGCTTGGCTTCCAGTTATCCACAAAGGGAGCTGCCCTGGTGGCTCTGTCCTCTCCGTGCCGGTATTGCCTCAGCTTCGGCCCGGTGGCCCTCCTGGGAGGTGGGGTGCTGATTCTGAAGCTGGAGTTTCTAAGGGGATGGGCAGAGCAGGCTGCTGCTCCCTCCCCCCAAGCCGAGCCACTCGACACTGTGCACCGAGCGGTTTAGCCGGAGGCCCTTGTGCCAGGAGCACCCTGCCCCTTACTGTCTGCCAGCTTCCGCAGGTGGCTGGGAAGGGCAGGTAGGAACATGCCTGCGGTCTGCAGAGGCCCCTTAGCCTTCAGGCGCCCGACATTCCCTCCCCACCCCCACTAAAACTACCTGGGCTGCAACCCTTTCACCTCTTGCTCCCGAGGGCGGGGAGGGGACAGGTGGGGTTCCACTCTTCCCCATGCAGATGCTTCCCACGACCTCCTGGACAGAGGGCGGAGCGGGAGGTGGGGTGGCTACCCCTGCGGACTGGTCTGGGTAGTGCTCCAGGCAGGACATGCACCAGGCCAAGGAAGGCAGTGGGTTTTTCTGGGGCCGGAGCCGCTAGAACACCTGGGTGTGGAGGTGGGAAGTGGCCCTGCGGGAGGCTTTCTGGTGCCCGGGGCAGGGAGGGGCGGTGGGCCACCCCTCCGGAGCCTAGACCAGGTCGGACTCCCAGGCTGGGCTCTCCCTGCCCCCACTAGGGGTCAGCCCAGACCTCCTCCAGCACCCCAGGCTCAGGGACACAGTCTCCCTGGACTCTCACCACCCCAGAAAGCGGCCCTCAAGCGCCTGAGGGAGGCAAGGGGCCCCTGCCCACTTGCAGCCCGCCCAGCCATTCCCGTGTGCCGCGGCACACAGACGTCACCCCCAAGAGACCTGGAGCCCAGCCATTGCGCTGAGACAGTCCTTGTCTGGTCCCATTATTTTGTTTGTTTGTTTGTTCATTTTAAGGCAGGATCTCACTATGTAGTTCAGACTGACCTTGAACTCACTATGTAGCCCAGGCTGGCCTCAGACTCATGGCAGTCTTCCTGTCTCAGCCTCCGGAGAGCTGGAGCTACAGGCATGAGCCACTGTGCTTGGCTAAAGTTGTATGTTGATGGCCTTTGGAGGCTGAGGCCCTTGGGAGCTATGAGGGTCAGAGGAGGTCAGGAGGGCAGCGCAGGAGGGCACTTGAGTGAGGACACTGGCTGTCTGAACACAGAGGCCACCAGGGAGGCCTCACCAGCGGCTGGCACTGTGCCCTCCAGCTTCCCAGCCACTGCACCCAGGATCCAAACATATCTCTCCTTCTCTTTCTCTCTCTCTTTCTTTCTTTTCTTCCTTCCTTTCTTTCTTTTCTAGTACCAGGGATCAAACTCAGGACCTTGTGCTTGCAAGGCAGGTGCCAGTGCCACTGAGCTAAATCCCTGGCCCGTTTTTCAGGAATTTAGCTATAACAACAAAAAATGGCCTGAGACATACACAGCGACAGTCTGATAAATGTGGAAGGAAGGAAGGGAGGGAGGAAGGGCTTGAGAGGATGGGCTTAGTAAAGACATGCTTTGCAGCGTTTTTTAGCCCCAAATTCATTGCCCAAGTATACAAACAGCGCTGTTGCATCTGTGTGTGTGTTTGTGTGTGCGTGTGTGTTTATTTGTTTGGTACCAGGGATCGAACTTGGGACCTTGCACTTTTGAGGGAAGCGCTGGAACCACTGAGCTAAATTCCTGGCCTGTGTGTGTGTTTTTTGAGATGGGGTCTGGCTGTGTAGTTCAGACTGGCCTTGAACTCTTGGCGATCCTCTTGCCTCAGCCTCCCGAGTGCTGGGATCACAGGTGTGAGCCACCACACCTGGCAGCACTGTCACATCTTGACGTGTGTGCCAGGGAAAACAATTAAGTTGCCCGTGCCTTGGGGCAGGGAGCCTCAGCTCTCTCCTGATGGGGTTGTGGTACAGACTCATCATCCCCCACTTACACGGGTCTGAAGAACGAAGCCAGCAAGCTGGAGAGGACTGGAAAATGTCAGAAAAAAGCCAGAAGTGACAAAATCAGCTGCAGAAGAAGGCGTCTCAGGGAAGCTGGTCTGCTCACAGACACCTACTTATCAGCTGAAATGCTGCGAGTCCTGCAGAACTGTTAGGTGTACAGGGACTTTAGCAATGCTGGGTGAAACTGGATGGAGTATTCTTGTTCTCTCACAAGGATGGCTGTGCTCACCATCTGCATTGGGTTTCGTCACAAAGGATGCCTGTCATTGTAGCTGCTATTTATTGAGTGCCTGCTGTGTGCTTGGGCCACACTGACCCTTCCTGCACACCCCAATCCGTCCCCTCAGCCACCCTACTAGTGGGTACCTGGGGTCTTCCTACACCACTAGGGAGGCTGCGGCCGGGCTGGCAGGGGCTGGGGTGGGGGGTGAGGTGGTGGCCAGCCTCTAGGTGGTAGCTGGTGATGGGGCAGTTGTCAGACTCAAGCCCTATGAAATGAAGTCATTGTGTGGGGAGAGGAAGGGCAGAGGGCTGGGCCAGGAGGGAGGAGGGTACCAGTGTCCAGCCAGGCTGGGAGACATCTGTGCACAGCCTAGCCGGCGCACAGGAGCTGAGGCAGTTGCCTAGCAGAGAGGGGTCCGTATCTGCTGTCTGCTTCTGGAATTTGGATGGGGAATGAGCCCTGGGGAGGATTGAGGGGTCTGTAGTCTGACGGGGTGGGGGGGCTGGTCCTGCTGTCTGACTGCCGCCGTGAACTCTGCAAACCCTTGCCAGGACAGCATGAGTGAACAGGAAAGGGAGATAGAAGAGGACGAGGGAGGGGGCACCTCGGACATGGAGCCCATGCTGCCCCGAAGGCCTCCTGACCACCAGAGCTCGGGCCCGACCTTCGCACGGCAGCCAGCCCTGGCCACCCGGGGCCTCAGGACCTTGCTGCTGCCCGGCAGGGCCCTGGCCTGGCTCCTGCTCCACCTGCTGCTTCCTGGAGCAGTCTTCCTGCTGGTGCTGCTGCCTGCAGCAGCTGTGGTCTACCTGGGATTCCTGTGCCACTCGAGGGTGAGCTGACCCCTCCATGGGCGGGGTCCCCGGGGCATGGGGATCCTGCAGAGATTCAGAGCCCCTGGACTAGAGGAGACTCTGTCTCCTTCCACTACTGCGCCCTTGTACTCAGAGACACGTGTGCCCCTCCCTGGGAGCCCTTCTTCTCCCAAGCACCCCCCTGGCTGCCACCAAAGAAGGGCTTTTGTTTGTGACCCAGGGGACAGTGCTGTCCCCTCCCTGAGGCCTCCCAGCCCTGTACCAGGGGCCACCAGGGCTGGACAGTGGGTGGAGAGACGGGAGAGGGCTCCAGGAGGAGGTGAAATCATTGCCAAACTGCAGGAGTCCTTACCACACGCACGGCCCTTCAGACCCCTCCTGACCTGGCTGGTTCCCCTGGCTGTGCAGTGGGCTATGCTGGTCAGGGGCAGGAGGACGCACACAGATGGGCCCTGGCTTCCATCTCTGTACTTGGGGAGAGGTCTGGAGAGAAGCTGGCGCTAGCTGGTGACAGCAGGTCAGGGGCTCAAGGTGACCACCAAGACAGGGAATGACCACAGAATGGAGGACAAATGGCAGAAGGAAAATGGGAGTAGGGGTAGCTGGAAATGATTCTTTAAGCTTCTCATGGGATCTCTACCCGGGCCTTTTGCCGTCTGTGTCTAGTATCTGCCGTTCTTTGCATGGCCTGGCCCCCAGCGACCCAGCCTCCGCCCCGCCCATCCCTACCCCCACCCCTTCACCTCCTGCCCCGCCCCTCTTACTCATGGCCCCGCCCGGGAGCCCACCCTTCCTCCTACTGGCCTGTTTAGAGCCCCGCCTTACATCCGCCTGGCCCTGCCCTTGTTCCCGCCCTCATGTCTAGGCTCCGGCCATGCCCCAGTTCTAGCCCACCCCTCCTGCGGCTGCCTCCCCCCCACCCCTGCCCAGGCGCCCACCCGCCTCTTACTGGCCTGGCCTAAGGCTCCACCCTCACGGCTTACTGGCCCTGTCCAGGGTCCTGCCCACTACCCCGCCCCCGCCTCGCTGCCCCTCACCTCCCTCAGAGGCACGCCCCTCCCTGGGCCCCGTCCAGGGCCCCACCCCCTCCAACTGACCTGCTCTAGGGCTCCGCCCCCTCACCCTCTTGACCCCGGCCCCGCCCGCAGGGCCCCGCCTCACCGCCTTCCCACCCCCAGGTCCACCCGGCTCCCCGCGCCCAGTGCCGCGCGCTGCTCTCGGACCGCGGCTCCGCGGCGCTCATCGTGCTCGGCTTCCTCTTGCTGCCACCGCTGCTCGTGCTCGCCTCTGCCGCCCGCGCCCGCCTGATGCGACGCCTCCGCCCACTGCTGTCGCCCCCCGCGTGGACCCCCTGGTTCCCCGGCCCCGACGGGGAGGAGCAGCTCTGCGCCTGCGTGTGACACCGGGGGACCCCGAATCCCCCCACGACCCCCGTACAGCGGCCCGGGCGCAGGAGCAGGGCCCCGTTGGCCTCGCAGCTCCGTGCTCTGTGCCACGAGGTGGCGCCATCTCCCGGGACTCGGGCCGGCCCTCCACCTCCCTCGCTCTCCGGTCGCCGCCCCCTGCGCCCCGTCCCCGGGGTGGCCAGGCCTGCTAGGGAGACATCGGGTCACCAAAGGCCATCATGGTTCCGGAGCCTGCGACCCGGCCGGGGCCAACCCCAACCCCAGGCCGGATCAGGGTTCACTGTGACTGGGCTCTCGATGGCTGGGCGCCAGACCGAGAGCTCAGTCTACTTTTCTGGGTGATTTTAAGATCTCTCCTTGTCTTTGGCATTTTGCAGTTTTACTAGCATGTTTCGCGGTGTGGATATGTTTTTCCCGCTCCTGAGAATTGAGCTCAGGCCCTCACACGTGTAGCCAAGGGTCTGCTACTGAGCCACTTCCCGGCTGTTTCATCAACTAATTAATTAATTTTGGTACTGGGGATTGAACCCACAGTCTTCACGCCGGCTCCATCTCTAGCCCCTATTATTGTTAGTAGTAGTAGTATTAATTTTTATTTTGGGACAAAGTCTCTCTAAGTCTCTAAATTGCCCAAGCTGGGTTCAAACTTGCAGTCAGCCCTCCTGCTTCAGCCTCCCAGAGGGCTGGGATTACAGGCTAATGCCATCACATCCAGCTCCTGACCCTTTTCTTCTGAGTCAGGGTCTTGCCAAATCGCCCAGGCTGGCCTTGAACTTGTGGTCTTCTTCCCTCTGCCCCTGGAGTGTGAGCTTCGGCATCCACCATAGGCATGTTCTTCATTACCCTGTGTGAAGTGCGTGACTCCTTCCTGTTCCTGTAGATTCATGTCTTTCAGCAGTCACGGAACATTCTCAGCCCTCAGCCAGTCTCTTCCAGTTTTGCCTCCTGTTCCCTCTCCATACTCTTGCCCTGTCTCCTCCTGCCTCCCTGTCAATTAGTCTTTTTGTGTGTTCTCTGTCTTTCTGGGCAGCTTTCTAGGCAATTTCTTCACATCCCTCTTCCAGTTTACCAGAGTTCATTCCTTATATTTAATCTGCATTTAAATTTTAAGTTGTTATATTAACATCTAAAAGTTGTATTTGGTCCTTTTTCAGATTTATCTGATAAATTTTAATGATCTCTGTGCATGCTCACTTTTGGGATACCAGGTTTGATTTTTTTGTTTCTTGGTGAGTTCACTGCCAGCCTGAACTACACAAAAACAAAACGAAACACTATGTGATCCTCCTGCCTCCCAACTCCTAAAATTATAGGCCTGCACCATCACATCTCGAGTTTTTTTCTTGTAATGTTTAATATAATGGGCCAGGTGTGGTGGCACACACCTGTAATCGCAGCACTTGGGAGGCTGAGGCAGGAGGATTGTCATGAGTTTTAGGCCAGCCTGGGCTACAGAGTGAGACCCTGTCTCAAAAATACCAAAAAAAGGGCCGCGGATTTAGCTCAGTGGCTTCGCTGCCCGCTGCGCAAGTGCAAGGACCCGAGATCGATCCCCAGTACCAAAAAAACACAAAAAACAACAAAACCCCCAAAAAGGGGCCTGGGATGTAGCTCAGTGGCGCCACCTGCCTCCCAAGTGCAAGACCCTGAGTTCAATCCCCAGCACCAAAAAATAAAAATAAAAATAAAAAAATAATAATGTAATGGGAGGACTTTGAGATATTTACTTTCATGGAAGCCCAGCAGTGTGTTAAAGATGTGTGATCATTGTAATTCACCCAGAAGAATCTAGCTGTTGGTAAAAGGCCTTTTAAATAACCCCACACAGCACACTGCCAAGAGGGCTCAGCCTGTGACCTGGGTCACACTCGTTCTGAGGCCTCAAGCACAGACTAGTGTGTAGCTGGGTGAGGTCCAGTGGGTGACTCAGGGTTCCCATCCTTCATCTGCGTCCAGCTTTGATGCTTTTCCTGAGCAGACGGAGCCGGCCAGTCGCCAAGCCACCTAGGAGGGCTTCCCTTGGGCCCAGGCTGCCTTCCTTCCGCTCCTGCCCCAGGCTGGCCAGGCGCTGGCTGCCAGTGGGGGTTCAGAAGACTCTCCTGGGAAGCTCTTGGCTGAGCATCTGGCCAGCCCCACAGTCGTCAAAACAACAGCTGGGCTTGGTGGGGGTGGGGAGGTGAGTGGGAGCAGAGTCCTGGCCTCACTGCTGCCTGAGGGGCCTGCTTGGGAGAGGTGTTTTCCAGCTTCCCAACTCTGTTAGGGGCCCAGACACCTCCTGCTGGCCCTGGTGACCTCCAAGGGAGGGCAGTTGGGTGACCTGCTTCAGCCCCAGTGTGCAGACCTGCCCTGAGTGGGACACTTTGGGAGTCCTGTGTGGTGGCTCAGGCCTGTAACCCTAACCATACTTGACAGGCTGAGGAGGGAGGGTGGAGAGTTTAAAGCCACCTGGCTGTATACCAAGTTCAAGCCTGACTTGGACTACATACTGAGAGGTTGTCTCAAAAATTAAAAAAAAACCCAGAGGACCACTGCGGGATCGGAGCTGTAGCTCAGTGGCAGAGCACACTGAAGTGAAGGCCCTGGGTTCAAAGCCCAGAAGGAGACAAAAACAAACAACAACAACAACACCACTGTAGGGGATTTTGGGGACACACAGAGGGGCCTGATGACTGGGTTTTGTCCTGGAGAGCAAAGCTGGGCCAGGTGTGTGCTGGGGGCTGCAGCTGGTCCACCAGAGCCCAAACATAGGCCTGGGGCCTGGGGGGCAGGAGGACCCAGGCTCTTCCTAGTAGTGGCCTCTCCAGGGGCCTTCGGGGGTCATCTGGGCAGCCGGGAAAGGAGAGGGGCTGTCTGGCCCCCTAGACCCGAGGTATTTGGTGGCCTTTGCTGCCCTCCTTTCCCTCCCAGGCCAGGATGCCACCCAGGCTCCACAAGTCTCAGTCCCCAACTTGTGCCCCACTTGATCTCTGTCCCTGTTCTTCCACACCTCGGGGGCCAGGGCCAGCCTGATGGCCACCTGCCCCCTCCCCAGGATCCCTTTCCATCCTGGAGGTCTAGAGTGGCCTCAGTCCTCCCAGGCTCCCGCTGCCACCCTGCACTGTCCCAGGGCCAGCTCTTCAGGGCTTTGAGGCCACACCGGGGGTCTGAGAACACTGTGAGGGGTGCAGGTTCTTCCGAGGCAGCTGAGGCCTGGTGAGAAGGTGCCTGGCAAGCTGCTTCCCTTCATGCCTTGGGCAGGCTTGTCCCCACAGGTGAAGAGGCTGACTGTGGTGAGGTCCCCACCTTGCCCAAGGCTGTGTGTTTTTGTTTTTGTTTTGTTTTTTGGTACCGGGGATTGAAATCTGGACCTTGCGCTTTCGAGGCAGGCGCCAGAACCACTGAGCTAAATCCCTGGCCAAGGCTGTGTGTTTTTAACAAAGCTGGTGCAGCCGACAGCCAAAGGAGAGGGGCCTGCTTTCCATGTTCTGACCCTGGGCCCCCTGTAAGCTCTTGGCAGGCCATGCCCCAGCCAGACCTGAGGGCTGTGGATGGGGACTGAGCCGGGATGAACCAGGCTGGTCCTGACAGCCACGGCCCCTGCCTGCCCCAGGCCCGTCTCCTCCTGCTGGTGTTGACCCAGGCCTGTCTTCTCCACTGCCACCTTCCCATCAGGGCCCTGGGTGTTAGGGCCTGCCCAGCGCTGCTGCCTCAGCCTGCCGGACCCTTCCTGGCGAAGGGAAGGGGCCTTGTTGCTAGGCCGGTGGCACATTGTGTCTTGTCTCTCAGATTCCCAATCTCTGATGGCTCTTCTCCTTTTCCTTCTCCTTTTTCGCCTCAGTACTGGGGACTGAACCCAGGGCCTTCTCACTGAGCTACGTCCCCATCCCTTTTTTTTTTTTTGGTAACAGGGATCGAACTCTGGTTCTTTCGCTTTTGAGGCAGGCGGCGGAACCACTGAGCTAAATCCCCAGCCCTTCCCAGCCCTTTTTGTATTTTTTTATTTTCAGACAAGGTCTTGCTAAATTCCTAAGTTGCCCAAGCTATGCTCAAACGGGATCCTCCTGCCTCAGCCTCCCAGAATCCTGGGATTTCAGGCATACTGCACCATGCCTGGTTTTGTGGCTGTTTATCCAGGCACCTCCCTCAAAGCCTGGGGCTGGCCTCCTAATGCCATACACCTCTGCCCTGTCTCCCCCTCGGAATCCTACCCAACATCCTGTGGGTTGAAGGCCCTACAGCCAGCCCTGCCCTTCCTGCCCCCAGCCCAGACCTCCCCAGGCCTATGAGGCTCCTCCTTCCCGTAGCTCCTCCTCCAAAGTCCCTGCTGCCCCTGATGAACAGGGCCCCACCTGCTCAGGGAAAGCAGCTGTTCATCTCTACAGTGCTCCACTTGGCTCTGCCTTGAGTGCCCAGTGCAGAGACCAGTGTGACAGATGGATGCAGTGGCCATACCTGGGCTGCTCATCCTGGCCCTAGCTGCAGAGGGACTGGATAGGAGTTAGCTCAGGCTCCTGGAGGAGAGACAGGACCCCAGGCAGCGGGGTCCCCAGGACAGTCCTTGGGCCCTGACTGGCATGGCCTTGACTGCAGAGTGGGGAGTCGAGTCTAGAGGAAGGGGCGGCCCAGTTCCTCTTGTCCCCCTTGTCCCCCTGTCCAACGTTCAGGGTGGGGTCCCAGGGCCCAGGCTCACCCTACTGCCCTGCCCAGGTCTCCCATGCCCAGCTGCTTCTACCACTTCCTGTTTCCATGTTTGGGCATGTGGGACACAAACAACATGACCAACAGCAGCTCAAAGGCTGAGGGTCGGCCCCACGCTGTTCTGCCCTCTGCTGGGGTCAGAGGCCCCAGGAGCTGGCCTTTTCCATGGGGTCGAACATGACCACAGTGAGCTGGGGACAAAAGGCCCTTCTTCTCAGCAGCCTGGGCTGTGTGGGGGAGGGAGCATTCCCAAGGACCTCAGTGGGGGTGGGGTGGCGCTTGCAGAGCAGTGGCCCAGCTGCAGGAAACCCCTCTACCTGCCTGCTGACAGCCAGCACTAGAGGAAGGCACAGGGACTCCTGGGACCTGGGCCAAGGCCGGGCAGGGTGGGTGCAGCCTCCCAGGCTGCATCTCCCATCTTCGGTCTGCTGTCAACAGGACCAGGCCAGGCCTGCGCCTCGGGGAGCCTGAGGGCTGAGGGCCAGGCCTGCTGAGTCTGGCCCATCCTGTCCCTGCTCATGCCCAAGTCCTCCTTCAGAGAGGGGGTTTTAGCAGCCCTATCTGTGCCTCCCTGTGTATGCCCTGGGCCTGGCCTTTACCCTGCTGAGCCGCTCGGTTGGCCACGAGACTCCTCTGTGGCTGGGGACAGCATGGAGGTGGGCAGTGAGGGATGCAGGACTTAGACTTTCCTGGAGGCTAAGCAGGGTTGAGCAGCAGGCCAGGCTCTGTCAGCCAGGCTTGGTGGAGGCTGGGCTCCTGTGTCCTCTCCCTCTGATGTTGGGCTGGAGGGAGGAGGGCTGCTGCTTCCTCGAGGGCCTGAGTCATGGCCAAGACCTGCTCACTTTTTCCAGAAGGGACGGAAACTTGGCGGCAGTGGAGCAAGGCTGGCTGAGGTGCGACTGTGAGCCCAAGGGCTGTGTGTGAGCTCGGCCTCCGGGGATGGGGACGGGACCAGCGTGGCCCAGCTGCCCAGCCAGGGGTGGGGAACCTGTCTGTCTGGGCGTGCCTGCGGGGCTCAGAGCCGCTTTGGTGGAGCCCTCGCCGGGGACCAGGCAGGTCCCTGGTGGCTCACTCTGGGGCCATGCCCACCGCTTCCCGACAGGGCCCAGGAGGAAGCTCCATGCAGCTTCTGCTCCTGCTGAGGCCTGAGGTCTGTGGAGCCCAGCCAGCACCCAGTGCCAAGATTCCCAGCAAGGGACACAGTTCTCACTTGTTCCTGCCGCCAGCTTCTCGGGCTTAGCCGTGCTGCTTCCTTTTTAGGCAAAGCTGACTGCAGCAGTCCTCAAGGCCCCAGGGTGTCTCACCTGCTTTCCAGAAAGGGAGGAAGGAAAACCATCGAGTCCCATCCGTCCTCCCGCCCAGCATCCTCCAGCCTAGGGTGGGAAGGGAGGGACATCCTGCAGACACCCCCAGCCCTTGTGCCCCCAGCCCCCAACTCCATGGCTACCGCAAGGGCAGGGCTCCTGCCCAGGGGACACCCGAGCCTTTGCAGCCGGCCCTGACTGGTCTGGACCTAACCAAGGTCGCGGGACCCAGCTTCGTCTCATCAGCAGCCCCTCGGGTCCTCTGGCGCCTGATGGGCCTGGCCCTGAGCCCCTCACTCGGTGGTGTAGGAGGCCAGGAAGAGGCTGGCCCATCAGGGTAAGAGGACAGGGCCGGAACCAGCCCTGCTCCCCCCGGAGCTCTCGGTGGGTGCTGGCTTTCAAAGTTTTTCTGCGTCTTCTAAGAAGCTTCCCTTCAGGCTCCCGTCCCCTTCCAGGATTCTGTGTCCTAAGCTCCACCCCAAGGCCCTTCCCATCCCCTTCTGCTCAGGCTTTGGAGACACCTAAGCCTAAAATGCTCCTGTGGCCACCGTGTGCCCGGGGCTTGGGCTTTGTTGGGGGCTTTGTTCCGGGGCATCGAGGCCCCTCCACCCGCTGGCTCTCAGGCATGGCTTCAGGGACTCCGCAGCAGGAAGCTTCAAGGGTCTGGCGTTAGGAGAGGGGTGATGAGGGGGACCCCACGGCCTCACAGCCGAGGACGGAGACCTGGGTGCTTCACGTAGACGCAAATGCAGGGCGGTTCCTGGGCGCGCCTCTGCCCAGTTCGCACAGGTGGGCGTCTTCGCCCGGGCTTGCGTTTCCTCGCGTCGGGGAGTGGGCGTGACTCGGAAGTGGGTGTGGCGGTCGAGTGGGCGTGCCCTAGAGGGGCGGGCCCAGCTCCAGCCAGCCGCCCGCGCCCGAGAGCTAGCAGGCGACGAGCTGCGGCCGAGCGATCCGTCCCTCCGCGCGATGCTGCCCTGGACGGCGCTCGGCCTGGGCCTGGGCCTGTGGTTGGCTCTAGCGCGCAGCGGCGCGGAGCGCGGTAAGTGCGCGCGGCCCTCCGCCCCGCAGCCGACGCCGACGGCCGCTGTCCTCGGGGCCGCGAGGCGGGTGGGCACGCTCAGGTGCACGGCCGAACGGGCCTGGACGCCGGGACCGAGATGTCTGCCTGGGAGGCTGCGCTGCCTCAGTTTCCTTAACTTTGGAAGGGCCTCAGGAGAGAGAGGTGGTGGGAGGGCTGAAATCGCCCCACTGATTGGGGAACACCAAGGCCGGGTCTCAGCGGCTCAGTGTTGGAGGCGCCCAGAAGGAGGGTGTCCCTCGGCTGCGCGGGGGTGTGTGTGCGTGCGTGTGTGTGTGTGTGTGTGTGTGTGTGTGTGTTTGTGGGCGCATCATGCTTTTTAGGTCCAGACTGGGTGACATCATCCGTAAGTGGGGTCAGGACTCCCGCCGGCCATCTGGGCTGGGGAGCTGTGCTCAGTGCTCCACCTCCCCGTTCCTGTGCCCTGCACCCACCCTCCCTGGCCTGGCTGAGAGCCGTGAGGCTGAACCCCAGCCTGAAGACACTCTCTGAAGTTCAGCCTGAGGGAGCAGGGCCCAAGGCGAGGCCTCTCATGGAGGTCTCGATCAGGACTCCTGCCCAGCTGCTTGCTGTCTGCTGGATGTGTGGAGGGCCAGCAGCCCTCTACACATGGGACAGAGCCAGCCAGGGTGCCTTAGCACGTGCAGAGCTGGAACACAGGAAGAATGTGGGCCTCCTGTGTGGCTCAGAACTCTTGTCCCCAAGACCCTGGGGAGGGCAAGTACTTGTTTCAGGAAACCCTGCAGTCTAGAGGTCCTAACCTGGGCATGGGTGTATCGGGGCCCCAAACTGGGGCTGAACTGTGGTCCTTTTTTTTCCCTGCAGGTCCCCCAGCATCGGCCCCTCAGGGGGACCTGCTGATTCTGCTGGACAGCTCGGCTAGCATGTCACACTATGAGTTCTCCCGGGTCCGGGAGTTTGTGGGGGAGCTGGTGGCTCCACTGCCCCTGGGCCCTGGGGCCCTGCGTGCCAGCCTGGTGCATGTGGGCAGCCTGCCACATTCCGAGTTCCCCTTCAACCGGCACAGCTCAGGCCAGGCCATCCAGGATGCCATCCGTGCCTCAGCCCAGCGGATGGGTGACACCAACACTGGCCTAGCACTGGCATTTGCCAAGGAGCAGCTATTTGCTGCGGCCACGGGTGCCCGGGCAGGGGTGCCCAAGGTACTGGTGTGGGTGACAGACGGGGGCTCCAGTGACCCCGTAGGCCCCCCCATGCAGGAGCTCAAGGACCTGGGTGTCACCATCTACATCGTCAGCACTGGCAGGGGCAACCTGCTGGAGCTATCGGCTGCTGCCTCAGCCCCTGCGGAGAAGCACCTGCACTTTGTGGACGTGGACGACCTGCACATCATCACCCAGCAGCTTCGAAGCTCCATCCTTGGTAGGTGGGGGCTGCAGGAGGCTGGGCTGACACTTCAGGGGGGCTAGTGCCCCATGCCCCTGAGAGTACAGTGGCTCACAGCTCTTCTGTGGGCTGACCATGGACACCCTCAACTGGATGCCACCTGGGCTGTGGAGAGACAGGGCCAGGCCTGAGCGGCCCCCTCCAGATGGCAGTCCTGGGCCAGGCCCAATATCAGATGTGGGCCGAGGGACTCTGAGGATAGGAAGGAGGTGCCCAGGCTGGAACTCTGTCGTGTTGCCCAAAAGCTGACTGGCTTGCCAGGCCCACCATGCCTGGGGAGGGGACATCGAGAGAGGTCAGGGACAGCCTCCCTCAGGGCTCAGGCCCTTCTGAGTGAGGACAGCCATGGCAGGGCTTCTTGTGGGGACTGCCAGGGAGGGGCCCGACCAGTGCACTGCTGTGGTGCTAGTAGCACCCACTGGTTTTCCTCTGAAGCCTGCCCTCGGCCATGCGCCAGAGGGGCCAGGCTGGAGATGAGGCCCGGTGGCTGGCGGGTTGGTCATCTGCCTGGAGCTGGAAGGGGTTGGTTTGTGGGCTGGAAAGGGTTGGAGGGTCCTCCCCAAGATCTGCCTCAGGGACACTGACCCCACTGACTGCACCAGACACAGCCGAGCCTGGAGGGGACAGAGAGGGTGCTCAGTGGGGCAGGGGGCCTGGGACTGTGGGGGGAGTGGGGGATGGGCACGCCGGCACCCTGCATAAACGAAGAGGAAGTCTGTGACCTGGATGGTCGTGACCCAGCCCAGACACTGGCCAGCCTGATGTGCCCATGTGGCATCTGGCGCCACAGGCTCAGGGGCCCACTCAAGTCTGTACTACCTTCTGGGGGCCTGGACAGGCAGCACCCTGACTCCACGCCCCGCTACTCCGGGGGTTGTTACTGACCCCGGGGCCTCCCTCTATCTCTTAATTGCAGCTCTGGTCCCCTCTGCCTAACTGCCCAGAGCCTGGAGGGTCCCAGACCCTGGTACTGGCCACTCAGCCTAGGGGTCTGAGCTCCCCAGACACCACCATGGGGTCTGCCACCTTTGCGGGACCTTCATGCAGGCCACTGGTCTGGGTGCAGAGTGGCCACTGTCCCTTCACCACCAGGCCTAGGTTGGGGGTGAGACAGGGAAGTTCCTGATGGGGCCTGGGTTGGAGCTGCACGGCTGATGACCCCACCTGTCCTCCTGGGACCCCTCCAATCTCCCTGCCTTCCCTGGGCCAGCCAGGGACACCCTCTGGCTCGGAGGAGGCGACTTTGGTCCCCTGACCCTGCACCTTCCGCAGACACTGTGCAGCCGCAGCAGCTCCACGCCTCTGAGATCACCTCCAGCAGTGTCCACCTGGCCTGGCCGGCGCTGCTGCCCGCGGACTCCGGCTACTACGTGCTGGAGCTGGCACCCAGCAGCGACTTGGGGGCCGTCCGACGCCAGCAGCTCCCTGGCGAAGCCAGGGGCTGGACCTGGGCGGGGCTCGAGCCCGACACAGACTACGAGGTGTCTCTGCTGCCCGAGTCTAACGTGCGCCTGCTGCGGCCGCAGCGGGTGCGGGTGCGCACGCTGCCGGGTGAGGCGCGGGGCGGGGCGGCGCGGGGCGCGGGGCCGGGCGCAGGGTCCCCCATTCCTCCCGCTGACCGCCTCTCCCCACAGGTGAGGCCGGGCCCGAGCGCATCGTCATCTCGCACGCCCGGCCGCGCAGCCTCCGCGTGAGCTGGGCCCCAGCGCTCGGGCCCGACGTCATGCTCGGGTACGTCGTGCAGTTCGGGCCGCTACGGGGCGGCGCCGCGCAACGCGTGGAGGTGCCTGGGGGCCGCAACAGCACCACCCTGCAGGGCCTGGCGCCCGCCACCGCCTACCTGGTGACCGTGACCGCCGCCTTCCGCTCCGGCCGCGAGAGGGCGCTGTCGGCCAAGGCCTGCACGCCCGCCGGGGACCGCAGCCGCGCCCCACGGCCCGCGCCAGCAGCTCTGAGCGCGCCGGAGCCCCCAGAGCCGCGCACACGCGTGGCCCTTCCGGCCGCAGTTAGGGGGGACATGGACAGGGGCCTGAGAGCCGGTTGAGAACCACAGGCCTGGCCGCCCCAGCCCGGAGGGGAGGCTGCAGCCCGGCCCCACTGTGGAAAGGGGGGCCCGCGGCTGGCCAGGGCCACTAGAGTCCCCTGTGGAGAGAGAGTGGACCGAAAGGGGAGGAGAAGCTGGCATCGGGGCCCCAAAAGCCTCCTGAAGGAGAGGAAGAGCAGGGGGCGGCACCAGGATCCTGGCTGCCTGGAGGACAGCGCCTGCGGGGACCTGGGGGCCCCACCAGCACCCCAGGTGCAGAGAGGTGGGGCCAGAGCCTGGCATTCGGGGCCTAGGGGACCGGAGACGCCCGCCCCTGCTGTTGCCAGGCTCCAAGGCCAACACTCACAGGGTCACAAACAGATTGGGGGACAGGGACACTGCAGCGACCCCCACATTGTCTGGCCCCACTGGGGCGCGTTACGGGTCTCCTCCTGTGCTCCCAGTATCACCTGCTGCTGCCTGAGCCCAGCTTGCCTCTCCCCACTAACGACCCAGACTCCGAAACAGTAAATCAGATGCGAGCCAAGCCTGTGGTCTCGCTGAGTGCTTTACCCCTCATCACAACGCTGCAGCTGAGATGGGGGGCGCGCGAGGCCCGGTGCACCACCGCGGGGGATGGGGGCGGGAGGCTGGACGCGCAGCACTTGGTTTTCTCTTCAGAGCTTGGACCACGTCTGTGGCCCGTGACTCACTCTGGACTGGGGCAGGTGGTGGAGCTTGGGGGACAGCCAGCTGGCTTTCCAGGGCAGCCACCATCCCTTTTGTTCCCTTGGCCCCTGGTTGGCACCCTCAGCCCTGTGGGCACCCTCTGCTGGCAAAGCCTTGCCTTTCACCGTGGCTACTTTGTTACCTTGGTGAATCTTAGAGACCGGGCTGACGGGCTGTCTCTGACTCTGCAGGGTGTGTGGGAGTGTACGTGTGCATGCGTGCGTGCGTGCACGCGTGTACCCATGCATCTGCACATGCACAGAGGCAGCTTTCCTGAGAGCCTGCTTGCCACTATTCCCAAGATGGTGATGACATTTCCTGGCTGGCCCTGTAACCAAGGTGGTACTGCCATGAGGCCAGGGTTTGCCTGCATGTGTGACGCCTGTTTGACAATGTGGCAGGGCCTCATCCTGCCTATGTAAGCAGAGGGCCCTCCTTGGTGGTGGTGGGGTTGGGTTCCTCAGCCAGGCCCAGGAGGCCTACCTGGGCCCCTACAGCCTCTCCTGCTGGCCAGCAGATAGATGCCCAGGGGGCTCAGGGACATTTGTGAGTTCAGCATGGCCCAGAGCCTGAGACCACCAGATCCCAGGCAGGGTTGCAGAGTGGGGTGTGGGCCCCACCTGCCCGAGGGGGCAGAACTCCAGGCAGGCAGTGCCCTCGTGTATCTATTCTCCTAGGAGAGAGGGAGAGGGGAGAGGGGAGAGGGGAGAGACTGGAAGCTGTATGAGGAGCTCTCTACCCCAAATGTGCCCACAGTCCCAGGATGGTGGAGTAGGCCAGGACCCAGGACCCTGCTCCACGTCCATCCCTGCCCAGGCTCCAGCTCCAGCTCATCTGGACTCCAAGGCCAACCTGCTCACAAGAAGTGGGGGAGAGTGGCTCACACCCTCCTCCATGCCCTCACTTGGGCTGCTGCCCTTTTGCCATCCTGGGCATTTCTTAGATCTGTAGATCTGAGCCTCCCTCGGGAATATCTCCAGGAAACAGATCTGCCCCCGTCTCCCTGTGAGCTGGCTGCCCCCTGCTCCTCTGTTTGCTGAACATTGTCCTGGCCTTGACCCCTTGGTTTGCTGTGGTCCAGGGTGCTGGGAGGGGCTGATGCCCTTGGCCACTCTGATTTATAGAGCACAGTTGCAGAGATGTCACCAGGGGTGCAGTCAGATTGGCCAAGGAGAGACTGATGGTCGCATCAGCTGTCCTCGTGATGATCTGGGAACAAAGGTGTTTGTGAAAAGATCATGTGACTTCCAGGAAGTGGGGTGTCTAGGTGTGAGCTGTGCAGCCAGGGACACTGGAGCAGGGCTGTTTCCACTGTGGCAGTGGGAAAAGTGATCAGACCCCCAGGACCAGAGCCTCATGCCTGGGAGAGGAGCCAGTGTGGGAAATGAAAGCTCAGGGGCAATAATTTTGTGAAAAAGTTTCTCAGTATCCTTTAAGATAAGAACAAGCCCATGGATATGATTCCATCCCTGGAGGTGAGGATGGTGAGGTAGGAGTGCCAGGGAGACCCTGATCCAGGGGTCCCAGCCTAGGCAAGAGGCCCTAAGACATGGGGGCTCAAGTCCCATGAGTAGGGGAAGGTGGGGGACTACTGTCCCCAACACTAACTGCTTCCATGTCAGAAGTGTCAGTGAGCTCAACACAAATCTCTCCACGCCGTACTGGAGCTGTTGCAGGAAGAGCCCCCCGCCCCACAGAGTACAGTTAGCATGTTGGGCAGGGACAGGAGAGCAGCAGGTGATAACCCGCTGAAGCGTGCAGCAGCAGGAACCCAGAGGTCACAGCTCTGGTGCTGCAGGTCTGGGGCCACAGAATTGCCTAGGGAGGGGCCTGGGCCATTGACCACTGTCTCTTCTGCTCCAAGGCATCCCCACCCCCATGAGGGCATCCCCTGGGTAGGGGGATGGTCACAGGGACTCCTGGTGGGCCGCCTCACAGCACATTGGTGGCCATGAGTTTGAGTTGGCAGATGAGCTACACAGCCATGGGGAACCCTGGAGGAGGGCCCACAGGATTGGGGCTCAGTTCTAGGTCACTACAGTCCTGAGCCCAGCAGGCACCATGGCTCTCCTGAGCCACTGCCCTTTGGGGGATCCGGTAGGGGCTGCAGGTCACAGGAGCCTTACAAGAGCTGGGTGCCCTCTGGTAAGTAGGGTAGGGACCAGTAGCACAAGGTCCCAGCCCAGGGGGCTCAGGGTCTGGCTGGGCATCTTTCTTTTGAGGAGCTGGGGTCTGGCCAGGGGGCACAGGAGCTGTGGACCTGCTAGCAGGCATGGAGGGAGCCTGCAGATGGGTGGTGGTGACTACGGGCAAGACTGGGCCAAGCAAGTCAGGAGGAAAAGGGAGAGAGAGAATGCCTAGCCAGCACAGCAGGATGGACCAGCCCCTCACTCCCCAAGACTGGGCTGCTCCAGGAGGATGGGCCTGCAGGGTGATGTCAGGGGCAGCAGCGACCTCATGCTGATCCCACGAGGGGCTCCAGGTCTAAGGGGACAAGCTGCTGCACAGGCACTGTCTAGGGAAGACAGCAGGCAAGACAGGCTCCAGCCAGGTGCTAGGAAGCCTGGGGCTAGGGATCACATGCCACACTGGAAGGACACACAGACCAGGCTGGCTGCATGCACTGCTAGGTCATCTGGTCCTGCTGGCCTGGGCTCCAGGGCAGCTGTGGAACCCCCGTCTGGGCTCAGGCCATCTGTAACCTCTGCAGTCTTTCCTTCAGGTCTTCAATGCTGGAGGATCCCCAATGTGTGTTTGAGGGGGTCCAACAGCCAACAGCAGAGCCCCAGCAGCAGAGAACCTCACATTTGTCCATTGGATGAATGTGCTTTGGGCAGAAGGCCTGTCCTGGTTCCCTATCCTTACCTTAGTGTCTTGAGGAAAGGTGTCTGTCCTTCCAATGGTCAAAGACTTTAAGTATCAAACTCCATCAGAGCTGTGCAACTCCCTGCCCAGAGTTGCCTCTGTTCCTTTTGCAATTACCAAAATCTTAAAATAGCAATCAGCAGTTGTTCTCAAGTTAAGGCAAGTTAAGTGAAACTTTTAAAATGCAGAGCTTTATAAAAGACAGTTTGCCAAGTGGGTAAAGCTAAGGAGTATGAGGCTAAGCTGTGTGGACAGGGACCTGGGGACTCTTACCCATCCGGCCCTTCACCCTTTTGGGTGCTGTTTGCAGGAAGTTCATAAAAGTCCTTGATGATGGCCACTAGGGGCTTCTGGCTATTGTTGAAAAATTCACTTGGTTTTTCTCTTAGTAGCTGTGTCTGTGTGTGTGTCACAAACTGAATTATCTCACAATTTTAAACTTTTTCCTATTTTTTTCTTTTGAGACAGGGTCTTGCTATGTAGTCCAGGCTGTCCTTGAACTTTTGGTGATTCTCCTGCCTCAGGCCCCAAAGTGCTGTGATTACAGGTGTGCACCACCATGCTCGGCTTTTCTTTCTTTTTGCTACTGAGGATCGAACTCCGGACCTTGAGCTTTCGAGGCAAGCAGTGGCACCACTGAGCTAAAGCCCTGGCCCTTTTCCTATTTTTATTCAGGCTAAAAATTGTTTTCAATAGCTGGCATAGTGATGTGGGCCTGTTATCCCAGCTACTCGAGGGGCTGAGGGAGGAGGACTGCCAAGGCCAGAGTGGGCAATTTAGTGAGAACTTGTCTCAAAAGTTTAAAAAGGGCAGAGGATGTGGCTCAGTGGTGAAGCACTTCCCCAGCAGGCGCCAGGCCCCGGGTCCAATCCCCAGTACAAAAAACAAAGAGGGTTTAAATCTATGGGAAAAGTCATTCCATATAATTCCAAGAACTCAACCAATTCCGTCAAGAGAGCCTGGGCCGGGGCTGGGGATTTAGCTCAGTGGTTCTGCTGCCTGCCCAGCAGAGTTCGATTCCCAGTACCAAAAAGAAAAAAAAAGAAAGCCTGGGACTGAGACGCAGCCTTTGCCGATTTGGACTCTGGGTTCCCATGTGGCGCCTGCCTGCCATCCGCCTGGTCTGGCTGCCTCCTGCGGGTCCAGCCTGCCTATGTCCCCGAAGCAGGCTCGTGGCCTCGTAGGTTCGCAAAGAAAAGGCTCCTAGGGCTGGGGATTTAGCTCAGTGGCACCGCGCCTGCCTCGCAAGCGCAAGGTCCTGAGTTCGATCCCCGGTACAAAAAAAGAGAAGGATCCTCGCGAAGGCTTTAGGAGATTGCTCCCCTTTTCCATATTCTGGGCTTGTAATGCAAAGGCCCGCTCAGCCAAGAGCCTCTGCGTTCCGGTGACCCCTATGCGGCACGTGTTGTGGGGGGCTGGTTTTCAGGCCCGCCCTCCATCCGACTGGCGTTCAGATGCTTGGCCTGGGACCCGCTGCTTCCCACTCGCCGCCAGCGCAGTACGGCTCTTGGGTCCATACCGCGCTTAGTTCTGCGGGCCGCGGGGTCACGGTGGGGCCGGCAGGAGGTCCCACGGCGCCCATCTCGCGGGGTCAGGGTCCTACTCTCCACCCGGGGTACTCGCGCCCAGACCAGTGTAGGTGAGGTCAGCCCCAAACCGGCCTCCTCCTTTCTGGTCCAGAACTCACCGGGGCGGCGTCCCGAAGCCTAGAGCCCCTAGGCTACTACAGCTCCGCGAGCTGCACTGGCACGCATAGCAACCGGACGCAACGCCATTGCTAAGCGAAATCGACGTTGCCCAGGGCGCAGGAATAATTTTGCCCCTGGTTGGCCCCGGTAACCGGGCACCCGCCTTTCCGTAGGGCCCGCTCGGCAGACGCCCCAAAGACGCTGATGGCGTCACTGTCCTCGGGGCCAATCCCAGAGCTTCACGCGGCGTGGCCCTCACGCGCTTCCGTTGCCCGGAAGGAAGGGGGTGTGTGTCGCGTCTGCGCAGTGGCCCTGGTCGACGGTTCGCCGCGCGTGGCTGCTGCTCCAAACAGCACGAGTTTCCTGGAGTGGGCTTCCGTGGCGCGCGGGGCTCACGGGCTATGTCTTGGCTCTTTGGTATCAACAAAGGCCCCAAGGGCGAAGGCACGGGCCCCCCCTTGGCCTTGCCGCCCATGCCACCTGGGGCTGAGGGAGGCGGCGACCGCGGCGCGGGAGACCGGCCGGCGCCCAAGGACAAATGGAGCAACTTTGACCCGACAGGCCTGGAACGCGCGGCCAAGGCGGCGCGCGAGCTGGAGCACTCGCGTGAGTGTGGCGGGGTGGGTTGGAGCGCCTCCGCGGGTCGAGGGACTGAGTGGCGGTCGGCAGCCCTGCTCTGCAGGTGACAGATTGGCCGGGGAGTCGACAGGCCAGGGCCATCTTGCGTGCTGGGGGTTCAGGTCGGGTCACCTTCTTGCATTTTTTAGCTGTCGCGAGCGCAGCAGATGAGGCCGGTGCAGAGGGCGTTTCGGAGGTGCGGGCTCCGGTACCACGCCGGGCCGGGTCTTCAGTTACTGCCAAACCTAGGGGTCACCTGCTCCTGCCGCGTCCACGTGGGGCAGGCCAAGGCATGGCCGAGTCGGGAGATCCCTGTGTGTGGTTGCTGGTAGCAAATTTACGTTGAGCAGTGGAGGCGTATTTGAGTCATTTGGTTTTAACGAGAATATAGTAGGGTTTACGTTTACTACCGGAAAACAGTAGCCTTTAGGTGGGTGGGTGGGTGGGTGGGGCGCATCTGTAAAGCCACGGGCTGGATGGTGCTGGGCTAGGCTGATGACTGCCCTGACCCAGGGGTCAGTACCAGGTGTCAGCAGTGCGTGGACTGTGACTAAGCCCAGGTCTCTTCCCCAGCCTTCCTTTTTCCTGTGAGTATCAAGATATACTGTAGTTTTAAGTGCTTAAGAGTCTGGAGTGTAGAATGTACTTAGTTAATACTGATTGAAACAATACAGTGTATCTTGAACTTTTGTTTAGACAGGAGCTCTCTTTCAAAGGAAGATCCCCTTAAGGAAACCTTGGTGTGAAGCAGGGAAGGACAGGACCTGGTGCTTGGTATCTCAGTCCTCTGTCCTTACTCCGGAGGCTGTAAGAACATCTTGGGTAATAGTAATAGTCTGCAGCTGGCTGGCTCTCAGATCCCCCGAGGGACATTCAGGGACTACATGTCTCCACCTCCAAAACACAGGGTCTCACTTACATCCTGAGGCTGGCTTTGGACTCACTATGTACCCCAGGCTGGCCTCCGACTCAATGCGCTCCTTCAGCCTCAGTCTTCCGAGTGCTGAGATTACAGAGCGTGCCACCATGCCAGGCAAATAATTAATTTTTTAAAACAGGACTTGCTACATAGTCCAGGCTGGCTTCAAACCTTCTACACTGCCCCAGACTCCCAAGTATATGGATTATAGGTGGGCATCATCACATCCGGGTTACATGTCTTTTGAGGCTGGGCTATGTTTACGGCGGAGGTGCTGGGACTGAGCCCAGGGCCTTTGCACTATGATGTATCCCTAGCCCATTTTTTATTTCTTATTTTGAGACATGGTCCAAGTTACCCTGGCTGGGCTTGAATTTGCAGTCCTTTTAGGATTACAGGTGTGCACTGCCACGCCTGACCAATAGACAATTTTAATGATTAGATTAGAATGGGAAACAGTGGGTGGGCTTCAGGCAACTCAGATAACAGCAGAGCTGTGGACTAAGATCCTGTTGCACGACACTTTTCTTCACTTTCTCTAGGTTTTTGCCCTTTGACCTTGCCCAGCCGAATGTGGTGGTGCACACCTGTGATCCCAGCAAAGCGGAGGCAGGAGGATTGCCACAAGTTTGAGACCCTCTCCACTTTTATTCCTGCCCCCCTCCCTAGCTTCCCGATCGTTGGGGTTTCTCCTGGTCTTCCTATCTCAAACCTTCCCAGGCTGACTCATGCCTGTCTGCCTGACAGCCCCTCTGCAACCTTGTCCTCTCGGGATGCTTCTGTTTCCAGAGGCTCCTCCATGCCCAGACATATCCTTGCAGCAGCTACAGTTTGGTCAGTGTGTTGTTGGACCCCCGTTCCCTTTTCCAAGACAGTGGAACCTGTCCTCAGCAGCCCTCCTCACAGTCTGACCACCTTCTCTGCCAGCCTGGTGCTGCTTTGTTCCCAGGGTCTTCCAGACCCTTTTGTGGACCCCTCCTGAGAAGCTAGAGCAGCACCCTGGGTCTGTGAGAGTGCTGTCCCAGTAGTGAGTGCCCAGCTCCTGGGCTGGGATGGTCTCAGGGGTGAGTTATCAGTGGTCAGCTAGATCACAGCTTTCGACTCTGGGAGGGCATATGGGCACCAGGCTTGGACTGAAGATTACCTGCTTTCTGTGATTTCAGTCTCCCAGGAAAACTAAGTATCGCAGTCTCAGGGAGGAAGAGGCCTTGAAGTTAACAGCCTGCCAAAGGTCACATTAAAAGTACACAGGGCCAAAAAAAAAAGCCAGGCTTGGTGGTGCACACCTGTAATCCTTGCTCTTGGGAGGGTAAGGCAGGAGGATTGCTAGGAGTTTGAGACCAGCCTGGATTACATAATGAGTTAAAGGCCAGCCTGAACTGGGTATCCAGACCCTGTCTCAAAAAAAAAAAAAGAAAGTACACAGGGCAGCTGGGATTTGGCCCCAGCTTTGTTGGACTGTGACACCCTTGATCCTGTCTAAAACAGCCTGGGAGCTATTGCCCCTCCACCCCTCCCTGGGGGCTCTGAAGGTCTGTGTGGTGAGTGTGGCAGCCTTGTTGTTGATGGCTTTGCCTTCTGAGTGCATATGGAGCCCTAACTTGCGTTGTCAGCTCCAGTCCACAGCAAGTCGCTGTGGTTCCTTCTGACCCTGAGGCCTTCAGAAAGCAAAGCCAGTGGTGGGGACAAGAGTGAGGCAGGGACATTGTGACGTCAGGGCTGGGCTCCTGGGTGATGCCACCCTTCCCATGTTTTTGTGCACTGGAAGGTTTTTGTGATATAATACTAGGAATGGAAAGTTGTTGCTAGAACAGTTTGAGACCTGAAGCTGAGGCCTCTTCAGCTAGGAGAGTGTTGGAGTCAGGTTTTGCTTCAGGCATCTGCATGCTGACAGGTATCAGTTCTGCACTGTGGAAGAACACAGAACATGTTCGTAATGTGTGTGTATTTATAATCCCAGGTGCACTGGCTTATGTCTGGTTTAATTTGCACTTAACTCTCTCCTTTATTTATTTTTTGCAGTACTGGGGACCGAACCCACAGCCTCATACATGCTGTATGACTTAGATTCGTTCCCAGCCCGTTTTTGGGTCTTCTAAGTTGACCAGGCTGGCCTTGAACTTTATGGTTGTCCTGCCTCAGCCTCCTGAGTAGCTGGGATTGCAGGCGTCTGCTATGGTGCTGGCTTTCTTTAAATATCATCCATCCCTTTTGCTGCCTGCTTGTGCTTGATAGCAGACCAGTGATGATGGATGTGGGAGCTGAAGAAAAATGTGTGTTAACATGAACGATGAAGTCCCTCCAGCCAAAGCCCCACTTGGTGTCTAGTTGGGAAACACCATTGCGACCCTGCTCTGTGCTGCTGGGTATGGGGGCCTCCCAAGGCCCCTCCCCACAATGGGATGGCCCCTGGGGTGAGACCACGCCCCAGCTGGGGTCTCTGTTGGGGGTGGGGCATTCATTCACAGGAATCTGGTGGGGCTGGGGCAGTGTCGGGCTGCTCTGAGGTGGAGCTGAGGCTGGTTTCTCCGAAAGCCCTGAGGAAATCCCTGAGCAGAGCGGGTAGCTGCTTGCCGCCCTGGGGAGACCTGGTGTCCTGACACCCTCTCTCCTGTGCCCCGCAGGACACGCCAAAGAGGCACTGAGTCTGGCACAGATGCAGGAGCAGACGCTGCAGCTGGAGCAACAGTCCAAGCTCAAGGTGAGCCACAGGGGGATGCACAGGACAGTGGCCAAGCCCGGGTGCCACATTCGCAACAGACTGGCACTGGATATGGGGCCTCCTGCAGCAGAGCAGAGCTCCCGGTGGGCTGGGTGATGGTGGAGGGCTCTGGTCTTCCTAGGGTGGGGATCTTTCTTGGGTTCCTACCTCGCTTTTCTGTGCCAGTCTGACTCTCCAAGCCAGAGCAGGTCGTGCCCTCTGCCCTTGGCAGTGGCCACTGCCCCTTGGCACAGTCTGTCCTGTGTGGTCCTGCTTTTGCTTCTGCCTCTACCTGGAGTCGGGTCCTTTCAGTGTGAGCCTTGGTTTGGCCCAGCTTGGTGTGGGGTTGGTCCAGGCTGATTTCCAGAAATGCCTCCACCCTGCCTGGGCCTGCTTCGAAGCCTGGATGGGCCGTGGGGATGTGGGTGGAGGGAGCCTCAGCAACAGAGTGGCGTGTTCCACAGGAGTACGAGGCTGCCGTGGAGCAGCTGAAGAGCGAGCAGATCCGAGTGCAGGCTGAGGAGAGGAGGAAGACCCTGAGCGAGGAGACGCGGCAGCACCAGGCGGTACGGGTGCAGGTGGCCGAGTGTGGGGCTGGGGGCTGAACCTTTGTTGCTGAGCAGGATCTCCCAGGGATTGGGTTTAGATAGTGCCCAGAGCCCCCAGCAGATCCTGGGGGGGGCGCCCCATTGAGGGGGTCTGGACTTGGCTTCTGACCATCCAGAGGCTGCTCCGGCTGGGATCACCACTGCTCTTGTCTTCCCTAGAGGGCCCAGTACCAGGACAAACTGTCCCGGCAGCGCTACGATGACCAGCTGAAGCAGCAGGTGAGGGGGGCTGTGGGCCTGGGCCTGGGCGGACCCATGGGTCTCTTTGCTGCTGTCCCAGGAAGCCGTGGACAGAGGGCCACCCGGCATGTTCTGAGGCATGCACTGCCTTCAGCCCTTCTGACAGTTCTCAGCGCTGACAACTGCCCAGGCACCTGGTTGACCAGCAAGGGCAGTGGCTACTGAGGCAGCCCAGTCCCAAGGCTGGGTGCCCCCGCTGTTAGGCCCAGCCTCAGTCCTGAGTCCATGGGGTTCCAGATGGAGCCGCTAAACTCAGCTGAAGGGCTGGGCAGTGGCGCTTGCAGGTCCCTGCGCCGGCCACACGGTGATGCTGCTGTGGAGCTGCATCTACTCGGGTGGGTCCTGAGCCGGTACTGGGCAGGAGTCGGACACCTGCATCAGAGTGGAGGTGGCAGGCCCTTTGGGTCCCCAAGAAAGTTGGGGTCCCTCAGGGGAGTAGATTCCCCAGCGGAGGGCAGCTGTGACCCTTTTGCGTGGTGTTGATTTTCTGATTTTAGTTTT
The DNA here is from genome assembly GCF_000247695.1 of Heterocephalus glaber. Next base: position 8,193,900 of record NW_004624818.1, on the reverse strand, counting down.
CCCTTTCTCTGTGGCTTCGCAGCAACTTCTCAATGAGGAGAATTTACGGAAGCAGGAGGAGTCTGTGCAGAAGCAGGAGGCCATGCGGCAAGGTAGGCTTGGGCCAGTGGGGCCCCTGGCCGGATAGGGCTGGGGGGGACCTCAGGCGCCAAGGCTGGGGGCCGCTCTCACCAGTGCTCCCTCTGCAGCCCCAGTCCTGCGCAAGGGGCATTTACACCCTGCCTAGACTCAGTTACAGACTACCGCTGTCAGCGCCACGTGTGCTCAGTCCCCTGGACAGGATGAGAGCTCCTGGAGCCCTGCGTTTGTGGCGGTGTTAGTTGCACTTTGTGGTGGCAGGGGTTTATCCTTTGGTGTTTGCAGTTAGTGGTAATAGGGCTTCAGCCCGTCAGTGTGTCCGTGGCTTTTCTCTATTTCAATGTAAGTGGGTTTCTTTTGCAATTTTCTATATTTTTTGATTCTTTAAACGTTATCCTGAAGGGCTGGCAGGCTGGAGGTGTGGTTCGAGGGTGGGTAGAACCCTTGCTGGGCATGCACAAGGCCCGGGGTTCATCCCCAGCAGCCCCAAACCGTGATCCTGAGAAGGGCTGTCCAGGCCCAGGGCCGGTTCCTGGGTCCTCTCCACAGACCTGTGCAGCCCTCGGTCTGCGTGCATGTGACTGCAGCATGGACAGGCTGGTGGGCTGACCGAGCTCTGTCCCTGCCTCCTCTGGGCAGCCACTGTGGAGCGGGAGATGGAACTGCGGCACAGGAATGAGATGCTGCGTGTGGAGGCGGAGGCGCGGGCCCGGGCCAAGGCAGAGAGGGAGAATGCAGACATCATCCGTGAGCAGATCCGCCTGAAGGCCGCGGAGCACCGCCAGACCATCCTGGAGTCCATCAGGTGAGGCGCCTGTCACTCAGCCCGAGGGCCCGGTGCTGGCTGCTGGCTGCCCTGGCTGGCTGCGACGACAGCTCTGGGCAGCACTGGGGCCGCTGCCTGTCTCAGCAGCTCCTTCCTACGTGTGCCGGCCCTTGGGCGCCCCTCCAGTGTGTGCGCGGGTCCCTGGTGCCTCAGTCGCGTGGCTTCTTTCCCTGCAGGACCGCTGGCACCCTGTTTGGTGAAGGATTCCGTGCCTTTGTGACCGACTGGGACAAAGTGACAGCCACGGTATGCACCCTGTCCCGAGCACGGCCTGGGGGCCTCCTGGCTGCGCCTCCACCCTGTGCTCTGCTGGCCCGGTGAGGGGCCCGCATGCTGCCCTGCCCCCTCCTGTGTCCCTGCCCCGCACTGGCCGACTCAGGCGCTCGGGTGCCTGGGTGCCTGGGCCAGTCCTGCGTTGGAGCCCATGCTGTGTGACTGTGACTTCTAAAGTGAAGAGGTTTGTTTACTCCTGACACTGGTGCCGGAGGTCCAGGTGGCCGTCACTGTGTCTTGGCTGTGTCACCGCACAGAGGGAGCAGAGCATGTGCGGCAGGGCCCTCGAACAGGGCCTCCGTGTGCCCCGTGCTCCCTTGTGGGACCAGGGCTCTGCACCACAGGCTGTGTGAACAAGAGCCCGAGTGCCATCCCAGATCCCGGGAGCCACCTGGGCCCTGCCTCTGCTGGGGCTCTGGGGGCGAGCCACGACCTGTCGGGGCCTGAGCTGCCTCAGTGGCCCGTGTTCAGGCGGCCAGAAGACAGACTGGGAGGGGAGTGCACATCAGCATCCCGGGAGGGCTGGCGAGGACCTTCTGCCCTGGCTTCATCGTGGCAGGCCCGCTGTCTCGGGACAGGAGCGGCCTGGTGGGGACTCCAGGAGGGGTGGCCACATCGCTCATGGCTGTCGTCCATACCCGCTGGGCAGTGAGAGGCCAGCAGCCTCATGAACGTGACCACGTCCTCACAGCATGGCTGCTGCCAGCACCGAGATGCCCTTCCTTTCCCCACTTTTTTTTCAGTTTTACTTTTTGATACTGGGTACTGAAATACTGAGCTATATCCCCAGCCCTTCTCTTTTTTGGAGATGGGGTGTTTTTTTCTTCTTTTGAGAGAGGGTCTTGCTATGTAGTTCAAGCTGGTCTCAAACTCATTATGCTCATTATGTAGTCTGGGCCAGCCTTGAACTCAAAGTAATCCTCCTGCCTCAGCCTCCCGAGTGCTGGGATTACAGGCGTGCCCCCGTGCCCCACCATGCCGGCTGTATCTTTTTCTTCCTCTCCTCTTCCTCATTATTACTGTTGTTATTAATTGTGGTGTGGGTTGAACACTGGCCTTTACCAGGTTGGAGCTGTGCACTGCGTGGCACCTCCAGCCCTGTAGGTGCTTCCTTCCTCCCATAAGGTGAGGGAATGCTCGGTGCACCGACTGAGCAGCTGTGGAAAGGAATTAGTGCTGGGCCGGGGATTTAGCTTAGTGGTTTTGCCGCCTGCTGCATAAGCGCAAGGACCCCTGGTACCAAAAAAAAAACTTAGTGCTGGGGAGCCAGCCTTTCTTTGCAGGGATGAATTAATTTCTTGGGAGAGGAGAGCGGGGAGCAGGTGTGGCCTGTGGGATATCCAGCTGTAGGGTTCCTGCTGGGAGTTGCAGTGTGCTCCCCAACCGCCATTGCAGGAAAGCAGAAATGTGCAGGCTGCCCCCGGCTGGGTGAATGTGGTAGCTCACCAGCCGTCGCCTCTGTCTGGCCAGGTGGCAGGGCTGACGCTGTTGGCCGTCGGGGTCTACTCTGCCAAGAACGCCACTGCCGTTGCTGGCCGGTACATTGAGGCCCGGCTAGGGACCCCGTCGCTGGTGCGGGAGACTTCTCGCATCTCGGTGCTGGAGGCGCTGAGGCACCCTGTGCAGGTACCTGGGCAGACTTCGTCCTCAGCCTTCCCGCCACATGGGGAGGGAGCGCTTGTGTCTTCCTTTCCTGTCTACCTGAGGCCGCCTGTACCCTTGTCCTGTTGGCGGTGGCTCGCTCCCAGCTGCCTTGCTGCCCTGATGGCCTGTTGTCCACACAGACACCCATCTCCCAGTGGGCCCGTGTCCTGGGTGGGAGACAGCAGGTTCCTTGCTCCTGTGCCCAGCTGAACCCGCTGGTACCCCTCAGGTCAGCAGGCGGCTGCTCAGCAGGCCCCAGGATGCACTGGAAGGAGTCATTCTCAGTGTGAGTCTGGGGACACCTGGGGCCAGGGTGGATGGCAGAGCCCAGGTGCTGGGGCTCCCAGCCCTTGGTTGGTGGCTTTTGGTGCCTGAAACCCAGTCCAGGCTAGCAGGGAGTGAGCTGCTCTTAGGGTACACGTGGGTGTCCTCAACTGTGCCTGCCCTGGCAGCCCAGCCTGGAGGCGCGGGTGCGGGACATCGCCATAGCGACAAGGAACACCAAGAAGAACAGGAGTCTGTACCGGAACCTTCTGATGTACGGACCTCCCGGAACCGGCAAAACGCTGTTCGCCAAGGTGAGGGCCGGGCAGTGCCGGGATGAGGTGCAGTGGGGTAATGGGCTCTGTGCAGCACAAGGGCTGTGCAGCGTCAATGGAGACATTGCTGCCCCACCTAGAAACTGGCGCTGCACTCTGGCATGGACTACGCCATCATGACTGGCGGGGACGTGGCGCCCATGGGGCGGGAGGGAGTGACCGCCATGCACAAGGTCTTCGACTGGGCCAACAGCAGCAGGCGAGGGTGAGCCCCACCCCCCCCAGCACGCAGCCCCTGCCCCCACCAGTCTGCAGTGGGGGGTGGGGGGCTGGGCCCAGCGGGCTGCTCCTCCCCGTGTGCACGCTCGTGTGTGCACAGCTTCAGAACTGAGCTGAACTTGGCTGGGGAGTTGGGGCCCCTAGGCAGGGTGTCCCCACATGCGCCCAGCCATCCCTCACTTTGCCACATTCTTGGATGACCCCTTACCATGTCCTCTGCCAGGGGCCCCTGAGCCCTGCTGACTCTCCCTTAGGGCGGCTGAGGGCAGAGCCGGCCTGGGCCCTGGAGGCAGGGTTGCTGCTCTCTCCGCACCTGTGGGGCTTCTCACCAGGCACCAGCCTGGGCAGCTCCAGGACCCGGGGTGGTGCTCAGTGTGCCTCGCTGCCCCTCATTCACAGCCTCCTGCTCTTCGTGGATGAAGCAGACGCCTTCCTAAGGAAGCGGGCGACTGTGAGTATCCGAGATGTGGAGGCTGCTGCTTAGCTCTCTCTAGCTGTGGGCCTCTTTTTTTGTTTTTGTTTTTTTGGTACTTGGGATCGAATTCAGGTCTTTGCACTTGCAAGGCAGGCAGCAGAAGCACTGAGTTAAATCCCTGCCCCTAGCTTTGGGTTTTGTTGCTGACCTGGGGGCTTCCTGGTACCTGCACACCTGTGGGGCTGAGCCAGCTCGAAGCTCCCTTTGGCCTTGAGTCTGTGTGGTTCCTGACCCTGCTGCTCCTGCGGGAGGTTGATGTGGGCCTTCTCCCGGCAGGAGAAGATCAGCGAAGACCTCAGGGCGACCCTGAACGCCTTCCTGCACAGAACGGGCCAGCACAGCAGCAAGTGAGGGCACCCGCCGCTGCCAGGCACCCCTGGGGCTGCCCCAGAGCCCACGCCCCAACGCCCCAGTCCTGTCCCTGGGCCACGCATCCCCAGGGCAGGGCCTGCCCGGCCTTCCCACACTGCAGGGTGTGGCTCTGCAAGCCACACTGCCACTGCCATTCATGCCAGGGCCTGGGTGGCGGCCATCTGCCCCGGACACCAGGTCTGGCTGGGCCCTGCTCAGTGGGTGAGTGAGCTTGGGCAAGAGCAGAACTTGGGCCATTGCATCGTGTTGAGCCTGGGACGTACACAGGGACCTGCAGTAGGTGCTGAGATCTCCTGCAGTTTTCTAGGCTAAATGCTGCCAACATAGCCGGGCGTGGTGGTGCACGGCTGTAATCCCAGCACTTGGGAGGCTGAGGCAGGAGGACTGCGAGTTGGAAGGTAGCCGAGTTGGAAGGTAGCTGTGGGATGTGAAACCCTGTCTTGAGCCTTCGGGCTCGGGCATGGGTGGGTGTGGTCAGTGGCCTGGCACTTGCCTAGCGTGTAGAGCCCCACATTGTGTCCCCAGCCCCACAGGAGAAGGCAGAGGGAGGGCTGTTTTAGAAAGTGTCCCTGGGGGCCGTGGAGGGGCATCCTGCAGTGGCGCCTGTTGCGCAGGTTCATGCTGGTGCTGGCCAGCAACCAGCCCGAGCAGTTCGACTGGGCCATCAACGACCGCATCGATGAGATGGTCTGCTTCGGCCTGCCGCTGCGCGAGGAGCGCGAGCGCCTGGTGAGGATGTATTTCGACAAGCATGTCCTTGAGCCAGCCACGGGAGGGAAGCAGTAAGTGTCGGGGCCTGGCGCCCCGCTGCCACCCCGTGTCACGCTGTCTTGGGCCCCGACCCGCTCGCACCTTTGCCTGTCCCCCACCCAGCTGTCACAGGCCCCCGAGGACAGCTGCTGCCCTGTCCACCTGCCCACCACAAGTTCTGACCTGGCCGTTACGCCAGGCCCTGGTGCCAGCTTCTAGGGGTGATGGCCGACCCCACTGTCCACTGCTGCCCACTGCAGGCACGCTACTGCCCAGGAGCTGCGGGGGCCCTGGCCCCTGCAGGATGATGGGCAGAGCCCGGGTCCAATTCGTCACCATTTTCAGGCCCAGCTCCATGCTCTCCTGTGTCCTGACCTACTCCCTCCTGGTGCCTCTCTCTCTCCCAGTACTAGGCACAGAACCCAGGGCCTTTGCACTGAGATATATTTCCAGCTCTCTTTATTTATTTACTTACTTGTTTGTTTGTTTGTTACTTGGGTCGAAGTCAGGACCTTGCACTTGCGAGGCAGGTGGCGGAACCACTGAGCTAAATCCCCGGCCCTGCAGAGCCTCTCTTGTAATTTTATATTTTGAGTCAGGGTCTCACTAAGTCACTAAGTTGGCCAGGCTGGGTTCCAACTTGTGATCCTCCTGTCTGAGCCTCCCAGAGTGCTACAATGACAGATGCGTGTCACCAGCCCAGGTCCTGTTACCCTCTTTGTTCGGAAAAGGCCATGGCTGCTCTGCCCTGTCCAGGGTGCACTTCTCTTCCTGAGTCGAGTGGCCTTTGTCCGCATCACTGCTAGAGACTAGGGACCTGGGACCCTTGGTCGCCTCTTTTTCTTACCTGGAGATCTCGCCCAAGTAGTTGGCCCTGCATCTCGGGCTGAGCCGTTAACCGGGCTGCCGGGCATGCGCGTGGGGCGAGGTGAGGGGCTCCAGGCGCAGGGCGAGGCTGCAGGCGGTATTCAGGATGGCAGGCTGGGCTCCCAGCACAGCTTGGCCGGCCTGCCTTCCGGCTGGGCAACACTCGCATTCTCCCGGCAGGCGTCTGAAGCTGGCTGAGTTTGACTACGGGAAGAAGTGCTCGGAGGTGGCCCAGCTGACGGAGGGCCTGTCGGGCCGGGAGATCGCCCAGCTGGCCGTGGCATGGCAGGTGAGTCTGGGCCATCGCACGGGCTGTGAGGGTCCTGGTGGCCGCCAGTGCAGGCGCAGCCCCGCGTGCCAGGCTCAGGGCAGATGTGCGGGGCTCCCCCAGGGCCCGGGGCCCTCCACCATGTGGGACACGCTCGCCACAGAGCGGAGTCCCGGGAGGCCACACCCCGGGGCAGGCAAGGCTCCCTCATCCCCAGTGGGTAAGGCACAAGGCCAGTTTGTCCCGAGCCCTGCTCTTCTTCCCGGGCGTCCCGGGTCAGGGAAGCCGGCCTGCAGGAGGGCTAGGTGCTCCAGCGAGTTTTGTTTCATCAGGTGGGGTCTGCAGCCACACCCTGAGGTCCTGCCATGGCCTGGCCACAGAGGCCCAACCTCGCTGTTCAGTGTGAGAGTGGGTTATTAACTGGCTGTGTCTACTCGGGTTTGAACAGCGTAGACCGGAAACATGAGCAGGGTGCAGGGGCTGGGTTTGTTGCTGTCAAACCGCATCCTTGGGGCCTTCCGAGGACTCTGCTCTGTCTCTGCAACTGGCAGCGAAGCACGGGAGCAGGAAGTTTGGCCAAGTAACAGCTTCAATGACCAGTCCATGTTCTCCTGGTGCTGGCAGTTGTGCCCAGGCCCATGCCCGGCTGGCAGGGTCCTCTTTGCCAGGCCTCAGGGTGGGTGGAGGGAGTGAACCTCACCATCTCAGTGTCGCTGCTGCCTGTCCACAGCAACCTCTGGGGTGCCAGGGCTTTCACGGTTAAGGGTCAGGAAGGCTCCTGCCGTTCAGCTAGCCCTCTCCACAGGCCAGTCACCAGTCTGAGTGCATGCACGCGGGAGAGCTGGGACCGCAGAGGCAGCAGGGCCCTGCTGGGTCCCGTCTCTGAGGTTACGGCGGGTGTGGAGCTTGGGGATGCTCTCCTGCTGCAGCAGCGCACAGCCAGGTGCGGTGGTTGCCCCACCCACTTGCGGGACGGACGCCCAGTGGCCCGTGTGGCCCGGCCCCAGCCTGCAGCTCCCTCCCAGTGGATCCTGTTCCTGAGCTCTGTCCCACCTTGGGCCGCCTAAGGGGACATACTGGCCTTTCCTAAGCTTTGCCGCCTTGACTGTCTTTATGTGCCATTTAGCACATACACAGTCATGCAGCCACTGCCTCAGGCACAGCTGGGACTGTCCCCTCCCCTGTCCTCCTGTGACCTGCCTCTGGGTCCCTCAGGATGGGCGTGCAGGGCCCTTCTGACCTTGGGCGGGGCCACACGCCCTGCCTGCAGCCCGTCACTCCCGTGACAGTGCCAGTGGAGCTGTTTTCAGGTGTGTGCACCAGGGAGGGATTGCAGGGCTGGGGAACCGTGCCGCTTCTCCAGCAGCCATACAGCTTCCAATCCCAGCCTGCACAGGTTCTGGTTCCCCTCAGGGCCATCTACCCTACTCGTTGCTTTTCTGGTCACAGCCTTAGTCTTGACGGCTGTGAGGCGGTTCCAGCTGCTTGGACCTGCATCTCCCTCTCTGTGAGGCCTCATCTCTGCCCAGTGCTGCACGTCCCTGGACAGATGCCTACTCAAAGCGTCTTTTCCCCCTGTTCTGGGGTCTAAACTGGGAGAGCACTGAGCTGTAGCTCCATCCCTTTATATTTCATTCTGTTGAGATAGGCTGGGTCCTTTTTTTTTTTTTTGGTACCGGGGATCGAACACAGGACCTTGCTCTTGCGAGGCAGGCGGTGGAACCTCTGAGCTACATCCCTGGTCCTGGGCTGGATTGGATCTTGCTAAGTTGCTCAGGCTGGCCTCGAACTTGTGCTTCAGCCTCCCGAGTGCTGAGGTGCAGGCATGAGCCGCCAGCTCAGGTCTCTACGAACTTCTCTCTCTCTTGCTTGCTTTGTGGTGCTGGGGGTTGAGCCCACACAGGCTGCAGGGCAAGTGCGGCGCCTCCCAGCTCAACATCTGGATCTTTTGGGTGTGGAGTGGGGCCGTACACGCAGAATCCTGTCGTCTGAGAGCAGTGCTTGTCTCCTTCCTTCTTCATCCGGGTGACCTGGATCTCTCTTGCTGAGCTCTCGGCGGGGCTGGGCGCCATGCTGGGCAGTGGCGGAGTGGGGTCCCTGTCTGGCTGCAGACCTGGGGCGCCGGCCGTGGTCTCACTGGAGAGCATGTGCTCGCCAGGGCTTGGGATATGAGGCTCTGCCGCCGCTGAGGAAATTCTCTGTTCCTGGTGTGGCGTCGGCAGCCTTTGCTGCATGCTGGGCTCCCCGTGGACGCAGCGTGCACTGAGGGTTCCCCTGCGCCCTGCAGGTCCCGCCCGACGTGGGCCCGGTCCTTTCCCTTCGGCCACCTCTCGTGGCTGAGGGCTGTTGGTCTGTGGTTTTCTCAGTCTTCGGTGGGAATGAGTTAGGACGTACCCTTTCCTCTGGTGCTTGGGAAGAGCTTGAGGGTTGCACTGATTCTCAGTGAAATTCCCCAGCTAAGTAAGGCATCAGGCTCTGGGCTCACCTTTAAACTTTTTCACGTCTTTAACACTGTTTATTCCTTTGTTTATTCACTGATCTATTTTTGAGGCAGTCTCACTATGTGCCCAGGCTGGCCTTGAACCTCTGGGCACAAGTGATCCTCCTGCCGCAGCCTCTGGGGTAGTTGGGACTTAGGCTAAACTTAACTTTTTATTTGTTTTGTTTTGAGACAGGAACTCGCTGTGTAGCCCAGGCTGGCCTTGCACTTGTAGTGATCCTCCTGCCTCAGCCTCCTGAGTGGTGGGACTACAGGTGTGCTCTACTATACCTGACTTAATTTTTTTTTGTATTGGTAATCGAACCCAGGACCTTGCCCTTGTGAGGCAGGCGCGGTGCCACTGAGCTAAATCCCTGGCCCTAACCTTAATTTTTTGATGACTTTAGATTCAAAGAAGAGTTGCAAGGCTGGCATGGAGGTGCCCTGGGCCCCCCAGTCTGGGTGTCACACACAGCAGGTGTCCTGCCACTGCTGGGGCCGCCTCTGGCTGGCCTGGCCCAGGTGCCGCCCAGGAAGGACCCTGCCCTGCCCCTCTGCTGCTCATGCCTCCCCTGTCTTCTCTCCTGTCGCCGCCTGCCTCCCCCAGGCCCTGGCCCTCCCTGAGCTGCTGTCTGGCCCCAGGGCCCGGGTCTATTGGAGTTGGGCCTTGGACTCGGCCTGCTTCTCCCCGGGGACTTGCTCACCAGAGGGGATGCCCAAGGTCCTCACAGGCTCTGTCGAGAGGGTGCCCGTGTGGTTTCCGTGGGTGCTCTGGCCTCCCCTCTGCACCCAGGAACCCCTGGCCCATGCAGACTCTGCTGGCTGGGCCCCGAGTGTTGTCCAAGGAGCACCGAGGCCTGGGTGGGCAGCCTGTCTTTGGGGGACTTGGGTCTGAGCGGCAGAAGCCCTGGCTCCACCCTGAGCCCTCAGCTGGGTGCAGCCTGCGGTGTGTGGCTTGGACTCGTGTGGCCCAGTGCCTGTCTTGCCCCAGGAGCTGCCTGGCTCTGCAGCGGGTAGAGGGTCAGCTGCGGAGGGCAGGGCTGTGCACCAAGCCCATATCGAGCGGCTCTCTCCCCAGGCCATGGCGTATGCCTCTGAAGATGGGGTCCTCACCGAGGCCATGATGGATGCCCGTGTCCAGGATGCTGTCCAGCAGCACCAGCAGAAGATGCAGTGGCTGAAGGTGGAGGGACCCACAGTGACCGTGCCAGGCCCCCCTGACACTTGACCAGCAGCCCCTCCTGCCAGGGCTGTGCGGATTCCCAAGGCCAGCAGTGGGCAGTGGCGCAGTGGGGCTCCCCATCCCCACCCTCCCTCTGTGGGTGCTGCTGGGAGGAGCAGGCCCTCCTTGTGCCTGGGACACTAGCCCAGGCAGGGTGGTGGTGGCGTGCTGTGGCCTTGGTCTGCGGTCTGACCTGGGTGAAGGGCCCCCACTGCCCATCTGGCCTGGCTGGACACTGCCCGGCCCACACACAGTTGTGCCAGTGAGCCCGGCCCAGGGGCAGCGGTGCCGCGTGCGCAGTGACCTGCTGCCTGGCTGGGACTGCAGCGGAGCCTTTTTACCCAAAATCAAATAAAACTCTTTGACGTACCCCTTGCCCACGTCTCAGGACTGATGCGAGAAGTGGAGTGCGAGCCTGTCAGCCCTGGGGTCAGAGGTGACTCAAGGGCCGGAGACTGCAGCTTTCTGGAGAATCTACTGGCCTGGCGGGGTGGGCTTCAGCACGGTGCTGGGATTCCGGGCCCCACAGCCGTGCACACCCTGTGCACCTGCCCCTGAGCGCAGACGGCGGCCCACGCCTCCCTCCCCTCCAGACCCTGAGGGACGGACAGATGGACAGACACCACTTCACAGGAAGCTGACGGCAGCCTTCAATCAGATGCGGCCCAGGCAGGCACGGCCCTGCCCTGGCCTGTCCCCCCAGGGCCCAACCGGTGGCCCAGCACCTCCAGGGCGAGAGAGCCAGGCCCCTGTGCCAAGGCTGGCAGCCGTCCCACCCCGCCCACCCGACCCCTTTATAAAAAGAAGAGGAGACAGCACCTTCTGCTGGACATGCCCGGCAGCCACAGCCCGGCTGGCCCCAGTCTGGGACACCCTGGCCCCGAGGCCGCAGTCCCGTCCTGCCTGCTGGGTGTCCACGAGCTCCCTTGTTCATCCGCACAGCGGCCCCGGGAGTCCTGTGCACGGCTCACAGGTGCCGTGGGCTGGGGTGGCCGTTGTGGTAGAGTTTCTGCTTCACGTGCACCATGTTCCCCGTGGCCTCCTCGAAGGGCCTGTGCGGCCGCCGGCCCAGCTCTCGCAGGCTACACAGCTTGGGCAGCCAGGTCCACGAGCCATCTGTGGGGGACAGGGTGGTCAGCTGCCGGGTGGGCGGGGCGCCCCGCGGCTGGTGCAGCTGAGCACTCACCGTAGCGCCGGCCGGCCCTCCAGGCACGCACGGCGCAGTGCAGGACGCCGTCCATCCACACCAGGAACCAGCTGATGCAGAAGCCCAGCAGCAGCCCCAGCATGAGGTCTATCTCCTGCTTGGTCACATTGTCCGTCACAAAGTAGTTCTCGGACGCGTCCACCACCGACTGGTCCCCGTCGTACGGGATCACATAGTGGATGTGGTGCCTGTGGGCGGCAGGGTGGGTGGCACCTCTCTGCCCACCCTGGACAGGTCCCCAGGGCACCTCGGGGCTCAGGAGCGGGCTCCACTTGTGCGAGAGAGCCTGGAGCCTGGGCCCAGGGCCAGTGCCCACCAATGCCCAGGCCACCAGCCCTGCCTGGCCCCCGCCTGCCACTGAGCTGTCCACACTGCAGCACGTCCGCCTGGGCCTCTGGCCTCACTTTGTGCCCCCGAGCCCCTGCTGTGCCAGAGGCCCTGGCCCGTCCCCCTGGGCTGACAGACCATGTGTCTCCTGGCCCTTGCTGCACCTGGGATGGACAAGGCCTCAGAGGTCCAGGGCCACGTTGAGCAGGTCCTGGGCCCTCTCCTTGGTCCAGGCATCCACCATGGCTCTCTCTGGTCTCCCAGGGCCTCAGCCTGCCTCAGCCTCCCATCTGGTGGCTCTCCAGGTGCAGGCCACCAGCACATTCAAGGCCCTGGTCGGCCTTCCGTGGCCCCATAGCTCCCTCAATGTCCACAGCTGGCCAGGCATCTCCCCCGAGAGGGTGGCCCCTGGTGCAGTGGTCCACATGTCAGCAGACCTGGACGCCTGGCTGGCAGGAGGGGTGCTGCCGGCTGTGGGTGCCCGGGCCATGCTCCAGCCATCCTGTCCTCTCCCCAGCAGGGCAAGGCGTGTAGGGCTCTCCTGCCAGGCAGCCCCTCTTCTGGCCACCTCCTTGCTGTGCCCACGCCTGCTCCAAGCTCCAGCTGCCTGCGTCTGCACGTGGGATCCACAGACACCTCTCATGCGTGCTGAAAATAGCTCCGCTCCCCAAAGCTGCTTCTCCCTCTTCCCTGTGTGGGGAGCTGTGGCACCTACGCCCCTCACTGAGAGGCTGCGCCCAAAATGAAAGTCCCAGGTGGGCCCTCACTGCTGCCTTGGTGATGTCCTGGGCCCAGCACAGGCCACACGGACACCTTGGGGTCCTTGAGCCCAAGTCCAAGCCAGCAGGGCAGGGAAGAGGGGCCCCTGCCTTGGCACTCCAGCCCTCCCAGGGCCCTGCATAGCATGGCAGGCTTGGCGCGTGGGGCTTCGGCTGCCAGCCATGGCCAGGATCTGAGGACAGACTATGACCGACACCTGGCAGCTGCTACTTACCTGGTCGTGAGTTCATCAGTAGTGATCATCCATCGTTATGACAGAAAGAATATATGTTTGCTGTTGTTGGGTTCCCCGAGATGGTCTCCCTGTGCTGTCCAGACTGGCCTTGCACTCGCTGTGTAGCTCAGGCCAGCCTTGACCTTGCAATACTCTGGCCCCTCACGGGCCTGCACTCCCACCCCGCTTGATGGAAAACTCGATTATCACACGGCTGTGGCTGCACCAGCCCCAGGAGAGGAAGGGCTTCCTGACTCAGTGGTCCCAAGAGCCGCAGCGCTGGCTGAGCTGGACTCCCAACAGGGCCGGGACCGCCCACAACACCCCTGGCCACCACAGGGACCCCAGGTCCAACCCCAAGGCAGCCGCCCCAGGCAGCTGTAAGGCGAGGCCACCCCACCCGTTCTCCTCTCGTCGTCTGGGTCAAAGGTCATGACCTGTGCACACCTCACTGGCCGGTCACTGCAGTACTCCTCCCTGACCCTGGCCTCCTCCTAACCCATGTCTGGCCCCTGGGGCTGGCTAGGGGCTCAGGTCTTCCAGATAAAAGTAGGATGTGCTATGTGCACACGCATGTCTGGTGGGGACATAGACGTGTCCTACCTATGCGCACATACCACACGTGTCCACCCGAGGCCTGATGCATGTGTATACACGCCAGCCACATGCACAGGACACAGCATGTATACAGTGGACACGGGCCCAGGGCCCACATCCATGCACTGCACACGCTCCCAGCACGAGCATGGCCTGTGTCACACATGGATGCACATTCTCAGCCCTGTGCACAGCCAGCCTCGCTGAGGTTGAGTCATGTGCATGTATGTGTGTGCATGGAATGGATGCTGCCAGCTGACGTGCGTCCTTCAGCATCAGTTTACAAACAAATCCTCCATACACAGCTCCAAGTGTAGGCATGTAAAAGGCACACGCATGTGCACACTGCACACGTGGGTGCACGAGTAGCCTGCTGTGGCAATGTGTGCACGCAGTGCATTCACAGACACCCCACGTGCAAACCTGTGATGCTGCGGGGCATCCGCACGGCGACACTCCCACTGCCTGCACACTGCGCTGGCTGCTGGCCTACACACGCCCTTCGCACACACATGTATGTTGCCAATATACAAGTCCGTATGGTGAAACTCCATATGAGAAATGTGCACGAAGCACACACATGTAGACACACACGCAGGAGCCCTGGAGCAGGTGCTGCTCTCTGCGTCCCTGCACACACAGGCAGCTCAGCTCAGCCCCACTCCACAGGTGCTTTTCTATGCGGGTCACATGCTCAGTGCGTACTCACACCTGTGCACACACACTCTGCCCAGGTGACCCTTCAGTGTGCTACCATGGGCAGCCCACGCGTGTCAAGTGTGTGCCTAACATTCGGGGGGCTGAGTGTAGGCCCAGAGCGTGCCCACCTGCTGGGAGGGCACTGAGGCTATGGGCCGGGGCACAGACTGCACTGGGCTGGGGATGAGTGGCTTCCCCGAGGACGCCTGCTGCACCCAGCATGTGAGGGCACACACCCTCACCGCTCTAGCGCCTGCATTCTAGAACACACATGTGCAGCACAGGCATGTGACACACCTAGGAGACATGCAGCTGCCCTGACGCCCGCAAACCTGCGTCCCTTCATGCGCACAGAGCCTGAAGCCGCAGCGCCGGGGTGGGGATGAGGGCCTCGTTCTGGGGCTCGGGCCTCCCTGCCTCGCTCTGTGACCTTGGGCGCGTCTGTCCACTTCCTCGCCCGTCCAGCAGGGACAACGGCCAAGGCAGAGCCACACTAGCGGGCCTCAGGCTGCACGAGGGCCTCTGTGGGCTGAGTGCATGCCTGTGAGCGTGGGGTGTGTTCGCACATGTCTCTGCACAGACGGTACACACATGCGCGGCTCATGAGAAGATGTTTATTTCGTACATGGACGTACAGACATGCATGGCCAGGGAGACAGGAGATCCTCGGTGGGTGTGGCGGGGTGTGCTGTGACCTTGAACAAGCCAGCCCCACTCCTGCCTGGGATCCTCCTCTACTCTAGGGTCTGCCCGGTGCCCTCCAGGTAGGGCCCGCCCACGCCCGTGACCAGGACCTGCCCGCCAGGGCCCACAGCACCGACCGTGGCACAGGAGCCCCACAGCCTCTGCTGCCCCAGGCCTGGCCCTACCAGGGCTGGGCCTTCTGGTGACCGCCTGGGCTGCTGCCTTCAGGCCTCCAGGCTGGGGCCAGGGCCCCTTCTCTGAAGTCTTGGCGTCCTGACTCGGCAGGCCTCCCGTCCCAGGAGACACCCCTCCCCCAGCGCCGGGCCCCAGGCGCCGGGTAGCCTGGTCTGCGCAGCCCGCCGCTCATGTGTGATCACGCGTGTCGTGCCCAGCGCCGGGGCGCACTCACCGGCCACAGTTGCAGTGGCAGACGCGGTCTTCGCCCCGCAGGTGCGGGAGGATGTAGTTGTGGAAGCGGTCCAGCAGCGCGTTCATGTCCATCAAACACGCGATGGCCTAGAAGAGCCCATGACCGGTCAGGGGGAGAGGGCCGGGGCAGAGAGGGCCAGGGAGGGGGCGCGGGGCACCGGGGAGGGGAGCACCAAGCAGGCCGCGCGGGCAGGGATGAGGATCGGGCAGGGATCGCGGGCTCCCGGAGGGACCCGGGAGGACCAAGCAGGCCGCACGGGGCGGTAAACAAGGCGCCGGCGGAGGGGGAGGCGCGCGCGCGCAGGCGGCGAAAACAGGGGGCGCGCGCGGGAAGCCCCTCCGCTCACCATCACGATCGACGCCCCCAGAACCATGAAGATCATGGTGTTCGCGCTCATGGACATCGGGCGGGGCCGGGCCGGGCCGGAGCGCCGCCCCCCGGCCCCGGCGCCCCCCCGGCCCCGGCCCGATGCTGAGCCCCGGCCGCCTCCGCGGAGGTCAGCACGCGCAACGCCACAGCCCCGGCCCGGAGCAGGCTGGGGAACGGCCGGGGGCGGGCACGGGCGCTCGCTCGGGGTCGCTGCCGCTGGTCCTGCTGCTCCGCCCTCCGTGCGCCGGGATCCAGCTCCGACCCGGCTCCGCTCGGCCTCGGTGTCTTCCTCCTCCCCCGCCCTGCGCCGCCAGCCTCCGCCTCCGGGAGGGGCCTCGCCACCGCCCCGCCCCGCGCCGGCGGGGTCCTCCCGCTCCTCCTCCCCTCCCGGCTAGGCGTGCGCAGGCAGCGGCCCTCCTTCCACCAGGATGCGTGCCCACCGACCAGGCAGTCCACCCAGCGGCTTGGCCAGAGGCGGCCAAGGGCAGGCGCAGGGCTGGGGTCGGGGTGCAGAGGCCCGAGCCTGCCGGGAGTCGGCCCACCGTGTGGAAGGCGCTGTCTCCAACGTCCGCGGGACTGAGGTCAGGCGGCCCGGCCCCGCCGCTCATGGGGACGGAGGACCCTGCAGCCAGCACAGGGGCCCGCCAAGCTGGCCCTCAGCGTCCCCGGAAGCTCTTCCGCCTCCGGTACCTCGGGACACCGCGAGGGTCAGCGAGGGGCCTGACACCGAGGGCCAGGGATCTCAGCCCGGCTGCTTGGAAGCGGGGTCTCCATATACGGGGCGGGCTCCCCCCAGCCTCGGCCGTCACCCACTGGGGGGATTGAGGACAAAGCAAGACCACTAGCAGCATCTTGTTTATTGGGCAATTCCAGGTCCTCTCCGTCGCTCAGGTATGCACACAATCTGCAGCCGGGGCGGAGGGGCTGGGCGCCGGCCACAGGCACACGCGCAGGGCACGTGCACAAACCGCCTTCCTGTGGCTGGGGTGGGTGAGGACGATCGGGCAGTCTGCCTCTCGTTCTCCACGTGCAGTGCTGCGGTGACAGGCACCGGGGCTAACCTGCACGGGGCAGGGGCAGCCTTCGGGAAGGCCGGCTGCGGCTCAGTAGAAGCACACGGTGTGCAGGAAGGCCCGGCCGCTCTTCTCCTCGAACTCCTGCAGCAGCTCGTCGATCTCGTTCTCCATGTCCTCCGTGTGCTGGATCTGGGGAGAGCACGCCCTGAGCGCCCTTCAGCAGACACAGGCCCTCCCGCTCGCTCGCCCCGGCCTCCAGAATCCCGCAGAAGGAGCCAGAGCCGAGTTCTCTCCACCTCGCGGAAGGCGCTGCAGGGCCCGGCGGCAGGGCCTCCCCTGGGTCTTAAGAACCACAGTCGCTGCCGCACTGCCAGAGGTCCCTGGTGGGCAACTCCTGGGGCAGAGGGGAGGCGGCTCCTGATCGCACCTGCCCCCCACCCCGGTTCCCAGCCTCACTGGCCGCCGTTGGCCCGCTCAGCAAGGGGGCCCGAGCACCACTGTCCAAGCTTCAGCAGCCACACTGGATTGGGAGGCTGGCAGGCAGCCAAAGCCGGGCTGGTAGGGCGGGAGCCTGGGTCCCACCCAGCACCAGCCCGCGCTACTCATCTGTGACCCCTGCTAAGCCAGTCCCCACCACTGTCACGCACAGGCAGCTGACCTCAACAGATCCCAAGGTCGCAGCACAGAACATGGCATGGTGCCACAGCCCAAGGGGAAGTGGAGAAGGCCCGGGCCTTAGGTCACTTCTGGATAAGTCCGAGGGGCAGAGGACATGTGCCACGGACATGCAGAAGGATGCCAAGGCCCCTCCGGGCAGATGTCTGTCTGACTCTGCCTCGGCATGGGCTGCCACCTGCCCTGCTGGCTGTGCTTGGGGCTGCCGGTCCACCTCAGGGGACAGACAGGGCCATCCTCACACAACCACCATCACATGAACACAAGTGCCAGGCGGTTCTTGAGCCAAAGGTGTGCACAGCACTGCACGCAACTGTCAGCCTCTGCAGCACAAGAGGGTGACCTCGGGCTGTCCCATCCAGGCATCCCAGTACTCACACACTGGCAGAGCTCGCAGATGAGGAAGGCCCCGAGGGTGGCCTCCTCGTGGTTGTCCTGAATGTCCACATTGACCACATGTACTGGCTGGCAGGTCTCCTGTTCTCTGGAATTCAGATCTGATTGGGACAAAGTGACAAAGACATCGATGGCTCTAGAACAAGGCTGCAGGAGTCCCACATGTGGCCCCACCTGCCCCTGGCTGGGCTCAGCTGTTGCTGGTTTGGTAACCTAACTGAGGAATGCACATGTGACCAGGCTGGGGACTTCCTGATGAGCCACCTACATGACAAAGGCTGAACTCAAGGCCTAGGTGGACATCAAGCTCAAGGTAAGGCCACCCTTGGTGTCCAGTCTGTCCTGGGCTGAGGCCTCACATGGCAGGAGTAGCACTTGTGCCCACAGCACAGCCCACACCTCTCAGCTTCATACAGGGCAGAGCTGGCCGCAGAGCCCTGCCTGCCTGCCCACCTCCCAGGGGCCCGTGCTCGCCATCCAGGACCCCAGCACCAGGCAGCTGGACAGTTCGGCACGGGCCTCTGTTCTCATGCTATGCCCTCCCCATCCCTGGCTGGCAGGCAGCCTCCGGCGATTCCTGAGCATAGCTGCATGGGGCTCACCTTCCACCACCTGGTCGTAGACCCTCTCCTCACAGGTCAGGATCAGGTCAAACAGGTCTTTGCAGTTCTGGAACCTTTCTGGCCGAGGCTTGATTCTCTTATTTCTGTCCAACATATGCAAGATTCCATTCTGCGTATAGCTGGGGGCCAGCGTTAAGGAGCCTTAGGGAGCAGCTTTTGTTTATTAACCCGGAAGTGGTGTTGCCACCCTGCTCCCTTCTCTCGCTGCCCTCTCTGAAACAGACCCAAGCAGCCCTCCAAAGCTCCGCCGTGCTGACCTTTGGCAGCCAATCATGTCCAAGGGCAGTGCCTGCTCCCTCTGAAAGGAGCCTTCGGCACGAAGGTACCTGGAAACAGAGTCCAAAGGCACCCCAGCAAAGAGCAGAAAAAACTCTGGAAACCCACTGCTTCCAAAAGGGAGCTCCAGGAGCAGGAAGGCCCGGGAAACCTGCAGCATGAAAATCATGACAGGGCCCAGGAGGGAGAAGCTGTGGTCCAGCTGAGAAGGGACTGTGGGGGTGACAAGGCCTGGCCGTCTGGCTGAGCTCTGTGAAGCAGCACCAGCACCACTACCCTTGGATCTCCACAGGCCACAGCCTAAGGGTGCAGAGAAGGGCTCCCTTCTCCAGGGGGCACCCCATGGCCTAAGGGCTCATCTGAGTCTCTATGGACAATTTGGGGCCAAGCATCTTATTGATCCTACTTTAGGGGAAAGACCAGCTACTCAGGAATTGTTTGGATGCTGGGGATCAGACATGGAGCCTTGGACATGAGCTACACCCTCAGCCTCACATTTAGGAATTGTGATGCTCCCCCCACCCCCAAACTCTGGGATCAAATCCAAGGATACTCTACCACTGAGCTACATCCCTAGCCCCTTTTATTACATTTTTGTGGGGGGTTGGTTTTTTGAGATGAGGTCTCACTATGTAGTTCAGGCTGGCCATGTAGCCCAGGGTAGTCTTGAACTCAGTGATCCTCCTGCCTCAGCTTCCCAGCTGCTGGGATTACAGGTATGCGCTACCAACCTCAGTTTTGGTTGTCTCATTGTATAGACCAGGCTGGCTTCAAACACAATCCTCAGCCTCCCAAGCAGCTTGGATTACGGATGTGCCCACTGTGCGTGGTTCCCAGGCGGTCCTGGATAAAGTGAACAGGCAGAGGTCCTAGGACACTTCACCTACTGCCTCCTGCTCAGGAACCCGGAGGTGGTGGCAACAGCAAGGCAGATGGTACAGGTGCCAGCTAGGGGCCTCTGTGCCAACAGAGGGTCTCCAGTGAGACCAGCAACGCCGTGCAGGAAGGGGCCGTGTCCATTCAGCACTGGACCGTGCCAGGCACACCAGGGGTGCCTGTTGCAGACCTCAGACTAAGCAGCACCAGGGCGGGGCACCTGCCTAGCAGTGACTGTGACCACTCTTGGGACGGGTGCCTGTTCCTGACCACTGTGTCCTCCTGAAGATTAAACTGAAGTAACCAGACTATAAAATAGTTTTTGTTTTGTTTACAAATATAAAAGCATCACACTACACTGTCAGATTAAGATTTGAACCAGAACAGGAAGTTCATTTGAGCCTGAGATCAAGGCCGGCCTGGGAACAGTGAGACTTGGAGAGGGCTGTGTAGCTCAGTGGCAGAGACCTTGCCCAAGAGGCACAAGGCCCAGGTTCGATCCCCAGCACCACGAAAAAGGGGAAAGAAAGCAGTGGGAACTACTGCATCTCTAGTCTGTGTTTTTTCAAATATTCAGCCCTCTAACCCCAGTTTGTGGCTAGCATCATAAAGCATACAAAGCTTCAAAACAAAACCAAAAAAAGAAAGGAAGTTGACCCTGGCTAAGACAATCATAAGCCAGCTGCTTAAGAAACCCTCCTGGATAAGGAGCTGGTCTCCACACCAAGTCACATGCAGGTCTGACCCAGATCAACGCGTGTCACAGCAGGAGGCTGCAAGGCTGCTTCCACTCAAGCACAAGGGATTGAGCAAAGCAGTGGCCTGCAGGTCTGTGGGTTCGGACCGGGGCCTGGGGGACTGGCTAAAAACACTGTGAGGCCAGGAAATAAAAGGGCACAGATGGCTCTCCTCCCCTAGGAGACTCTAGTTATTTCATGGTTTAAAGATAACCACCCAAACCAGTTCTCACCAAAACCAGTTTTCAGAGGTAACTGCAAAAATTTTAAAAGCACAAAGCACCTACAGGACAGACAGCCAGACAGCGGGCTGCTGAGCGGGCAGGGGGGAGCCCTCCCTGGCCCCTCCGCTGTCTAAAGGGTCTTGCCAAGCAGGGACATCTGCAGGACCACTGGCCACTCAGACCAGTCCCAACAGCCCATGTAGGGAGCACTGGGGCTGAGGTGGACAGGGATGGGCCAAGTCTGGAGGCCTCAAATAGCCAAGGGGTCCCCAAGAGGAGCCAGAGCCTTTAAAGGAAACAGAAGACTAGAAGGCTGAGCGTGGTGGCTCTCATGTGCAATCCCAGCACTGTAGGAGGATGAGGCAGGAGGGTCACAAGTTTGAGTTCAGACTTGGGGACTGTTTAAAAAAAAAATGGGGGGGCAGCGAGGATTTAGCTCAGTGGTTTCGCCGCCCGCTTCAAAAGCGCAAGAACCAGAGTTCAATCCCCTGTACCAAAAAAAAAAGGGGGGGGGTATGGGGGTGGCTATGGATGTAGCTCAGTGTTAAAGTCCTGGTGCAACCCAGGACCCAGTGGTGCAGATGCTGAACTGTGAGCTGAGCGTCAATGAGGCCGAGCTGAGGAGGCACAGGGGAGTGAGGAGCAAGGGTGACCTGCCACCCCGGGAAGCTCCGCTCCAGCCTTCAGCACCAGGCAGTGCCAAGGATGCTGATGACACAGCTCAGGCTGTGCACCTCTGAATGGACCCACACAGCTCTGCAGCAGGGCACATCATGTGGGGGACACGTGCCCTCCACACACAAGACAGACCACAGTGCTTCTTGGGGTGTCCCTGCAGATGCCTGAGACACCCAGGAGTCCTTGTTTCAGTGGATGGGAGCAGGAGGGCAGTGGGGCCTCCGTGGATGGTGAGTCGGCAGTGCCCATGGGACAGGGCCCGAGATCACAATGCAGCCACCGACAGTGGGGCCTGGGGTCTGCAGCAAGCAAGAGAGTTGTGGGCTCAACTGAAAGAGGGGTGTGGTGACCACTGCAAGATGATGCAGCTGGTCAAGTCATAGGACAGGCCCTGCCAAGGGCAGCAGGGCTGTGGCCAGCCACTGGGACACCAGAGCAGCCACCCCAGCCAGAGGCCCCATCCCAAGTGCTCTCCCTCTCAGTCCTGAGCCCCAAGTCCTCCCTTGACACCACAGTGCCTGACAGTGTCCCCGTGCAACCTCCTCCAGGTCAGACTCCAGCTAGCACCCGAACAGAGCCCGTCTTCCAGGAGGGGATAAGGAAGTGACAAAAGCCGGCCACCTGCCCCCAACAAGTGCCCTGAGGGAAGGCCTCCTGCCATCCTGTGAGTCGAACATCAAAGCCCTGCCCCAGGGTGGGCCCTGAGAGAGAAACCAGTTCTTCCAGTGACTGCTGCTCACGGTGTGAGGGTCAGTGGGCGACAACGCTGGCCCCATGACACCCCTGGCTCCAGCAGTGGGACCAGCCAGGGAGGGAGAGGCCAGCACAGTGGGGACTAGGCAGGCTGGGGGAGGCCTTCCTGATGTCTGAACAAGAGATGAAAGACAGGTGGCATCCCCCTCCCCTCTCGAATGGAACCCCAGCCTTCACACTAAGCTACGTTCCCAGCCCTTTTTAAATTTTGAGACAGTCTCACTAAGTTGCTCAGTTGTCAGGCTGGGCCTTTTTTTTTTGAGACAAGTCTCGCCGTGCAGGTCAGGGTAGTCTGGAATTCACTATGTAGTCCAGGCTGGCCTCGAACTTGCAGTGATCCTCCTGCCTCAGCCTCCCAGGTGCTAGGATTACAAGCATGCGGCACCATGCCTGGTTTGGCTGAAATCTGTGATCCTCCTGGCTCAGCCTCCCAGGGTGCTGGGATCACAGGTGGGCACCACCATGCCCTCTGACCAGTGGTATCTTAGATCACTATGCAAAGAGCTTTACGCTCAATCACTGAAGGCTGGGTAGACCAGCTGCAGTATGCAACACCAAGTTTTTAAGTTGTAGCTTCCAAGTCAGTGTATCAAGAAACAAACTCGAGCCGGTGCAACCTGTAATGCCAGCTCTCTGGAAGGCTGAGACGGAGAGCCACAAGTTCAGATGTAGCTTGGGCAAATCAGGCCCATCTCAAAAAAAAATTTTTTTTTTTTTTTTGGGTCAAAAATTTTTTAGAAAGGAGGGGAGGCTGGCTAGAGAATCAGAAGGCCTGAGGTTCAACACCCAGTCATGGAGAAAGAAGGGCCGGGGGCCTGCAGCCAGCATTCATTCCCAGGAGGCAGAAATTCTGAGACGGTCAGCTCTTTCCATTCCCACCGAGCAACAAGAGAATGAAACAAGAGTTCAGGGGCCCCCAGAGCCCACGTCTCCAGGAGAATCGCACTGGTCCTCGTGATCAGGTGAGGCTGTGAGACACCCAGGACGGGGCAGAAAGGCCGTGAGGTTTACAATCTCAGAAGCCATTTCTAGCTTGACACCTGTCATGGGCAGCTGGGAAGATGTATCCCTGAACGGACACACAGACATGAGCCCAGCCCTGAAAGACAAAGAGCTGAGGGTGAACACACCTGAACAGAGAGAGCTAAAAATAACCCAAACTTCAGAGATTACCAAAGAGCCACAGACAAATCACAGAGCACACCAGACCCCGGCTCCCAGCTCCACCCCAAGTTTTGGCTACATTTGTATTTCAAAGTAATGCTTAGCGAACAGCTGGGTCATGAAGCAAAAATCACATTAATGCCACTTAGAGCTGCACCTTTACTAACCTTCAGATTAGTGACTTTGTACTCATAAGGCAATTATCTATTCAGACTTTATGTTTTTTGGTACCAGGGATCAAACTTAGGACCTTGCACTTGCGAGGCAGGTGCGGTGCCACTGAGCGAAATCCCCAGCCCTATTCAGACTTTAAATGGACACCTAACAAATTTATAAAAGATGGGTTATGTATTTGGCAGTACTAGGGATCAAACCAAGGGTGCTCTACCACTGAGCTATGATCCCAGCCCTTTCTATTCTTTAACCTTCAGATAGTCTTGCTAAGTTGCCCAGGCAGTATTTGAACTTGGGATCCTCCTGCCTCAGCCTCCCTCAACACATGATGCTCCTTTTGCATGTAGTATTGTGAACATACTATGGGCCTCTGGTGGCCCAGTTGGACACCCTTGGAGGGCCAGCACGGTACCACCTCTCAGAGTAGTGCCCTGGCCAGGGTTCTGAATAATGTACTGTTGGTACTTTTACTGTATATATCTGTGACACACAGTAAGCACATTCCTCAGGGTCTTGGACCTGTTGCCGTGACTCCCTTCCTGGGCCTGCTGACACTTTATCAGGTCCAACTGTCTAATTCCTACCTTTAGCAACAAGAACAGCTCGCAGGTGCTCCAAGGGAGACTGGGGCCCACCAGGCTCTGCTCAGAGATGGGAAGTGACCCCAGCATAGACCCCAAGAGCAACTCAGGGAGACCCCGCCTCAACGTGAAACTAGACAGACTGGGGATGGCGCTGTGTAGAGGCGCTGGATTCAACCCCAGGACCATACAGAAAAGGACTACCTGGGAGCCTCCTGCCCTGAAAGTGCACTCAGGCTGAAGCCATGCAGTGGGTCTCCAGGCTCAGTCCCTCTGTACTCAAAGTGACTCTAAGCAACTGTCCACCAGCCGGGCACACTGGTGCTTACACAGTCCCAGCTACACAGGAGGCAGAGGCAGGGCCATAAGCCTGAGTCCAGCCTGGGCAACTTAAGTGAGACCCTGTCTCAAAAATTTTAAAAAAAGGGCCAGGGATTTAGCTCAGTGGTTCCGGCGTCTGCCTCACAAGCGCAAGGTCCCAAGTTCGATCCTCGGTACCAAAAAAAAAAAAAAAAATTTAAAAAAAGGACTAGGGATAGAACTCAGTGCTCCCTGGGTTCAAGTCCCAGTACTGACTGAAAAAGCAGCCTCCCACTTAAGCCAGCAAGTTCAAGCTGAAGCCACGGGCCTGAACACCAGGCTTCCAGTTCTTCTGCACCTGCAGTGACAGCAAAGCAGAGAAAAAGGTCCATAGGAAAAACTTTAAACTAAAAAATGGACAGTTTGAGCCCGGCTCCAGGGTGCACACACGCTGAAGGGGTCACCCTGAGCAGCAGTCCCAGGCCCTGCTGTGGGTCAGTGCCAGTGCGGGATCCATGCTGGCCAACCCAGGCTCGAGGCCATCAGTGACTAGGGCCAGGAGCAGGGCTGGGGGGCGCTGATGTTCTGTGATGGATGGATGAAGGGCCTGGGGTGGGGCACGTCTCTCACATATGTGAGGCCCTTTAAAAAACTACAAAATCGGGCCGCGGATTTAGCTCAGTGGTTTCGCCACCTGCTGCGCAAGCGCAAAGACCCCAGTTTGATCCCCAGTACAAAAAAAAACCACTACAAAATCAACTGGAGTGGTATTTACACAACAAAGGTCAGTGAACAATACTGACACTATGCAACTGTCCACTTCAAATGGAGAATCACAGGCATGTCATGTTTTTTAAAAACAGACTGCCCCTCTCTAAAAAGCGTCTAAGTAAAAGACATTTTACATTTTTGTTTTGCAGTGCTGGGGGCAGAACCCAGGGCCTGGTATATGGTAGGCAAGTGCTCTATTACAAAGGTTTACCTTCAACCGTTTTAAAAATTTTATTTTGATGGCCGGGCATGGTGGTGCACTCCTGTAATCCCAGAACGTGGGAGGCTGAGGAGGAGGATCATCATGAGTTCAAGACTAGCCTGAACTAATAGCAAGACTTTGTCTCAAAAAAATAAAAAACATAGACAGACAGCCCAGGCTGGCCTCAAACTCTGGGCTCAAGCCACTTCCGGACTCCGCCTCCCAAGTAGCTGGGATTATACTACACCGACTTAGAAGATACTTCTTGCCGGGCATGGTGGCACATGCCTATACTCCCAGCTGCTCTGGAGGCCAGGACTGAAAAATAAATAAATAAAACATCAGGTGTGGAAACACACACCTATAATTCCAGCTACTTAGAGGAGGCTGAGGCAAGAGAATCACAGGTTTGAAGTCAGCCTGGTCAATTCAGTGAGATCTTATCTTTCAAAAAAAAAAAAAAAAAGTGCTAGGGATATGTGGCTTAGTGGTACAGCACACGCCCAGCATGTACCAGGCCCCAAGTTCAATACTGTATTGCCCCCTAAAAAAGAAAAAGATTTTTTGGGGGCACCGGGATTGAACTCGGGTCCTTGCGCTTGAGAGACAGGTGGCATAACCACTGGACTAAATCCCTGGCCCTGAAAAAGATTTTTAAAAAATTAACTCATGTATTAATTTATTTGGTTTTTTTTTTTTTTTGGTACCAGAGATTGAACTCAGGTCCTTGTGCTTGTGCAGCAGGTGGCAAAACCACTGAGCTAAATCCCCGGCAAGTTATTTGGTTTTTTAAGACAGGGTTTTCTACCCAGTTCAGGCTGAATTGGGAACTGCAATCCTCCAGTCATGCCTCCTGAGTGCTGACATTATGGTGTAAGCCACCATGCCCAGCTGAAGAAAGATAGTTAGTCTTTGGAAGCCGGGTGAATTCAGATTTCCTATCACTGGTACAGGTAGCAAACCGTGAGTATCCAATTACCAAAAAGGAAAAGGAAGTAGTGAAATGATTAATCAACTCAGTCTAGTGCTATGAACACAGCAGAGGGGAAACGAATTTAAATTCAACAAGGTTTCCAGCCCAGGAAACATAGCCCTACTGACCTCAAGAATGCCCACTTAGCAAGGACTGGTGGTGCAGGCTTGTAATCCCAGCACTTGGGAGGCTGAGGCAGGAGGATCACCGTGAGTTCGAGGCCAGCCTGGGCTACCCAGTGATTTCATGGCCAGCCTGAACTATATAGCGAGACCCTGACTCAACAAAAAAATATTCCCACCGGGACAGCAAGCACCCAAGTCTTCTGCTTTTGGAAACCAAAATCAAAAGCACCCACTTAAGAGCCAAATGTTTAAGATAGTCAACCAAGACGGAGGCGATGGATGGGTCCACTGTCTGATGATGTCCCAGCAGCGTGTGCAGCAGGAACTGCTTTGGGTCTGAGCTGCCCCTGGGCTGGGGTGCAGCACAGTTGCTCTGTTTCCACTGCCCCCTAACTTGTGATGGGTTTGGCAAATGCAGCCCCCCCGTCGGAAGCACCTGCATGTCCACAGCAGTACTGGCTCAGGAAGCACTGCTGAGCATGGTGTGCACTGACCTCATTTCTGGGTTTTCGGTGAGTGCACACTCCAGGAAACAGGCCCTGGCCACGGGGGGGGGGGGGGGGGGCAGATGGCAGAGGTGGCTACTGGGGACGCCAGGCCCTGGAGCAGGTACCATTTTCCAACCAAGATGCCTCATTCTCTCCCTTGAACACTCAACCACTTCCTAATGTGAAATTCACAGTACTCTGTATTTTATCTTTGGGTTACACTTAAAAGATCCTCTTAGGGGCAGGTGTGATAGTGCACACTTGTAATCCCAGCTTCTTGAAGGGTGAGGCAGGAGGACTCCAATTTAGACACCAGCTTGGGCAATTTAGCAAGAATTTGGCTCAAAATTGAAAATAATTTTTTTTTTTTGGTACCAGAGATCAAACTTGGGACCTTGCGCTTTCGAGGTAGACGGCAGAACCACTGAGCTAAATCCCTGGCGAAAATAATTTTTAAAAAATCATCTGGGATGGGCCAGGGATTTAGCTCAGTAGTTCCGGCGCCTGCCTCTCAAGTCCAAGGTCCCGAGTTCGATCCCCAGTACCAAAAAAAAAAATCATCTGGGGTCGGGGATTTAGTTCAGTGGTTCTGCCACCTGCCTCGAAAGCGCAAGGTTCCAAGTTCGATCCCCAGTACCAAAAAAAAAATCACCTTACCTCTCCACTACAGATTATAGTAACTGTCACTTCTGTACACCGAGTTAATCTATTAAAGATTCGCAAACTCTCGGCTCTCACATCCACGCTGAGTAGTGCTGGCAGCAGGCTCCGGCCAGAGATGCACTCCAAGCAGCTTTGCCCAGGCACCCTCCTGCACTGTCACGGGGCATCACCCAGCCCACGGCACCAAGCCCCGCCTCCATCCCTCTGTGGGGTGTGCTTGAACCTACTCGGTGCCTCACCTTAGCCAGACTGCCTGCTATCCACTGGGCTCCCCAGAGATGCCCTCCTCTGCTGGCCGAGGGCAGTGCTGAAAGCAGGGTAGCTAAGCACTTCCTGGCTCCACGGAGAAGCCCTACCCCAAGGTGGAGCCCCGCGAAGAAAGAAGCCAGCAAAGGTGCCATCTCAGAGCCTCCCAAGGGTGACTTTCTTTTTTTGGTACTGGGGATCGAACTCGGGACCTTGCGCTTTCGAGGCAGGCGGTAGGACCACTGAGCTAAATCCCCAGCCAAGGCTGACTGACAGAGCGTTGCCAAGAGGCAAACACGGGGGTGACTTAGTCCCTGAGCTTCCAAACCAGCTGCCAGCTCCCCTAGGTCCCAAGGCACCACGAGCTCAGATGCGCACAGTGCAGCTGCTTCTGGACGGGTGGGTGCATGTGGGGAGCTACTGTGTGCAGCCCCCAGTGGGGGGCTCAGAATCCCGGGGCATCATCTCCCTCCGAAGGTCCCTCCAGCCTGACTCATGACACTAGCCAGGAAGTGCGGCCCCACCCAGAAATGGAGGCCAGTCGGCGGATGAAAAGACTTGATTTACAGTATTAAGGGAGTATCAATCTATGCACTATGACCTGTTTTTATTTCTCTCATGGAATACAAGAGCTTCAAAACTGAATGGTAAAACAACTGGGTGTGGTGGCACATGCCTCTAATCCCACCACTTGGGAGGGTGAAGCAGGAGGACTGCTGTGGGTTCAAGGCCAGCCCAAACTACATAGTGAGACCCTGTCTCAAAAACAAAACACAAAACTGAATAGTACCAGCCATGTGGCTACAATCCTAGCCTTGTAGGAGGCTGAGGAGAGAGGACTGATAAGTATAGTCCCATCCTCGACAACCAACTTAGTGACCTAGTGAAACCAGTTCAGTGCAAAGGCCCGAGGCTGAATCCTACTAACTGAAGAATATGTTCACTCCGGCCCCACATACACTAACTGAAGAATGATTTTCATTTTCTTTCTTCCCTGAGTCTTTTCCAGGGCTAACGGAAGCACTTAGCCCCCAAATGAGATTCCCAGAAAGCGATTTCATGGTTCTTTGTGAGGCCGGGGACAGAAGGAAGCAGTGTGGGGCTGACACTCCCAGCAGAGGGGCTTCCAGGCAGAAGTGTCCAAGGTGTGGCGCAGCTGTCACGGGAGCAGAGCCTCAGCCGTGCCCAGCAGGCAGCACCAGTGGCTGTGGGGACATCTTCCCCAGCACAGGCCCTGGCTTCCAAACTGGGCTGAGATTCCCAGGGAGCCACCAGCCAGACCAGTGTTACAGGCACTGCAGCCTGGACTCAGGCTCCCAGCAAGCCCCATGGCAACAGGTGCTGACAGGAAACACCCATGTTCCTACGCCGGTCCTCACCAGCATTCCCTCTGCAGCTCAGGGAGGGATGCAAGGGAAGGTACAAGATGCCTGACCATCAGGTTTACATTTTGCTAGAATCACCTTTGAGGCCTTCCCTGCTACCTAATTAACCAACATATATTCAAAGACATTTTATTTATTAAACACTACTTTTGAGATAGACTCTTACTAAGTTGTCCAAGCTGGTCTTCAACTTGGGCTCCTCCTGCCTCTACCTCTCAAGTAGTTGGGACTACTGGCACATACCACTATGTCCAACTTCATTTTTAGTTTATTAAAAACTGCAAAACTGCCAAAGTGCCAGAAGTGGTGATACACATCTATAATCTCAGCACTCAGGAGGCTGAGGCAGGAGGACCACAGTGAGTTCAAGGCCAGCCTCAACTGTATAGTGAGACCCTGTCTCAAAAAAAAATTGCCAAAGTAGAGACAAACCATTTCCCATTTGATGTTGATATTCATTTGCTTGGAGTATGTTTGAGCTTCATTCTGATTACTACAAAGCACAAGGTGGCTCAGGGTTTGTTTTGTTTTGTTTGCAGTACTAGAGACTGAACGCAGAGCCTCATCCACTCATCCGCTGGGCTACAGCCCTAGCCCTGGAAAAGTTTAACTTGTGTGGAAGCAGTCATGAAACACACGACTTGGTGTCACAGTCGTAGAAGGCTACTTTAAAAACACCTTTCCTTCTCACGAGTCTGAGTAGCAGGCCTGGACTTCTTTGTGTCCTCCTGACTTGCTTCTATCACACTCCCTCTGGTGACCAACACAGCTTTCTTCATCTGGCTCTCACAGACCCTGGGGCAGGCACAGCCCACTGTGTCAGAGCTGCATGCACCGCCCTGCAGAGGGACGCACACCAGGCCCGTGCTTTCCTTCGCCCCTGCAAGCCCCCAGTGACTCATCAGCACCTCGGCCTGACCTTGTCAGCACAGGGCTCCTCTGGGCCTGCCATTCAGCCTCACACCCCCACTGCCACAAATGGTCTAGCTCGAGCTGCCAGTGGGCAGCAGGAAGGACACCGAGTGCCAGTGAACACACACAGTGCTCGTGCCAGCACACCACGCCGCCCGTCACCCAGCACCTCCCTGCAGAGCAGAGGGCGGCACATCGGGCACAGACCACACCTGCCAGAAGACCCTCTGGGCTCTACAGGGGCAGCCTTGGGATACAGTTCTTTGTCTTTCCTGAGAAGGTCATTGTACATCTGGTCATATGTGGTTTTGAAATCATAGACATTGGGCTTGTCGGGTGCAGGTCCTGGGAGCTTCACGTGAGTTCCTGTTCCGAAGGACCGGACGCTGAAGCCTCGCTTGCTGGAAGACACAAAAGGAGAAGGAGCATCACAGATGGGTTAAGACAAACACAGATTCCCAAACCATGAGCTGAGAATGGACAGAATAACTTCATTAATATTAGAAAAGATATTTTAAAGTTTTTATTTTTATTTATGTATTTGTTTTTTGAGACAGGGTTTTGCTATATAATTTCGGCTCGCCTTGAACTTTCACCAATCCTTCTGCCTCAACCTCTCAAGTGCTGAGATTATAGGCACGTGTTTAAATTTTTAATATAACTTTAAATATTTAAAAATTTGTTTGATAATTATAGCTGGGCATGATGGTGCTCACCTATAGTCCCAACACTTGAAAGACTGAGGCAGAAGGATCACCAAGAGAGGCCAGCCTGAGCTACATAACCAGATACTGTCTTTAAAAACAAAACAAACAAAAAAACTGGAAAAAAATTATACAGCAAGGTATACAAAAACTAGGTGAAACAGCCCAGGGATTTAGCTCAGTGGTTCCGCCACCTGCCTCGAAAGCACAAGGTCCCAGGTTCAATCCCTGGTACCAAAAAAACCCAAAAAACAAAAACACCAGAATCTGCTGTTAGGTGACGTGTGAACACTGCAGCTGTTTAATCCTGTTCCTCTACAGAAGGACTGACCACCACCTGGACATGTGGACATTTCCATCACCTGACCAACGTCCTGGTTCATAGGTGAAGTAAGAAACCTGTTGAGGTTTGTTGTTTGCTGCAGCAGCTGCCAACCTGAACTGCCCGCCAGGACCCTCTCCCATGAGTGTTCCAGTGGCCCATGACACTGGCCTGGCAACCCAGACTGAGCACACAGGAGGGCCCTGCCGAGGGCAAGAAGCCACAACAGCTGCAGCTGCTCACCCATGACCCGGCAGGTACAACTGGGGACACTGCGCCTGTGTATGTCTGACACCCTGGGAAAGTGTGGAGCCCAGGCTGATGGGCAGCAGAGCGAGGAGCAGCACAAGCGACAGTGGCACCCTGCACCAAGAGAAGGAGAGGCCACCCACAGACCAGACACCCCACTGCAGGGTCAGTGACAGCCAGTTTTAAATCTGCCACACAGGCTACAGGCAACCAAGTTAGCTTGGTACAGGAGGCAGGATCTTCTTAGGTCCAAAGTATACTTAACTTTCCCTCCCAGCTCTGTATTTCTAAACATTGTCTCTCTCAGAAAGGAACCCTAAGGGCTCAGGGGCGCCTCCATCCATCAGCATCTCAACTCTCCCACACCAGCACCAGCACCAGCACCAGCACCAGCACCAGCACCATACAGATAGGATAGAGACAAGCACTGGGGCAGGGAGGCAGCTCAGAGGCAGGGCACTCACAGAGCTCCCAGGAGGCACCAGGTTTGAACTCCAGCTCCGAAAAAGACAGACAAAAAGTAAGAAATGGGGGAAAAAGCACCACCGTATAAAGATTTTTCCAAATGTTTTTACTGTAACTTGGGGTATCTGGAAACATCTGAAACACATCTGGCTGTGGGTGATGGTTCTACTGCCAGAAGCAGGGACACTTCTGACACCCTGACATGTAGCACAGGACGGCCCCACAATGGACTCATTCAGCCCCACTGAGACTAAGAGCCACTAGAGCTACTATGAAGCGACACCACTGTAAAGGACAGTGGCATGAACACAAAGGTCACAGAAAAGCATATGACCCTGACATACTCTGTGAAAAGATGCCCAGCTGAGCATGTTGCTATACACCTATAATCCCAGCACTCTGGGAGGCAGAGGTAGGACGATACCAAGTTTGAGCCTAGCTTGAGCAACTTACTAAGACTCCTTCTTTAAACAAAAAGCCCAGGAATGAAGCTTAGTGCGAAATAAGGTCTTGGGTTCAAGCCCAAGTACAAAAAAAACAAAAACAAAAAGGCCCAATCTCACTCACATGGGAAACAAAATGCAGATGGTACTACTCACCTGCCCCACTGGGTGAGTTCAAAGGTTTGCGAGCCACTCTCTCCACATGGCGCAGGACAACATGGGGAGGTGTGGCCCGTTCAACGCATGGCTCTACCCCCAGCAGCACAGCGCATGCAGCAGGAAAAGTCACTGTCTGGGGAACGGTGAAGCAACAGCTGCCCGATGACACAGGAGGAAAGACAAACTCAGACCCACCGCTGCCCGCGGAGCTGCTCACCTCCATGGCGGACAGTGAAGAAGCCTCCAGTGCTCAGCAGGCGAAGGCGTGGACACTGGGCAAGCCACACACCTCTCTCCAGACACACGCCTAGGGGACATGCCTGGCTCCCCGCTGCAGCCACAAAGCACATTCACCGAGTGCTATTTGTGACCAGAGGCCCCCGACAGCCTGCTGTCCATCAACACCAACCACACGCACTGGGATCTCCAGGGACATGTGAGGAAGCAGCAGAGGAACACCCCACTGCCTACTGCACAGGAAACCCAAACACCTGCGTAAAAATCACTTTTTTTCCTTTTTGGGGACTGGGTATTGAACCCAGAGGGTCTTCACACTGAGCTACATCTCCATCCCAGTTTTATTTTTGAGATAGGATCTCACTCAGTCACTCCCATTGGGCATCCCCCTGCTGCACCCTTCCAATATGCTGCTATTACGAGCATGCACAGTGGAGTCCAGCTGTAAAAAGAAAAGAAAAAAACTGGAAGAAAAAAAGAGCCGTTCTCATTTAGTTTATGTGCAACACATCACTGAGTCCTCTGGGGCCAAAGCTGTGCTGGTGCCTGCATCTCTGGATGTCCTGAGCTACACCCAAGTTCCCAGAACAGCACAAAGGAAAGGAACCTGACATGAAGGCAGAGATCGATGACCTAGGACTCCAAGTCCACATATTTATGGGCTACAAAAATAAACCCAGCGACATTAAAGTCCAATCTCCGAGGCCCGCCGTAACTGCAGATCCCAAGGCCAAGCAAGGCCTGTGGGAAGAAGCTGACACTGCCCAAGTGCACACACATGCTGGCATGCGCACACACACATCCACACCCGGCCTCCTGAGAAGGTAAGGTGGACCCTCCTCACCACTGCAATACTCTCCATCAAAGCATAAATAGCCTGCATCCCAAGCCCCAAGACAATGGCTGGGAAAGGCTTCTCCTAGGATTTTGCCACCTGCCTGAGCTCTGCATGCTCAACCAGGCCAGTAAAGTAGAGCTCACTCCAAAGAGACAGAGGTGGCTGAGGCAGGCAGAGCCTTCTGGGACTCCAGTTCATCCAATGAGACACACTGGACACCACTGCAGATTTTTTTTTTTTTTGGTACCGGGGATCAAACTCAGGACTTTTCGATTCTGAGGCAGGCGACAGCACCACTGAGCTAAATCCCCAACCACTGCAAATTTTAAGTGAATGCTGCATCCCAACTTGAGGGCCAAAAAACAGAAGTGTGGATTACTGAGGAAATTAAGTGATTATTACTTTTTTCTTTTTGTGGTACTGGGGTTTGAACCCAGGACCTTTACCCTGTGCTATATCCCTATCCCTTTGTAAATTCTGAGATAGGCTCCCCTTAAGTTATTAAGTTGCTCAGGCTGGACTTGAATTTGCAGTTCTTCTCCCTCAGCCTGCCAGAGTGCTGGGACTATATCCATACATCATCACATCTGGCTATGAGGTCAGCAGGTGGTCACTCCCCACTGGTGTTAAAATGCGTCCTCTCGATCACCCTCGAGCTGAGCTTGTGGTGAAGGAGAGGTGTGACTCATGGACACAAGGCCACAAGCGCTTCAGGCTCTGGTGCCCAGACCCCACCCATCACTCTGCCAGTGCCTGTGCCATTTGCTTCGGTCACAACCTCCTGTGCCCTGGGACTTTTTGCTGGGCTGCTCACAGGTCCAAAGCCTGCAGACTCAGCACTTGTCATAGGCAGGCCTAGGGTTGAGGCTCAATTTTTTTCCAGTACTGGAGACTTTTTTTGGCGGGGGGGGGGGGGGGGTACCAGGGATCGAACTCAGGACCTTGTGCTGGGAGGCAGGTGCCAGAACCACTGAGCTAAATCCCCGGCCCCTCAGTACTGGAGATCTAACCTAGGCTGGCCCTTCACACTTTATTTTTCATTCTGAGACTTAGTCTTGCTAAGTTGGTAAGCTGCCCAGGCTAGGCTTGAATTTGTGATCCTCCTGACTCAGCCTCCCAGAGTGCTGAGATTGCTGGCCTGTGCCACCACACCCAGCTACCAAAATTACTCTGAAGAGTGGAAAAAGCAAAAATCACAAATGTATAAAATTCATCTCAGCCGGGGATTTAGCTCAGTGGTTTTGCCGCCTGCTGCGCAAGTGCAAGGACCCGAGTTCAGTCCCCAGTACCTAAATAAATAAATAAATAAATAAAATTCATCTCTTGTTGGTCATTCTTTGCAGGTACTAATGTACTGAAATGGGGTGGGAGGCTAGGCATGGTGGCACATGCCTGTAATCCTAGCACTTGGGAGGCTGAGGCAGGAGAATCACCTTGAATTTGTGGCCAGCCTGGGCTCCATAATGAGTTCAAGGCCAGCCTGAACTACATAACAAGACCCTGTCCCCCCACAAAAAAAGGCGGGGGGGAGGTCAGGTGATGTTGGCATCTCCTCCAGATGCCGACCCAGGAGAATCTATTGCGCTCAGGAGTTCAAGACCACCCTGGGCAACACTGGGAGACTCTGTCTGAAGACAAAATAAAATAACATAAAATAAAAATAAAATGAGGTAGGAGGCAGGGGCACCTCAAGTACACACTGTGGCCTCATTATCCAGGGCCAAAGCATTTCAGAAGGCAGGGCTGGGCAGGGCAGGAATGATCACAGCTCCCAGAGGGCTCCCAGGAGGCTCCATGGCCCAGGTCGCAAGGTCGTCCACATGGGAGCCTCCCTGCCATCTACACCCAGGACAGCAGCCCCAACCTGCACCAGCCTATCTCCCAGGCTGAGACCTGATGCCCAGAAGCCAAGAGCTGGATAGATGACTCCCAGTGCACAGCAGGAGTCCTGGGGACCCTCTGCTCCCCAACCTGCTGAATGTCTATTTCTGTGTGCTTCCTCTCCAGCCCTTACTCCAACACTGGCAGTATTATCTTGCCTCGAAATGCTACTTTTAAGTAAGCCTACTTAAAAATAAAACAAAATGCAGTTTGTTCCCCCTCCAAGATGTTCCCAAGTGGCAAAAAGGCTCATCAGCAATAGAAGTGCCGTTTCTCTGAAGCTGCTGCACTGACCCAGCCCAGCCCACATTGAGACAGCCCACTACATACATGAAACCTCTGACAACCAGCAAGTTCTGTCTGAAAGGCTGAGTACTCTGTGACCTAATCTTCTAGACAACTATTTGTTTGATTAGTTAAATAAATGTCTTTACAAGTACCAAAAATTTATCATAAAGATGCCATTACAGGCCGGGGATTTAGCTTAGTGGTTCTACCACCTGCCCTGCGAGCACAAGGACCCGAGTTTGATCCCCGGTACCAAAAAAAAAAATCCTATTGCAGCAGTGTGGTAGTGCAAACCTGCAATCCCAGCTACTCAGGAAGCCGAGGCAGGAGGAACACAAATTCAAGGGGAACAGTGAGAGCCTACCTGAAAGTTTGTTGTTGTTGTTGTTTTTGGTACTGGGGACTGAACTCAAGCCCTTGCACTTGCGAGGCAGAAGCAACGCCACTGAGCTAAATACCCCGCCGTGCCTCAAAGTTTTAAAAAGGTCTGGGGATGCAGTTGAGAGTGTGGCTCAGTGGTAGAATTCTTGCCTCCCATGCATGAGGCCCTGGGTTGAGTTCCAGTAAACAAAACACATACACAAAGATGCTACTTATTGTAGAAAATGTTAAAGGAAACAACAGAATGTTTCACTGTATCCCAAAGATGGAAGGTAAACTAATGAAATAATAAACAATGAACAGGTCTAAAAAATTTTCAAATTAATAGCATGGGTTATGGTATCTTCTATTTTCTAATGTTCTGCACTGTAGTCATTAACCGAATTTTTACATTTGAATTTTTTTTTTGGTACCGGGGATTGAACTCAGGACCTTGCACTTGTGAAGCAGGTGGCGGCACCACTGAGCTAAATCCCTGGCCCTGGGATTTTGTTTTCTGAGACAGGGTCTCACTTCAGCCTGGCCTCAAACTCACAATGATCCTCCTGACTAAGCCTCCCAAGTTCTGGATTATAGGCATGCACCACCATGCCTGGCTAAATATAATTGTGATGAAGACGGAAACTCTGGACCTGCTGTCAACCTTCCAAACGCATGCACATCTCTTAACTAGGAAGTTGTTCACAACCCTAGTTCACCAAGGTGAGCCAGGCGCACTGCTGATTACTCTGTAGCTACCTGATGACCTGGGTCTATGCAGCCCAAGTCAACTGCTCAACCACCACCATTCATGCCATTGTCAACAAAGTCTGGACTCTATGCACATCTCAGTATGTATGTCCTACTATTTATTCTATTTTACAGGGTCAGGACAAAGCTATGAGGTTGTTCCTGTGCAGCTTGCCCCTCCCTACCCAGTAAGAAATGCACCATTTGCAAGGTCCTGAGTTTGATCCCTGGTACAGGGAAAAACAAAACAAAACAAAACCTACAGGGATGTAGCTCAGTGGTGCCACAAGGTCCTGAGTTTGATCCTCACGGGGGGGGGGGGGGAAAAAGAAAAAAGAAATGCACCATTACTACTGGGTTCTGTCAGCATCTCTATTTAGGGGTCCCTTCCCCAGGCCTGAGCCCACAGCCCTGCAGTCTCTGCTGATGGCAGCCTCTCTCAGGGCCCTGTCACCTCAAGGTGTCACACCTCGCAGCACTAGCACAGGGTAGGCCCTCCATCTTACCTACAAAGTAAGTCTGGAGAAAATAACCCTGAACAGGGCAACAACCCTCTAGTTGTGGAAACTGTTACTACGCTTGGACTACCCAGTTTTGTCTCAACATTCACTTCAGGCAGAAGTCTACCTTCCTCCCACAATCCCCTTGACCTTAATTTTGCCTTCTCGAGGAAGGGGATAAACTGAATGCACAACCCTAAAACCCAAGAGCACGCCTACTCCATGAGAGGCAGGTCCTCAGCATCCAAAGTCCTTCCTACAGTCAAGATTCAAGTCCAAGCTTAAAGTGATTTAAGGACTTGGGAAATTGAGGCAAGAGGACTGCTGAGAGTTTGAGTCCAGCCTGGGCTACATAGTTCAAGGACAGCCTGAACTACATAGCAAGACCATCTCAAAAAGCCAAAAAGAAAATAAAGATTCCAAATCATTCCGCCTTCCCAAGTAGTTTCCAGTGTTCCTTTTAATGTGCCCAGAACCAAGACATACTCAGAAGGGCAACAGGGCAGAGCCAAATAAGCTTTCCTTGTAAAGAACAACTCATTCAAAGTAACATGGCCTGGGGCCAGGGATTTAGCTCGGTGGTTCTGCCGCTTGCCTTGCAAGTGCAAGGACCCGGGTTTGATACCCGGTACCCCCCCCCCCAAAAAAACAAAAAACCCCCACAAAGTAACATGGCCTAAGACCAGGGAAGGGGGTTGAGGCTACCTCAAGTGTCCTGTGTTCAAATCCTGTCTGGTACCACATCAATGTGATGGCACAACATGGGTGGCCTAAAGCTTGGACTCATCAGGAGAGGTTGGGAGTTCAGTCCCTCTGGGCCACTGTGGCCACTAATCCACCTTAAAATACTTCCCTTCCCTGGGCTGGGGATTTAGCTCAGTGGTTTTGAAAGGACCCGAGTTCAATCCCCGGTACCAAAAATAAAACAAAACAAAAACCTTCCCTTCCCTGCAAACACAATCACTGTTGTTTCTGGCATTTTCTAGAGTACTTCTAAGCTCTCTCCTGTGAGCATCTCTGGATGCTCTGTAACAGCCACCTCCATGTCCTGAGTCAATTTAAAAGGTTTTCACCTTCCGTGGTTACTCTGACTTCAGAGAAGAGCTGTAAATTGTACAGTGCCAGATCTGGTGAGTAAGGTTGAGAAGGGGTCACACTGTAATGTTTTCCTGAGCCTCCTTTTCCACTGAACAGCACTCAGAAGCAGCACTCGCAGTATTTTGTAAGGACACAAGAGAGCTTCCAGAACTGCTTCACAAAGTGGCAAAAAACAATAAATATGTTAAATGTGTTCATACGATAAATATGTTCAAAACAAGGGGGAATATTCTGAGGGGAATTAATAGCAACACAGTAAATCTTTTTGTTTTGTTTCTTTTTTATGACAAAGTCTCACTATGTAGCCCAGGCTGGCCTAGAACTCATGGTGATGCTTCTGCCTCAGCCTCCCAAGTGCTGGGATTAAGATGTGCACCACCACCACACCTGGCTCTAATTGTAATTTTAACAATAAAGCAAAGTGCAATCTTTTTTACCCTAACAAGCTAAAAAAATAAAAATAATATCCAGATGGAGAGGAAATGAAACTATGTACTTTTCTGAAGGAACCCTTCTACACTGTTAGCGGGAGATGAAACTATAGCACAACCACTATGGAAATTGCTAAAAAAAACTAAATATAGAAATCCCATATGACCCAGCTATTCCCATTCTAGGAATCTTCCTGGAAACAGTTAAAGACATCATATTACAGTGACACAAACATACCCATGTTCATAGCACCACAATTCATAACAGTTCCATCTTGGAAGCAGTCTGTATGTCTATCAACAGATAGAGAAAATGTGGTATTTATACACAACGAAGTACTACTCTGCCATGAAGGATAACTAAGTCATTTGCAGGAAATGCATGCACCTTGAGACCATAAAGTGAAGTAAATCAGACACAAGCTCAAGCATTGCATGGTGTCTCTTATATGACAAATCCAAAGTACAAATAAAGAGCAAAATAAAAGACATAATAGGAAATGGGGAGATAGGACTTTTGCAAACAGGAAGGAGAAGAGAGTGTTAAAAGAATTAAGATGTGTCACAGGTCCCAAAGCAGTGGGCCGACTGACCATGGCTGAAACCTTCACAGTATGAGCACTAGGTGTCCTGGTTCAACCACAAAGTTCACATTGGCATTCTGGCTCCTAGGGCAGAGAAGCTGAGCCAGTCACCACACCCGGAAGGAAGCTCCCCGGCTGCCATCCCAAGCTCCTAGGGCAGAGAAGGTGAGCCATGTGGGCACCAGAAGTACCCGCCCCCCGTGGAAATGAGAAGACACATAAACAAGCCTCAAAAACAGACTTCTGGATCACCTACAGCAACCCCAAAGGGAAACGAGATGGAACAATCTGATACTCAACCACCTGGACTCTCTGAACTGGCAACAAAAGAGGATCTGGGAAAA
>NW_004624818.1:8120220-8142681 GCF_000247695.1 Heterocephalus glaber | reverse complement strand
CTGGGTGTCTGATATTTTGCAGAAGCGAGTTACAGAAGC
Organism: Heterocephalus glaber; assembly: GCF_000247695.1. The sequence goes on along the minus strand of NW_004624818.1, from coordinate 8,142,642 downwards.
CAAGAAAAGCGCCTTTAGTTAAAACATTTCCTGCTAAGCAATACCCGAAACATCCTATGGTTGCTGCATTGGCTAGGGGCGGGGTTTTACTGGAACTCATATTCACGAAATGGAGAATGCTCTCTAGGTGGTTCTGGTATTGCTAAGTTGGGTCTCACATTCCCCACTGGTTCTGGTTTTATTTAATCAAATCTTTGATTCATCTTCTATTTCTTCTGAAGGGAGAGGATTGTATCGTTCTCTCAATACCATTAGTTTGACAGAGTTAACTCGTTTAACATAATTGGACGATGAATTTAAAATGTAAGGCCCTATCATTAATGGCAATAGGAGGATAAACAAGGGTCCTGTCAAGGTAGATATTAGGGTTGTCACCCAAGGTAACCAATTGAACATAGTTTAATTCCAGCTTTGTCCTTTTTGATTCCAGTATTTTTCCTTTAAATTTTCACCTACCATTTCTAGGGTATCACGGATAATCCCTGACTGGTTGGCATAAAAACAGCATGTTTCACCCAAGGCTACGCAGAGCCCACCTTGTTTCATGAATAATAAATCTAAATCCCTTCTGTTTTGTAATACTAACTCAGCTAATGAATTTACTTGTTTTTCTAACCTGGAGACTGAATCTTCTAAATGACCTAGATCTCGAGCAACCTGATGACAGAGGGCTTTGAAGCTAGAATCTTGTATTATTAAGGAGGAAGTCCCATTGGCTGCCGATCCAGCCACGCTTAACCCGAGGAGTATAGGGACCAAGACAGGTGCAGCTCTTTTGGTGCGAAGGGTCCCATAGGGGTTAGAGATTGGGCCTCAATGTTCTTGTCCTCCTTCTCCATTATCATACAGGACCTGGGGGAGCACATACACTGTTACACACAACAAGCTATCAGAATTTTCAGTAAACTGAGATTTTGTTATCCAGTTGGTTAGCCCTTCAGTGCAAGCAAACCATGTCTCAGAAGTAGCCTTGTATGGAGGCCAGTTTTACCTGATGTGTGGTTAGTGAGTCTTGTCACATAGACTTTGGTAAGGGGAGCTTTCTAGATTATAAGTAGGGCCAGCGAGACATCTCCCTGTCCCTTGAGTGTCTCCCAAGGTCAGTCTTGGCCTGTCCCAGGTACAGTTATATGAGGACACAGATACAGGGTCGGTATTTGTTCCAATCCCCAGATAATAGGGAGGTTTTGGGTCTAAACATAACCAACAATCCTTTGCTTCATTGGGCTCAGACAAATTTAGCAAGTTGTGGATATGAGCCAACATCTGTAAGATTGGGGTAGCTGAGTTAGGTCTGGTAGTGGTGAGGGGTTTGTTTGTCTGGAAATTAGTAGGGGTTAATTCAGTCACGGTGGGAGCTAGGGTCACCTTTTTGGGCTGTTGGGGTCTATGGACCAGGGTAGGTAGAGCTAACTCTTTGTTAGGACCCGTAGGTATAGGAGGGGGTTTATATCTACTTCTCTGTATTGTGAATCGTACACCAGGGTCCCATCCCGCGACATATAATCTGAGCCCCCATGTTTTTCCAGCCTTCCAACTTGAGTCTGTTATCCATTTGATGTTGATTTTTATAGGATATCAGGTTCCTGAATTACAGCTACTATGATATAATGTTGTGGGGGAAACACCTATCCAAACGTCCTCTACTCGGACTTGCCAGGGGGCTATAGTTTCACATCCCCAGGCACCAGTGATAATCTCCCTTCTCCCCACATTTAGGAGTGCCCTCTGCTGGACAAACATAGAATTGAACAGGATGTGGTTCCGTCCAACTTACGATTGTGCACCCTCCTGTTCCTCTGGCTAGACTCCATATTTCCGAAAACAAACTGCACAGACTTAAACTGAATTCAACTTGGCTGGTATCGGGACCCTTATGAACTTGGCTGACCACTCTGCCACTTGTGGTCATCCTGAGTTCCCAAATTTCTGTTTTTGGGTTGTTAGCATCACCTCCCTGAAACCTTATCAGACATAGAATTACCATAATTATGGTTTTGTTTCCCATCCCAGTCTTATCTTTTGGTCCTCGGGCTGGCTGAGGACCTTCCATGTCGATGGTGGGTTGTCCTCTGGTGGTGCCAGCTTGGCATGAGTGTGGTGAATCCAAGGGGTGAGCCCGGCCACCTTTAGCATGGAAGGGGTTGTCAGGATCACTGGGTAAGATCCTTTCCAATGGGGCTCCAGGGTCTTGGAGTGATGTTGGCAAACCAAGACAAGATCCCCTGGTTTGAACTGGTGGGGCAGGAAAGGCTGTTGTCCTCTGGTTGCCCATATGCGGTGACAGATCTCAAGCTGAATCTCTTGCAAGGCTTGTAAAGATCGAATTTAAAAATCATTATTCATTGGCCTGTTCCAAATTAACTCTGGGGAGGAGAGGAGGAGGTCTCCCGTACACGATCTCAAATGGGGTGATTTTTTCCACATATGGGGAGCATCTAACGTGTAGCAAGGCAAGAGGGAGATCGGGCCGCTTTCCGCCAGTTCCTAAAACGAATTTAGTTAATGTCTCTTTTAAGGTCCTATTCATCCTTTCCACTTGCCCTGAACTCTGTGGGCAATAAGCACAATGTAATTTCCATTTAATATTTAAGGCCTTTGCCAACTGTTGAGACACTTGGCCTGTGAAGGCCAGACCATTGTCGGACCCCAGGTAACGTGGGAGACTGAAACGGGGGATGAGCTCTTGGAGCAATATTTTTGTAATCACGGCTGCAGTCTCTGTTTGGGTTGGACAGGCTTCTACCCACCCTGAAAAAGTGTCCACCAGAACTAGCAAATACTTGAATTTATGTTTACTTGCCTTTATCTCAGTGAAGTCCAGTTCCCAGTGTTCTCCTGGTTGGGTCCCCCTAAACCGAGTCCCAATGTTTTTGGGTCTCGTTGGGGATTTACCTTGGTGGCACCTGGAACAAATATCTTGAGCCAACAGAGTTAGTCCTGGGATTGAAAACTTAGAGCTTACCAGATCTTTTAATTTCCTTTGCCCCAGATGGGTGAGACAGTGGAGTTGTTGAAGTATTTGTCTTCCCAACACTCTGGGTAAGCAAATGAGGCCATCGGGTCTCTCCCACCATCCAGAACTCTGGTTTTATTGCTCCTGATTGTTTATTTTGAACTTCTTCCTCAGGGGTATAGTTTGGCTGGTTTGGTAAGTGTTCCAGGGGCTTCATAGTAGCTTTTTGTTTGTTTTTGGTACCAGGGATCGAACTTGGGTCCTTCCGCTTGCGCAGCAGGTGGCGAAACCACTGAGCTAAATCCCTGGCCCAAACAATGCTAATTTTGTTTGTTTGTTTTGGTACCGGGGACTGAACTCGGGTCCTTGCGCTTGCAAGGCAGGCAGCGGAACCACTGAGCTAAATCCCCGACCCATGTTCCAGGGGCTTTACGAGTAGGATGTCTATAGGCCCCACTGGTTCTTTGGCCACTCTTTTGGACACTAGGTCTGCTGCTCTGTTTCCTTTTGCTTCATAGTGGTCTCCCTTTTGGTGTCCTCTGAAATGGACAATGGCTACTGCCTTCGGTTCCCAAATTGCCTCCAAGAGGGCCAGAATCTCCTTATTTTTGATGGTTTTTCTTTCCGAGGTTAAAAGACCTCGCTGTCAGTAGATGTCACCATGTACATGAGCAGTGGCAAACGCATACCAGCTATCAGTGTAAACGTTTATAGTTTTTCTTTTTCCCAGCCATAAGGCCTGTGTTAAGGCAATCAGCTCGGTCTTTTAAGCTGATGAGCCTTGGCTCATTGATTGGGCCCACTTTACCTGTCCCTCCGGTGTGACCATGGCTGCTCCTGCATACCTGATGCCTTCTTCTACGTAAGTAAACCTCCTCCGGTCTCTTGATGGGGACGTCCGTAAGGTCAGGGCGGTTGGAGGAAGACGAGATGATAGCATCTTCACAGGTATGGACAGGTGCGTCCAATTTAGGATCAGGGAGCAGCGTTGCCAGGTTGTGGGACACAGTCTGGGCAAAAACGATCCTAGGGTGATTTAGGAGCAAGGCTTGATATTGAGTCAGCCGTGCGTTTGAGAGCCATTGACTGGGAGCCCCTCTCAGTAATGTCCTGACGGGATGTGGGGTGACAATAATCAGGTCTTGGCCCAGGCTCAGTTTGTCTGCCTCTTTTACCAACAAGGCAGTGGGTGCTATGGCCTGTAGACAGGATGGCCATCCAGTGGCTACTGGATCCAATCTCTTAGATAAATATGCAACTGGTCTGTTCCAAGGTCCCAGGGTCTAGGTTAATACCCCTTTAGCAATTCTTCCCCTTTCTATCACAAACAGGTGAAAAGGTTTTGTGATGTGAGGAAGCGCCAGAACAGAGGCCGAAGTAAGGGCCTCTTTTTTTTTTTTTTTTTTTTTGGTACCGGGTCCTTCGTGGTGGAACCACTGAGCTAAATCCCCAGCCCGTAAGGGCTCCTTTAATCCTTGGAAGGCTTGCTCTTCCTTCTCCGTCCAAAGGAGTGGGGACTCCCCCCCAGGCTGTGGCTGAATATAAGGGCTTCTCGATTTCAGCGAACCCTAATATCCAGAGTCTGCAATAGCCCATGGACCCTAAGAATTCTCTGACTTGGTGCTTTGTAGTTGGAGTTGGAATTTGGAGGATGGTCTGAATTCTCTGGTTTAAAAGCAATCGCTTTCCTTCAGATAGTTGGTAGCCCAAATAGGTGGTCTTTGTGACACAAATCTGTGCCTTTTTGGCTGAGACCCTATAACCGAGGGCTTGTAGCAGCTCGAGGAAGTCTTTGGTTACTTCTTTGCAAGCTGCAAGGTCAGTTGTGGCTATTAGTAAATCATCTACATATTGTAACAGAGTCACATTTGGGTGGGCCGTTCAATAGGGAGATAAGGTGGGGGAGTTTTTGAATCCCTGTGGCAGCCTAGTCCAGGTCAATTACCCTGAGAATCCCTGGTCCAGGTCCACCCATTCAAAGGCAAATAAAGATTGGCTCACCAGCGCTAGGGGAATGCTAAAGAAGGCGTTCTTGAGGTCCAATACAGTATATACCTTGCGATCTGGTGGCAGGAGGCTCAGCAATGTGTAGGGATTTGGGACAGTAGGGTGAACAGTCTCCACTCTCTTATTTCACGTAGGTCCTAGACTGGGCAGTAGTCTCCTGTGCCTGGCTTTAATACTGGAAGAAGTGGGGTATTCCAGGGGGACTTACATGGTCTCAGGATTTCAGCATCCAGGAGTCTCCGAAAATGAATCCTCCTTTTTTCTCTGGCAGCTGTCTTGATAGGGTATTGTTTGATGGCGATGGGGGTTGCTGCTGCCAGGAGGGTAACCACAACAGGAGGTTGGTGTGCTGCCAGTCCAGGCAGGTTTGTTTCTGCCCAAACCTTAGGAAAGAGCCTCTGAAATTCTTTTATCAATTTTGTATCTCCCTCTGGAACCTCTGGATCACCTTGGGGCTGGAGGAGATATTCCTCCGACAGCGGGCAAGTGACCATGCTCTGACTTGGCATACCCAAGTGTAGACTGGCATCTTGTTCATTAAAAGAGATGGTGGCCCTTAATTTCCCGAGGAGATCCCATCCCAACAGGGGATAGTGACATTCTGGGATAACAAGGAAAGAATGCATCATTGTGTGACTTCCTAAATCCACTGTCCTAGAGGTAGTCCATGGGTACATTTTATCTCTGGTGCCTGTTGCTCCTTGCACTAGGGTTTTTGTGGCAGTCATGCTCCCGATGGTTGTAAAAGTACTGAATGAGCCGCCCAGTATCTATGAGGAAGTCCACTGGAGTGCCCCCAACTTTGACTGTTATCATGGGCTCCCAGGGGCTCAACACAAAAGAGCCCTGATGTCCCTAGTCTTCTGTTTCCTCTACTGCCAGTATTTTTGGTCCCTTTTTGTCCTGGTTTTCTTCCCTTTTCTTATAAAGGCAGTCCCTCTTCCAGTGTCCAAACTGTTTGCAAATAGCACATTGGTCTTTCCCTAGGGGAGGGCAATGTTTGTCTCTTGGTGGTGGTTTTTTTTCTCCTCCCTGTGTCTTAAGTCTTATGAGCTTCCAGTGCGGCAATGGTTACCTTTCCAAGCCTCTTGGCTACTGCTTTTTCTGGAGTATCTCTATTATCAAAGACTTTCTGGGCGACGCCCAAGAGCTCAGACCTATTCTTTCCCTGAAATCCCTCTAATTTCTGTAATTTGTTTTCTTTTTTTTTTTTTTTTTGGTACCGGAGATCGAACTCGGGTCCTTGTGCTTTTGAGGCAAGCAGTGGAACCACTGAGCTAAATCCCCAGCCCTGTAATTTTTCTTTTTTCCCAATGTCTGGGGCCGACTGAGAAACAAAAGGTAGATTAATAGCGGCAAGGTATTCTGGTGCATCCGGGTTAATGTGGGTATATACCCAGTAGGCTTCTAAGCCTTTCCAGAAAAGCCTCAGGCGACTCTGTTTTTCCCTGAAGAACCTCACTTACCTTGGTCAAATTAGTAGGTTTAGGGCCAGGGATTTAGCTCAGTGGTTCCACCACCTGCCTTGTAAGCTCAAGGACCTGAGTTCGATCCCTGGTACCAAAAAAACAAATTAGTAGGTTTTCGTACTGCCAACCAGAGTCCACCCAAAAGGTGCTGGCGGTAAGTGTCCAATTCCCTCTAACCATCATTTGTGTTGGGATCCCAATTCGGACACTTCGTGGGCAAGACAGCCTCTATACCTTGGGCATGGTCAGGGGCGGTGTGGCCACCAGGGCCCAAGGCAGCTCTAATTGTCTCCTGAAAAATACGGTCCCTTTCTTCCAAGGTGAAAAGGGTCTGTAAGAGCTGTTGGCAGTCATCCCAAGTTGGCTGATGGGTGTGGAAAACAGACTCAAGAAGAGAGGTTAGAGCCTGGGGTTTCTCAGAGAAAGGGAGATTTTGATATCTCCAATTATAAAGATCACTAGTGGTAAAAGGCACATACACAAAACCCCCTCCAGGCCGGGCTTCATGGAGAAGAAAAAAGGAGGGCCACGCCGGGCATAGAGTCAGGGGAGGCAGGGCCCCCTGCTGTAGTTCCTCGAGGCCCATAATCTTGTCCCGACCTGGTGTGGGGGGGACCAAAGATCCTCCTGTGTTGAATCTGGGGTTGGAGGTGTTGAGCTAGGATAAGGAGGGGCCAAGGAAAGAGGATCCGTCTCATCTTCAGGATGAGGGGGGAAAACATCTGTTTGTCCTTGTTTCCTGTGGAGAGATGGGTTAGGTTGACCCTCAGACCTAGCCACCAGGATCTGAGCTTTGGGTCCTTGGACCCATCGGTTCCTTCCAATCATGGGCCTGAAAACAATGTTAGTGAGTCCATCGAATTTAAGAGAACAATGTAAGAGCCATTTACTAGGGTTATCAATCATATCATTCCATACATCAATATATGGGAACTGGTCTGGGTGTCGCGGTCCCTTCTCTCCTGCCACCACACCCCAGACTCCCTTGGGTGGGCAGTCCACCCTAAACTTGGGCCATTCTAGTTCACAGAAGGTGCAAAGTTTTCCTTTGGAAAACTTCACCCCATATCCATCCTCCCTATCTTCAGAATATATTTGCTTAAAATGTTTCAAAACACAATCTAGAGGCGTAAGTGCCTTGGATTCCGAATTTCCCATGTACTTTCGACTAAAGATATAAGACAACGTGGAACACAGAACGATGACAAACGAAACAAATATGGCGCCGGACAAACAAGTGAGTGCCACCCCTGTATCACTCTTTAATTGGGTGGGCGATTCCTGTCAGAGAAGTCTATGTCGCACCCGACCTCCTTCTGTTCCCCAGTCGCGAGCCACAGACCGTCAGGTACTTACCTCCGGAGGCTTTTCAAATAAAGTTCCCCGTGTCGATTCAAAATGCCTACACGCCTCCGTCAGCGGCCGCCGGACTTGGGCCCCGGAACGCCTCAGGGTGGCCTCCCCAAGATTCGGGCAGGTCGGTGACAGCCCGGGCGCCAGAGACGTCTCAAGGCCGTCGGCTCAAGGAGATCTCGCTGGGGCCTGCAAACGTTGGACCTCGTCCCCACAGTACTCAGCGACGATCCCTTAAAGCACGACACGGTCATGAGAGCTCACTGGAGAACTTTATTTTCCGGCCGGGACCCATGTACACTCCAACCGAGTCGGAGGACAAGGGCCCCAACTGAAATGAGGACCGCTTATTTAAAGGGAAAAACCTCAGAGAAAATTTCCCCCCTCCCACTCCCCTGGGTGTCTGATATTTTGCAGAAGCGAGTTACAGAAGCCAAGAAAAGCGCCTTTAGTTAAAACATTTCCTGCTAAGCAATACCCGAAACATCCTGTGGTTGCTGCATCGGCTAGGGGTGGGGTTTTCTCGCGGGAACAGGGCACAACTGGAACTCACATATTCACAAAATGAAGGAGAATGCTCTCGAGATGGTTCTGGTATCGCTAAGTTGGGTCTCACAGACAACGCTGCACCTGCCTCAGCGGTCAGCAGCCGAGGACCGCGCTCCTCACTGACGCTACCGCCGGCCCTGCGCCCTACACACGCGCCACTTGATGACGTCACAACGCCCGCGCCGGTTCCAATGGTGACGCACAAAGTGCCGCGCCAAAGGCTACTTCAAGTCGCGGCTGCGCCTTGGGGGTTAGAGCCGGTCGGTCCTGGCGCGGGTAGTCGGGCTGTGTCTGCACGTCCCTCCGTTCCTTTGGTTCCGTCGTCCCCGAGTTGGTGGCTTCCCTAGGCTCGCCTAAACGCCAATTCTCGGGACCCAGCGATGCTCCTGCAACCGCGCTGTCGCTCTGCGAGAGCCCAACCTCTAAACTCTTCCCCAGGCTTGCAGGACAGTGCACACCGCTCCCCTCAGAGAACGCTTCAGAGTTTACAGTTTAAGCAAAGTTGTAAAAATACCGGAAGGGCAGGTGCGGTGGCGCCCGTCTTAATCCCAGCTACGAGGAGGAGCCAGGAGGACCACGTGAGCTAGGAGTTCGAGACTGGCCAGGACAACAAAGCGAGCCCAGACTGGAGAGAAAGGAAGGGTTAGGGGAGAATCAGAGACTACTGTACCTGCGAAAGACGGAGTGGAAGGGCGAGTTGACCAGGTCCTTGGATTGGGTTTGTTTGCCTGCCCGCGACCTGGCTTGAGATCGAGGCTGTTACGTTACAGTGAAACTAGTCGACAGGTTTGTGTTCTCCATCCAGCCACGTCCAGCTCTCCGATGCAGTTTGGAGTGGCAGTGAGCTGGTGTTTTGCTATGGGAGTGCAGCAGAAGGGGTGAGAGAGGAGGGAATGGCGACGATTCACTGTGGAATCTGGACTGGAGAAGGTGAGCCTCAAAGGAGGATGGCAGCCTCAAAGACAACGGGCATGGTGGCGCACCCTTGTAGTGCCAGCACTTGGGAGGCGGAGGCAGGAGGATCGCCTGCAAGTTCAAGGCCATCCTGAACTACATAGCGAGACCCAGTCTCAAAAAAAAACAAAAAAATAGTACTCCATTGTATTTTTTTTAAACCCACATTTTTAAAATCCATTCGTCAGCTGATGGATATTTGCGTTGTTTCCAAGATTTAGCTATTACACACTGTGCCGCTATAAACATGGGTGTGTAAGACCGAGGGCCTTACCAAACGCTCCGAGGAGCTGACTGCAGTGAAGCACACCCGGGGATCCCAGCGGTGCCTCCAAAATGTAAGACCGAGGGCCTTACCAAACGCTCCGAGGAGCTGACTGCAGCGAAGAACACCCGGGAAGGAACACCCGAGAAGGAACACCCGACAAGTTGGAAAAGTAAAACAGACCTTTATTAGTCTGGCCAGACGGCACTCTCCAAGCACAGGCTTAGAGAGGGCCCCGAGTTCAGGGGGTTGGAAGGTTTTATAGGGGCTGCAGGGGTGCTTAGCAAGCAGAACTACAGAAGCGGAATTTTTGAGGTTACGGGACGGTTGGGGGGCGGGTGTTGCAGATGTTCTTTACTTAGCAAACAGGATGTTTCTTACACAGAAACAATGGTACGTTCCTGGTGTCTTAACAGATAAACAAGTACATCCCGGGAACTCTGTGTCCTGTAGTGAACCCGAAACCCACAGGGACAAGATGGAGGGCCTGTAACAAGATGGCGTTACTTGTGCTAAATCTCATCTGGGTCTTACAGGTGTGCATATATAACTCTGGTGTGATGCTTTTAATTCTTTCGGGAAGATACCCAGAAGAATAGCTGGGTCAAATGGGACCTCTAATCCTTGTTTTTTGAGAAATCTCTACACTGATTTCCACAGCGGTTGCACCAGTCTACACTCCCACCAACAATGGGGAAGGGTTCCTTTTCCCCCACAGCCCTGTGAGCATTTATTATTAGTTAATTTCTTTTTTCTTTCTTTCCTTTTTTTTTTTTTTTTTTTTGCTGGTACCAGGGATTGAACTCAGGACCTTCCTTGCAAGGCAGACACAGTGCCACTGAGCTAAATCCCCAGCCCCTGTTATTGGTTGATTTCTTGATAGCAGCCATTCTTTCTGGAGTGAGATGGACTCTCAGTGTTGTATTAATTTACATCTCTGGAAGGAACAGTGACATTGAACATTTTTTCATGTATTTATTTGGCGATTCTCCTTCATCTGAGAAGTGTGTATTCATCTCAGATGCCATAGAGAAGGGCAAACTGGAGACATTTCTAGGCAAATGAATGCACCTTGAAACCATACTCTTAAGTGAAATAAATTGAACACACATGTAAATACCGCATTGTCTCTGGTGTGAGAAACTGAAAGTGTAAATAAGGACCAAAAAGAATAATATTGTGAAATAGGAAGGAAATGTTCAAAATTACACTGAGTGTGAGATACTTTGTTAATAATTAAAATATTTTATGCAAAAAAAAAGGTATAGTATTATGAGGAAATGAGAGATAGATTAGCACATGAAAATATATTTTAGGGCTGGGGATTTAGCTCAGCGGTGCCGTGCCTACCTCAAAAGCACAAGGTACTGAGTTTGATCCCTGGTACCACCAGAAAATACATTCCTTTAAGATCATGATACACAGTGTATTTACCATTGTTCTCTAATAATTTTTTCATAGAATATGGTTTTGATATTTTCTTTCTTAATATCTACTTATATTACATTAAAACTTTTAAAGAGAAAAGACACCATGAGCACTAAATTGGAGGTCCTAGTTGAGTGCAAGAACTGTCGGAACCTGGGTGTGGTGGCACACACCTGTGATCCCAGCACCGGGGAGGCTGAGGCAGGAGGATGGCCAGGAGTTCGAGGCCACCCTGGGATATACAGTGAGTTCAAGGCCAGCCTGAACAACATAGCGAGACCCTGTCTCAAAAACAAAACAAAAACCGTCAGTGAGCATGCTGATGTAACTGGCTGTGGCAGCAAGGAGTCACATACATGTGACCACAGAAGTTTGATCAACAGAGACAGAGAAGAGCCACACAATGATTTTTAAAAGATGAAGTAAGTTTATTATAAAAGTACAGCAGAAATGAGCATAGTCCTGTATTACCTCAGGATGAGGCAGGGGACAGCACCAAAGATGAAGGGGAATCCTCTAGGGAAGGATTTTGCCTGAGACCAAGCCTTTGGCAGCTGAGAGAAGACCCCATGCCACATCCAGTTTCTCAGTTCCTTAAGTACTGTTTTCACACGAAAGTGACTTGGTGCCAACACGCCTGCTTGACTGGAAGGACTGTTGCCAGGCTTGGCTAGACTGGGAGGGATCAGTCCTTTGGTGTTAACAGTTATCTCTATACACTTTTCTTAGAGGGAGATAGCCTCCCTGCAGAAAGGCCTGCACCCAAGGTCATTTAAAAGAGAACATGTATGTCCCAGATGATTCATCACTTTAACCCATTCCAACACTGGAGTAAGCTGGGTCACTGTCTCCCAAAATCAAAGATTAAATTGGAGGACAAAGGAGGCAGACAGGAGGAATGTTTATTAAGAGGAACAGCTCCCAGTCATCAAGAGGGGACCTGAAAGTGTGTTGCCACAGGGACTTGTCTAGTTTTCATACCAAAAGTGACCAGGTCTCAGACCACTCCATGTCAAACTAAGGTCAACCTATAGGATTAAAACAAGCTTACTTTAGGGCTGGGGATTTAGCTCAGTGGTTTCATCACCTGCTGTGCAAGCACAAGGACCCAAGTTTGATTTCTGATACCAAAAAAAACCCCCCAAAAACCCAAAGTTACTTAAACTAGAAATGGGCCTACGAGGAGTAAAGGCATGGAGCAAGCAGATGTCTGCAGTGTCTCTTGGCCTCTTTCCTATCCAAGCAGTTTGTTAAAAGAACAAAGTGAGCCAGGCATTTAGCTCAGAGGCAGCACGCCTGCCTTGCAAAATGTCCTGACCCTGATCCCCAGTACCAAAAAAACAATTAAGGGAGCTGGACGTGATGGCACACCCCTGTAATTCCAGCACTTGGGAGGCTGAGGCAGGAGAATCACCTCAAGTTCCAGGCCACCCTGAACTACATAGCAAGACCCTGTCTAAAAAATCAAACAGGGCCAGGGATTTACCTCAGTGACACCACGCCTGCCTGGCAAGGACAAGGTCCTGAGTTCAATTCCTGGTACCAAAAAAAATTTTTAACCAAACAGAAGAAAGTGAGAAGGAAGAACGTTTTCCAGATAGGAGCAGAAGTTGTCACAGTGGCCATCTATCACCTTGCTTGTTACCATCTCTGGACCTAATTGTCCACCTGGTTCTTGTTAACGCTTGACCTCAGACTTCGTATCTGACCAGGACCTGGTCATCCTGACTGTATCTTCGGCCCAGTGCCTCTAGCTGCCTGCTATCTTCTGCCTAACTTGCCTGTATGTAATACTGATAGACTGGAGGGCCAGGGATTTGGATCAGTGGGGCCTCCGCCTGCCTCACAAGCGCAAGGTCCAAGAGTTTGATCCAGTTACCAAAAACAAACAAAAAAATACTGATAGGAAATTGAGAGAGGACATGGAGGTGGCCAGCTTCTGAATACCCTGGGAAAGTGGAACTGCGAGCACAGAGGTGGGGAGGGCAGGGTCTCCGGAGAGGAAGCCGATAAACTCAGCACCAAGTACCAAGGAACCATCCTTAACTGACGGTGAAGACTCCCATCATTGCTCTTTTTGTATTAAAAAGAAAAAGATTGAGAACAGGGAGCTAAAACCCTTAAGGCTCCCTGGAGCATGGTCAGGAGGGCAGGATAGTACAACGAATCATGTACTTTGTACAGCTTGGGGGTTTGAAGGGTGAATAAGGACATCTTCACCTCTGTCATATCTGAAAACTTAGTATGCAGAGCATGAAGTCCACAGGGTATACACCAAGCTAGAAATGTTACTGGGGGACACACCAGTCATTTAAGGCTAGGAGGATGTGGATTAACCCTGAACTGACTCAGCATGGTCTGGGCGTGGAAGACCCACCTGAGGATTGCAGCCAACAGCATAAAAAGAGAACTGGAGAGAAAGGTTGGCTGTTGATTTTCTTGGAGGAGCTTGCCATGGGTGGTTTTCCTGATGCGAACTTGGCTGTTCTCTCATCATAAGAGGAGCTCGGGCCCTCGCTGTTGCGAGGAATGGGTGCTCTCATCAGGGGAGCTCTGGTCTTCACTGTGAGCTTCGCTTCCTGGCTCCAGTGTGGATCCCTCAGCTGGTGGCACAAACCCTTCACGCCACTGGCGCAGGCTTTCTGGCTTCCACCCTGGCCTTTGGGCCTTCCCGGGGCAGATCCTCAATGCGGACTTGCATGAGACATTGCCATCAGCTCCAGGCCTCTGGCTGGACTCCTGGGGGACACTGGCTTGGGCTCTAGGCCTTCAGGAGGACTTGTGTGGGACATTGGTATGGGATCCAGGCCCTCAGATGGATTCTTTGGGTCTCTGTGTGCAGCAAATCTCTTGCACGCCTCTGCATTTGACTTTTTGGGTGACTATTATAATAATAAATTAATAATGAATATAAATTATGTGTCCTGAATTAAACCTATTTTCCTTGCAAACCCTGACCATAACAGGATTAAGGTGCTCTAAGTGCCTTTATACATCTTTTGAATTCTCTCTACATTGTTTATGATGAACATGTATTTTCTTTCACATTCACAACAGATAACTGCCATTTCCATGTTTGAGACAAAGCCTTTCCTAGACTTCAACTGTGTGCCCAGAGCACATTCGCGTGAACTCAAAGGCATTGTGGTCTGGCACGGCCCTCACCTCACCCTACTCCTGATCCAGACCTTTCAGTTGGATGCTTAAAAACTGCCCATCCTGGGCCTTTTCTGTTTCTACACAAGCTGCTCCCGCAGGTCATCTCCCTCCTGGACACTCACCTCCTCCTGCCTGCCCAGCCACATCCTCCTCACTCACTGGGCAGCACAGACGTCACTTCCGGAAACCCTCCTGCTGTCCTACCCTCCATTGTCCTGCCAGGTCCCGAGAGCCCCTTCTGTCTCTGAGTATCCTCTTTGATACTCTGGTCCTCAGTCCCTGAGCCCTGCAGGAGCCTCCATCTCCTCCCTAGCTCGGGTGCCTTCATGAGGGACAGACAACCCTCTGGCTGTGTGCTACCCATAAACGATCGAAAACACAGGACAGGCTGCTGGGAGGGTAATGTGGTATATTTGACAAGTAGAACAATCAATTCTCTAGAGCTGCAGAGATCAAAATAAGTGTATCAGTCCATGAACAACTAAGGTAGTTTTCAAATAGCCATATGGGGTATAATTAACATAATAAGCTATAGGTTATTTATAAAGGTTGACAAGTTTCTGGACATACATATACATCTGTGAAACCATTTTAATCCAAACAATGCTCTGGGCTTGGTGGCACAGGCCTGTAATCCTAGCACTTGGGAGGCTGAGGCAGGAGGATCACTGAGTTTGAGGCCAGCCTGGGCTACATAGCAAGACCTTGTCTCAACCAAAAAAAAGTCCACAAATAAAAACTATATAAAGATGAAAGTGAGAAAAAGATGAGCAAAGCACACTCTCGGCATCAGTGACCCTTGGGGCATTGTCTCGTGGCCCCGTGTGCTCCAAGTCCCCAGAGAGCAGGTTTGCAACTGCCTCATCCTCACAAACCCCGCCGCTGGCTGGCTGAGCTCTTGAAAGTTTTCCTTCCTTCTGCTTGTTGGTTCAGTTCTTGGCTGCAGGGGATTCCCTGCCCATGTGCACCCACTGGCACTCAGCACTCAGTGGATCCTCACCAGGGTTCCCACTGTGCTGCATCCCGGGCTCCCTCCCTGCTGGGGCCCGGGCGGGGCAGTGCTCTTCCTGAGCACCCTTCCTGGCCTCTCCGCCCTTCCCACAACTCCTGCCTGTCCATTTTCTTGGGGCTCGCATCCTTTCCCGCCTAATGGCCAGTGTACCTGGAACTGTTGTTCCACACAGCTTGTGTGGCTTTCAGTGGTGTCAGGTTTAGGGTAACCCTGGTCTCTGTTGCTCCATCTTAGCTGGAAGAAGAACTCTGTCAATTTGAAAAAGTAAAATGTGGGACACTTCTTACAGATACTGAAGTTACAACACTAAGACCTACTGCATGGAACAGCCCCTGCCCAGACCACTGTACGGGGAGCAATGTGGATATGGTAGAGGCACCACCAGCACTGGAGATGGGTGGGCTTTCCAGATTGGGTTGATAAAAGATGGTTGTGGGGATGTAAAATGTTGGCTCTCGCTGGAGAGCAGACATCTGGCTTCTGGGCTGAAACATTCTATCTAAAAAAGTGTTTTAAAAATGGGTTATGTGTGGGCTGGGGATTTAGCTCAGTGGTTTCACCACCCGCTGCACAAGGGCAAGGACCAGAGTTCAATCTCCAGTACCAAAAAAAAAAAAAGAAGGTTATGTGGAGAAAGGCCAGATTCTTGTACAGAAGAAGTGTGCCCAGTGCCACTGCGGAAAGGGAGCCACAGTTCTGGGCCAGATCTCCAATGTGCCTGGATGGAGGACAGGCTGGCTGCTGGGTTCTCTTGCACAGATGCCAAGATGGAAGGATCGCTCAGGAAAGGTCACAAGGGTGATGTATTTGGAGAATCTCAAAAAGTACATCCCCAGGGCTGGGGATTTAGCTCAGTGATTCCACCACCTGCTGCGCAAGCACAAGGACCCGAGTTCGATCCCCAGTAACAACAAAAAAAGAAGTACAATCCTGGGACTACATGACCTCTGCTGGCACTAAGAGGAAGGGAGAAGACGGACAGCTTACTTCTGAAAAGCTAATAAGGAGGGAGTCCCTGCTGATTTATTACAAAACAGAGATGTCTAGTGGCTTTTTTTTTTTTTTTGGTACCGGGGATCGAACTTGGGTCCTTCTGCTTGTGAGGCAGGCAGCGGAACCACTGAGCTAAAGCCCCGGCCCATCTAGTGGCTTTTTGATGTGCACCATAACTGAGCTCATACCCAGTATCCAGACCATGAAAGGCTGACAGTCCAGGTTTATGTGGAATTGGCATGTAGCTGAATGGATATCTTTTTCCCCCCCTCAAGTCCCCCCCTCGGACTGAGGACCTTGCACTTGACAGGCAGGCACGGCGCAGCTGTGCTATGTCCCTGCCCCTCAAGTTCTGACAGTAATTCCAGCTCGGTAAATACTGTTTTCTCTTTCTAAAGATATGGTTGGGTGTCCAACTGTTTGCAAAGGTGGAGAATGTCATCTCAAACCTGCTGAGGGTTGACTTTTAGGGTTATAACTGGTTACGTGACTATGTTTACACACTGGGGAATCATTCACTGTCACAGAACCAAGAAGGACTCTCCTGTTTCAGTTTGTGTTGTTTAGCCTGTTAGAGGCAATGGTTGAAGACAAGGAAGCAATATCTATATTTTTGGTCTTGACTATACCAATTTAATTGGTGAGCATTTTTTTTGGTACCAGGGATCAAACTCGGGTCCTTGTGCTTGCGAGGCAGGCGGTGGAACCACTGAGCTAAATCCCCGGCCCAATGCCAATTTAATTGGAAGTCCTTTTATCTAACATGCTGCCCTGCTGGGCATGGTGGCACACTCAGGAAGCTGAGGCAGGATTGCCGAGATGTGGAGGCTAACCTTGGAACTACATAGTGAAACCCTGTCTCAGAAAACCAAAACCAAAAAAAAAAAAAAGAAAGAAAACCAAAACCCAAAAAAATAAAGTGCTGCCTCTTACTTATTGAAAGGTATTTTAGTGCAGTGTATGTATAATACCAACTAAAGACCAACTAAAGAATATTTAGGGCCAGGGATTGAGCTCAGTGGTTCCACCACTTGCCTTGCAAGCACAAAGTCCTGAGTTTGATCCCTGGTACCAAAATAAAAAATATATATATATATATATATTTAACACCTCTTACATTGTATAGTTGATCTGTAAATTCAGATGCTTTTAAAAGTTAGTATATAAGCTGGGCTTGGTGGCCCAGACCTGTAATCCCAGCACTCAGGAGGCTGAGGCAGGAGGATTGTTGTGAGTTTGAGCCCAGCCTGGGCTACACAGTGAGTTTAAGGTCAGCCTGAACTACATAATGAGACCCTGTCTCAAAATTTAAAAAAATGTTATGAAAAAAAACGTTGGAACTACGTCACACTGCAAAGGTGGGCTCTACCAAGATTAAAGATCTGAATTTAAATGGCTGGCTGAGGTCTAGCTCAGTGGTGCAGGGCCTGCCTTGTAAGGGTAAGATCCTGAGTTCAATCCCAAGTACCGGGAAAATAAATAAATAAAGTTACATGGTTAAAATTAACACCAGTAGGAAAACATAGGGGAATATTTTTATATTCTTAGATGTGTGAATTCTTTTGTTGTTTTGTTTTTTGAGACAGGGTCTTGATATGTAGCCCAGGCTGGCCTCGGACTCAGAAAGAGGTGATCCTCCTGCCTCAGCCTCCCGAGTGCTGGGGTTGTAGGCACACTCTACCATGCCCGCCCCAGTGTCTAAATGTGTAAAACACGGAGAAAAATGAGTCTGATGCTATCAAAATTAAGAATTTTTTTAAGCCAGGGTCTCACTCTGTAGTCCAGGTTGGCCTTGAATTTATAATCCTCCTGCCTAAAGCTCCTGAGTGTTGGGCTCATAGGCTGTGCCATCTGTCACCCCTGGCCTAAAATGAAGGCTTTTTTTTCAGTACCGGGGATTAAACCTAGGGCATATGCACTGAGCTATGTCCCCTCCCCACCCCCTTCTGAGACAGGATGTCACTAAGTCACTAAATTGCTGAGGCTGGGCTCAGACTTCTGCTCCTCCTGCCTCCAGAGTAGTGGGGTTACAGGCGTGGGTCACTGCTGCTGGCTGTGGCTCTTTATTTAAATTTAGGTTCCATTGAAATTTAAAATGCAAGTTTGATCCCTGGTAACAACAACAACAAAATTAAAATGCAGCCTAGCATGGTGGCACTCACTCACAATCCCAGCACTTGGGCTGAACCAGGAGGATCTCTGAAAGTTCGAGGCCAGCCTAGACTACATATTGAGTTCAAGGGCAGCTTGAACTGCATAGCAAGACCCTGTCTCAGAAATAAATAAAACAGAATTTAAAATCCAAATAGGTGGCACACACCCGTAGTCTCAGTACTGTAGGAGGCTGACGGGAGGATCCCAAATTCAAGACCCACCTAGTAAACTGTGACTTGATTAACCCTGCCTCGAATAAGTAAAAAGAGCTAAGGGTGGAGCTCAGTGTCAAAAGTGCTGGGTTCGGGCCGGGGATTTAGCTCAGTGGTGCTGCACCTGCCTGGCAAGCACAAGGTCCTGAGTTTGATCCCCGGATCCGTAAAACAAAACAAAAAAAGTATCCTGGGTTCCATCCCCGTACCAAGAAAAAAAAATTTACTTGTTGTTTCTGTTACCCTAGCCACATCCCAAGCTTGACATCCACCAGAATTGGTAGCCGGGGTTGGCTCTAAAGTTGAACTGTATTCTCGGAAGGGTGTGGCTGTGACATCATTCGAAGCGGGAACTTCTGAAGAGCAGGACACGGGGAGGTTTGGGAGGGTGCCCTGCACCCTCACATCCTGTTTCCCTGTGAAGGCGACACCCCACCACCACCAGCCATGTGCAGAGGACAGCTGTGGCTCCTCCTGGCTGCTGAAGATGGAGATAGGGTTTGGGGCTGGGCAGGGAGGTCAGGATTCTGGTTTGGAGACAGGAGGGGTAAGCTGTCCCTGAGGGATCGCAGTGGGAACAGCGAGAGCTAGGACAGACTCCTCTCTGCCTGGCTGGTCCTGCCAGTGTTCATCTGAGAGAGGCTACCAGGCACTGAATGGTTGCCTAGGGTATGGGTGTGTGTGGTGCTGGGGATAGAGCTCCGAGCCTGTGCGTGCAGGGTGAGCACTCTATGCCCAGCCTCATGGCTACTGAGGCAGAGCCAGGGTGACAGCCAGTGTTCCAGCCACTTCTCCTCCACCCACTGGGAAAGTGTAAGCACAGGAACCTCTGACACCAGTGAGAACCAGGCCAGAGCCTCTGGAAGTCACCTCCAAGGCAGAAGGAAGCCATGAGGAGCCACAGGAGAGGGAGATCAGCCAGCTCCACCCGACTGGAGGAGCGGTCTGGGTATGGCTGAGGCCAGTCCGAACAGACCCAGACAGACGGAGAGGGCAAACCAACTCGAAGGGAGGGCAATTCCAGGAGGCAGAGCTGGAGGTCTGTGGGAGAGGCTCAGAGGCTGCCAAGCTGAGGAGGGGCCAGCACCCAAAGGGCACTGCACCAAGAAGGAAGCTGTGGAACAACTGTGGGGTGCCCCCACAAGGCTGGCTGGCTTTTCCTGGAGGGGCTGGGCCGCTGAGTGCCCTCCAACCCTAAGCAGACTGCTTCTGCAAAGCCCTCTGGACTGGCAGACAGCCGAGCCCAAGGCCCCAGGAAGCCCCACTCCAGAGCCCCAGAGCGAAAGGCTGGTACTGCGGTGCCTTCCACTGGGGGCTCCCCACTTCCGCCTGAGGGAGCGGGGCACTACTGAACACACTGCCCATGCACCCCTCCAACAGCCTGGGGACCCAGAACCCTCCCTCGGGCCCCAGCTGTGGGACACATCACCACACCCCACTCTTTGGGATGAGTCACGGTCACGGCTGGCTCTGCCTGTCCCCTATGCTCACACTGCAGCCTCAGGTCATGGTCTCCAGGGGATCTCAAGGGCGGTCTGGGTGGGCAGAAGCCCAAGTGGGCTCAGAGTGCGATGGGGGTTGAGGTTCCATGCAGGCTCCACCTGCTCCCCCACTGCAGCACCATCTGATGAGGCCCCAGGCCAGGAGTCCCTCCCAAGCCACCTAATTGCTGCCTGTCACAACCCAAGTGGGTCACTGAGACGAGCTATTTCTGACTGCATCAGGTGCCGCCTCCTCACCCGCACCAGGCACAGCCAGCCCAGGAAGAGATGCTTCCCAAGGTCAGGATGGAGGGACACTGGGGATGCTCCACTGTCCTCCAGGACTGCAAGGACAGGGCCTTGCTGTTCTTGCCTGGCCCTGCCAGGGCCGTCCAGAGGGTCACAGGGTCCACCTTTCCTTCCCTAACCCCACAGCCTTCTCACCTGTGTCCCAAATAAACACACGAGACCATGTTTTTGGTCTGGGAACGATGCACGTTTAGACATGGGTGCCAGGTCTGCACCTGACCAGCGCCTCAAGGGGAGCAGGCAGAGCGAAGACAGAGGTAGGGTACGGGTGCTTCAGGACACCAGCCAGGGCTCGGGGTTTCGAGGTGGGGGATTAGTCACAGGGACCAACAGGTGCCAGGTGAAGTCCAGGTGGGAGCCCAGGGGCCCCTGGGGAGCTGGCCAGGGCCACCCTCCTCCCAGTGTCCACCATCAGGTGCTCAGGCCTGCCAGGTGGGCAGGCTGGCCTCTGTCCTGGGTGGCTGGGCAGGCAGCACTGCTGGGGTCAGATCCTGGCTCCCACCCCAGGGATGGAGGTGAAGGTGGGGCAGTGCAACTAGTCACGCTGTGGCCACTGAGGCTTCCTGGCTTGGCTGAGGCTTGGGAAAGACCACAGACGGTCCAGCTGGGGAAGGGTGGCAGCTTTCCGGCCCTTGGCTTCCAATGCTGTTCTCCTAACAACCCCCCCCCCCAGCAACATTCCCCACAAGAAGGTCCCAATGGAAGCAGAAAGCCCGAAAGGAAAGGAGGAGCCAGCCTCCCCAAGTTGGGGGGCACTCACCCCTGATGCAGCAGCTGGACGCTGAGCCCAGCCTGTTGAGCTAAGTCATGGCTCTCGGCTTGTCCACACCCACAGAAGACACGAGAGGCCGGCTGACCCTTGCCCCAGGCACCTACAAGGCTGGAAGAGGGAGTGTCGGGGGTTTCTGTCAGAACATGCACCGGCCTGATCTTGGCACAGAGCCCCTTGGACTACAGAGGGGCGATGGGCGGCTCCCACAGCGGCCTGAGATACTAAGGCACAAAGCTAACCTAAGCCCACTGGGGTAGGGAGGGAGGCAGGTAGCCTCCAAGGGGTCGCTCCCCCAACCTGCAAAGCACAAAGTGACCAAGCAATGAGCATGACCTGTCTTCTGACAACTTGGCACAGGACGCAAGTTCAGGGAGATGATCCAGGCGCCAGTGGCTCTCGCTGGACGGGGCTGGTGGTCCTGGCTGCCCCACGAAAGCATCTGAAAAGCGGAGAGTGCCCTGGGCGTGGGCGGCACGCCAGCCCAGCACGGGGGCCAGTGTGGAGCCTGAGTCTAGGAGGCAGACGCCTGGCCAGGAAGGACTCACGATGCTGAGGTCCGTGCGCCCCACGCATCTCCATCAGGCCCTCCGGAGATCTTCAGAAAGGGCCGGGACGAGGAGGGCAGGGCGCACGCAGGGCCCAGGGTCTCTGCCCCCGACCGGACCCGCGCTTCAGGCCTGCCTGCGCAGGCCGGGGCGCCGTGGCGCGGGGTTCATGAGGTTCTCGGTGATGTAGGCCACCAGCAGGCAGATGACCACCAGCATGACGCAGATGGAGCCGCCCACGGCCGTCATGGCCACCACGATCTCGCGCATGGCGGCAGGCTCGGCCGTGAACTCCACGCACTCGGCGGGCTCCGCAGCCACGGCGGGCTCGGTGCGCGGCGGCAGCGGCTGCAGGCACAGGCGGTAGCGCACGCCGTCGTGCACGAAGGGAAGCAGGTAGTCGCGGCAGGCGGCGCCGAGCAGCACGCGCTCGCACGGGAAGCGCGTGTGGGCGCCGCGCCACGAGCAGTTGAGCGCGAAGGCGCGCGCGCGGCGTGCGGGCCCCGGCGGGCGGCGCCACTGCAGGAGCACGCTGCGGTTGCGCAGGACGCTGGCGCGCAGCGAGCCCCCAGCCGAGGCGCGCGCCGCGCAATCGGGCGCCCGGCAGCGGAAGCCGCGCGAGGGACTGCGGAAGCAGAGGCGCCCGCCGCCCGCCTCGGGGCCCTCGGACAGCACCTTGTAGGGGCACCAGGGCGCGTCGGCCGCGGGCTCCCAGCCGGGCGGCGTCGGGGCGGCCACGGCGGTGGCGGGCGGCGCGCAGGCGGCCAGGAGCAGCAGGAGCGGCGGGGCGCGCATCCTGCAGCG
>NW_004624818.1:8101198-8120065 GCF_000247695.1 Heterocephalus glaber | reverse complement strand
CGCCCCGCGCGCTCGGAGCGGCGCGAGGCGGAGCCGCCCGCACCCCGCCCCCTTAACCCTCGCAGGCCGGGCTTGCGGGTCCCCGGGTCTGGCCTCCGATGCCCGCCCAGCCCCGCTGCCCAGACCACCCAGTGAGGACCCCTGGGCCTGCGAGCCAGGGTGGCCTGTGATGAGCCCCGGGAACAGCAGTTCATTCCACACAAGGGAAGGGCAGCCTCAGTGGGGACCGGCCTCCTGCACAGATGGCTCTTGGAGGAGTTGCACTGAACCGAAAAAGCCACCCGGTGCACCGCAGGGGAGAGACCTGGTTGCAGAAGCTTCTCAGTCCCGACCCTGCGCAGGTCACCTCGCGCTCAGGACGTCCCTCGAGGGCCCGAGGACCCCTGGCCAGGCTTGTGCCCTAGGTAGAGATGAAGCCCTGGGGCGGGGTGGGGGGATCCCAGGAGAGGGGCCACTCCGCTGAGCAGAAAGGTAAGCAGGGCAGGGTCTTTGAGCTCCAGCTGCTACCTTCCAGGGGACCTTCTTGCCTGGGAGAGATTAGGTGGGCTACAGGACTCACTGAGTCCTTGGCCCCTGATCTAGGGACAGCCACACCCCCTATACCCATGACTTCACCAGCTCGTCATCCTGGAAAACCCAGGTCCAGGTCGGCCCCAAATCTCAGGGACTCGGCCAGAGCCTGGGCCCGAGGGTCGGGAGACCCCACCTACTCCCAGTGCCCAGGCTTACGGGACTGTGCCCCAATACCAGGTTTTTCAGCTGGTGGGGACCTTGGGCTGGATCTGTGGAGAGCTCTTTACCAGTGGGGATGGGGTACAGGCTTTTGGGACGCACCTCCTGCCCTCGCCCCGGGCTTCCCCCTTCCCTGAGGCAGGGTAACCTTGAATCTTGCTCCAGCTGTGTGAAGGGACCCTAGAGCTCCCCAGAAACAGATGACCGGGACCGCAGGAAACTTCATGTTCTCTCCCAGAAATACTGATGGCCGGGGCCAGCCTGCTCAGAGCTTCTGGGGGAAGCCTGGGCACCCGCAGCCCCTCTGCCCCTGGGCGTGGGGCACCGGTGGTGGCTGGAGCAGGACCAAGGGGGCATGTCTGGCTCCAGTTTAGCTGGTGGCCACGCTGCCAGCCTATTTCAGGGAGAAGAGCCAGGTGGTGCTGCTGCTGACAGATGGCGCTGAGCAGGCAGCTACCTGGAAACCTGGTCAGACCAGCTGGAGGCTCCGGGGGCAGAGCCTACGCCAAGGCCAAGGCTCTCCAGGGCCGTGGGGCTCCCCGGTGTGAGCATTCCCAGCTGCCCGGGGTGAGAGATGTGGCCATAGTCACAGGGCTGAAGGCTGCGCTCCCCCACCCCACGCAGCCTCCGTTCCGTCCGTGTCTCCACGGCCTGGACTTAAGTCTGAGAGTTGGCAGCCCCTGTGAGCAGACTCTGACCTGCAGCTGAGGACCTGCACATCGCTGCTGCAGGGCCTGCTGACCTCACGCCGGGCTCAGCAGACTGAACCGTGGGACTATGAGGGACAAGGTGGCCAGTGAGGAAAGGCGGAGGCCGCAGTGCCTGTGCTGCCTGGGGCTCCTGTGGTGGTGGGGCTTCCAGGGAGGCAGGGTTGCCTGGGAAGAGAGGGGGAGGGGTGCCAGGGGCTCCTGCAGGGCGCAGTCCTGAGGGCCACACACACCTTCCACCGCCTCTGCATCCAGGCTGATGTCACGGCAGTATGCTTCACCGTGCTTCACAGTTGCATTTCAAGAGTGGTTTTTGTTGTTGTTTTGTTTTAAAACAAGGTCTTGCTCTGTACTTCATGCTGATCTTGAACTCACTGTGTAGCCCAGGCTGATCTTGAATTTGCAGCAATCCTTCTGCCTCGGCCTCCTGAATGCTGGGATTACAGGTGTGAGACACCACGCCTGGCTCAAGAATGGATTTTATTTTATTAGTACAATTGGGGGGGGGGGGCGCGGTACCAGGGATCAAACTCGGGACCTTGCACTTGCGAGACAGGTGGTGGCGCCCCTGAGCTAAATCCCCAGCCTGGGGTACAATTTTTTAAAGCAAAACATTTATATTGATACATTTAGATATACATAGTGATCACATTCATCATGGGGAATCTGTACCTGTGCATGATAGATCTTGCTGCTTTTATTCCCATTCCCCTTCCCTCCCTTTGACCCCTCTTTCCCACCTTATTTACAAAAACTTTGTTTCCATGTTTTCCTTCTACTCTTACTCTCTCTCTATCCCTCTTTCTCTCTCTGAGACAAAGTCTGGCTGTGTAGTTCAGTCTGGCTCTGAACTCACTGTGTTGCCCAGGCTGGTCTCGAACTTGTGGTGATCCTCCTGGCTCAGCCTCCCGAGTGCTGGGATCCCAGGCCCAGCTCCCTTTCTTCTTCTCCCTCCCTTTCCCCCTTCCCCTCCCTTGTTCCCGTTCTCATCTGAACATTTTCTTCCCCTTTCCCAGTATCTGTTATACATTTGGTCCTTATTTACATTTTTGGTTTCTCACACCAGAGAAACAATGTAGGATTTAAGCACATGTGTCCGATTTGTCCCATTTAAGACTGGTCCCAAGGTGCATACATTTAGCTAGAAATGTCTCAAGATTAACCTTCTTTATGGCAGAGTAGTACTCCACTGCATAGAAAACCCACATCTTCTTTATCCATTCACTGGTTGATGGGCATTGGGTTGTTTCCGAGATTTGGCTTTTACACACTGTGCTCCTATAAATACGAGTGAGCACGTATCACTGGGGCATGATGCTTTTCATTCTTTCAGGAAGATAGCAAGGAGAATAGCTGGGTCAAATGGAGCCTCTAGTTTTGGTTCTTTGAGGAATCTCCACACTGATTTCCACAGTGGTTGCACCCGTCTGCACTCCCACCAGCAGTGGAAAGGGTGCCTTTTCCCCGTACCCCTTCAAGCGTCTGTTATTGGTTGACTTCTTGATAATAGCCATTTCAAGAATTTTTTTTTGGTAAGTCATTCTGTGTCTATGCATCACGGAACATGCTTTTCTTCCCAGAAAGAAAACATGGTTTGAAGAATTACATTCTAACAATTCCTTTCTTCTGGGCCGGGGATTTAGCTCAGTGGTTCCGATGCCTGCTGTGCAAGCACAAGGTCCTGAGTTCGATCCCCAGTACCAAAAAAAAAATTCCTTTCTTCTGACTTTGCTTTGGGATTTTTATTTGATTTGCACATATTTGCAGTTCAGGTAGTCTATAGCTGTCTTGGGGAGGAGTTACATGGACACATTGCAGCATGTTTCTTTGTTTCTTTTTTAAAATCCCCTTGCCCTGCCCTGCCCTGCCCTGCCATGCCCTGCCCACCTCCCCCAGTTCCCCCATCCCAGTTTTTCTTCTTGTTGATATTATTTGTCTTAGTTCATGTTTATGGCCCATAATGTCCACATGAATTGGGGTTACCAGATTCCTATAAATGGCACATTTTTATTCTTTTTTCCCCATCCCATCCTCCTCTCTGGTCACCCTTGTTCCCTTGGACCCTTCCTCATTGCAAGAAATCCATCCCCTTGCCCCTTTCTGCCCATCCTTTATCATTTTCTTCATTTGTACTTTGCTTCCCTGAAATGAGAGATACTATACGGTATTTAAGCTTGTGTGTCTGGTTTATTTCATTCAACATTATATTTTCCAGGTGCAGCCATTTTCCTATAAATATCTCAAACCTATCATTCTTTATAGTGAAATAGTGTTCCATTATATATAGATACCACATTTTCTTTATCCAGTCATCTGTTGATGGATATACAAGCTGTTTCTAGGGCTTGTCTATTACAAATTGTGCTGCTGTAACATTGTTATGCATCTATTGTTGTAGTATGATGACTTGCGCACTTTGGGGAAGATACCTAGCAGGGGAAAAGCTGAGTCATATGGAATTTCTAATTTCAGTTCTTTGAGAAATCTCCACACTCATTTCATAATGGTTAAATTAGTTTGCATTCCCACCAACAGTGCAGGAGGGTTCCTTTTTCACCACAGCCATGCCAACATTTGTTATTGCTTGATTTCTAACTCATTACCATTCTTTCCAGAGTCAGATGGAATCTACTTTTTCGTGGTACTGGGGATCGAACTCAGGACCTTCCACTTGCGAGGCAGGCAGAGGAACCACTGAGCTAAATCCCCGGCCCTGGAATTTTAGAATTGTTTTAATTTGCATTTCTCTAAGGGCCAGAGATGAACATTCTTTCATATATTTGTGGACTATTTTTGTTTCTTCCTCTGAGACATATTTATTCATTTCTCTTGGTCATTTCTTGACTGGGTCTTTAATTTTAGGTAGATTCATTTTTTTATTGCTTTGTATATTATGCATATTTGTTCTTCCCATTTTGTAGGTCATTGTTTACTGGTTCTTTTGCTGTACAGAAGCTTTTTAGTCTGATAATCCCGTTTGCTGATTCTTGCTGCTCTTCCTTGTTCAATTAAGGTTCTTTTCTACACGTCTTCCAGTGTTTCAACTATTTTCTCTTCCAGTAGGTTTAGGGTTTCTGCTTTAATGTTTGGGTCTTTGATCCATTTTGATTTAAACTTAGTATGTGCTGAGAGGCCAGGCTCCAGTTTCAGTCTTGTGCAGAGAACCGTTTTCCCCAGCACCACCTGTTGACTAGGCTGTCTTTCTTCCAACATATGCTTTTGGAGCCTTTGTCAAAGATAAATACTCGAATATGTCTGGAAAGGGTTCTGTATCCTCAGTTCTGTTCCACTGATCCATATATCTGTTTTTGTTCAGTACCACGGTGCTTTTATTGATATTACTTTATAGTATTGCTTGAAATTGGGTCTTATTCTATGCCTCCTGCTTTGCTCATGACCAAAATTGTTTTTGCTATTCTGGGTCTTCTAGCTCCATATTAATTTTAGGATTATTTTCTCTATCTCTGTAACGTATGCTGTTGGTATTTTGGCTGGGACTGCATTGCATTTATAAAGCAATTTTGGAAGTGTGGCCATTTTGACAATATTGGTTCTGCCTAGCCAGGAGCAAGAGACATCTTTCCATTTGCTGATGTCCTCTTCAATCTCCTTCTTCAGAGTACTGTAGTTTTTGTTGTAGAAGTCCTTTACTTCCTTGCTTCGGTTAATTTCTAGGTATTTCATTTTCTTGAAGCTACTATGAATGGTAATATTTTCATAGAGTGGTACTTCTGTTCATGAACATTTTTGTTTGTGAAGAATTTGGTTCACAAACAAAACAAACACAACCATAGGCATCTTTTCCAAGACTGTCGAGCAAATCAAGTTTGTGAACCAAGGCTCCACTGTAATTTCTTTCTCATCCCATTCACTTCTGTGCACACAAATGCTAATGATTTTTCTCTGTTGATCTTGTATCCTGCTACATTGCTGAAATTTGTTATTAAAGCTAAGAGTTTTTCAGTGGAGTTCTTTGGGTCTTTAGACTATGTAGATGTGTAGAGTATCATGTCATCTATAAATAATAATAATTTGAGTTCTTCCTTTTCTATATATATATCCTTTTTATTTCTTTCTCTTGCCTAGTTGTTCTGGCTAATGTTTCAAGTATTACGTTGAATAGAAGAGGTGACATTGAACATCCTTGTATTCTTTCTGAATTCTTTTGGTTTTTCCTCATTTAGTGTGATTCTGGGTATTGATTTGTCATATATACCTTTTATCATATTCAGGTTTGGTCCTTCTAAACTGGGAGCTGATCAGATCCCCAGCTGCCTGTTTAGGGTATGGTATGACAAGAGATGAAGCGAAAGACAACTTTGGGGGTACAAGAGCACAAGGAGGTTAGTGCCTCATATTGGGCAAAGACAAAGACCTCTCAGTTGACGCATATTTATTTAGCAAGTGTATGCAAGCCGGTGGGGCAGTGATGGTTTCATGAAACAGTGACAGTGATCAAAGCAAACTAATAAAAAGAGAAACAGGGCCGAGGATTTAGCCCAGTGGTTCTGCCGCCTGCCTCAAAAGCTCAAGGACCCGAGTTCAATCCCCAGTACCAAAAAAAAAAAGTCCAATATCATAAGAGCTACTTAGGAACAGGAGAAAACATACTGATTAGCACCTCAGATCCCAGCCTAATCAAGTCAACAAAGCAGAAGGCACATCAGCATGTCTCCAGTTTGGGGCCCTGAAGGTCAGTTCTGCACAGGCCCTCTGGGTTGCAGGAAAGCACATTCTGGGAAGGAGCCCGCTTACCAAGAGTGGCCCCTCTTACAAGCTGTTGCCATTCCTCCGCCCGTGCCTCTGGAGTGGCCTGATGGAAGGTCTGTGTTCCCTGTTTAGGATTTCCCTTTTAAAAATAAACAAGCAAGGTCTAGGATGTAGCTCAGGGGCACTGGGCCTGGCAGGCAAGCGCAAGGTCCTGAGTTCGATCTCCAGTACTGGAAAGAAAAAAAAAGCAAAGATTTCCTTAATTTGCTTCTTATTCAACAATGGAAGGAACACAGCTGGCCCTAGAGCAGGGCAAGCGGGAAGAGCCAGGCTCCAGGCAAGCAGGCTTCGGGATTCATGCTGTAGGGCCTGCAGGGCAAGGCTTAGTTTCGGTGTGAATGGGGAACATGCTTCTTTTCAGTGGAAGCCAGACTTACTGACAAAGAGGTTTCCCCATTCCCTCAACATATCTGGGCCTGCCTAGCCTGACACTTCCTCTCAAGCATCTCAGGAATTTTCTTTGTTCTCAGTTTTATTACTTCTACCTCCCCGCAAAATGTAAATGAGATGTGGCTCTGCCCTGAGCTTGCTGTCTATTAATACCTGGTAACTGCGGAATTTGCTGTCCCAGATGACTTGTGCCCTATGTAACCAATGCAAAGTGCTCAACTCCTGCAAGCCCGCCCCCTCCCGAGAGCATAACCTGCCCATCTCAGCCCCAAAGGGGGGCCAGTCTCTCTGTGGAGAAGTCCCAGATGGACCCACTGCCGATAAAATAAAACTGTACCCTTTGCCCGTGAGACTTCTGGGTGTGCCTTCCATTCTCCTGGATGACCCGCACTAGGCTGTGGACACCGGAGCTGTATATTCTGGCTGGCACTTTGCCACAACAGGTGGACTGTGGTACTTCCAGAAATAATGCTCCATGGATGCACGAGTCCCAGTTTTCTTTCTTCGGTTTTTCTGTTTTTGTTTTTTGTGTGGTACTGGGGATTGAACCTACTCCCTTCACACTGAGCTGCATCCCCAACACTCTTTTTATATTTTATTTTGAGACAGGGTCTCACCAAGTTGCTAAGTTGCCCAGGTTGGGCTCAAACTTCAGCCAGTCACCACCTCTGAGACATGGGGGACACTGGAGACGTGAGCCATCTCAAGCAGCCGTGCAGTGCACCGAGCCCAAGCCCTGGTGTGCGGCAGGGCACTGGGGCCCAGTGGTCATGGCCCAGAACCTCAGAACTAAACCAGAACAAGACTTTCCCCATTTATTTATTTTTGAGGTACTGACTATTTAACCCAGGGCCTTCACACTGAGCTACAACCGCAGCCCTTTTTAAAAAGATAAGATCGTAGTAAACTGTCTGGGTGATACTCAAAGCTGTGATCCTCCTGTCTCAGCCTCCCAGAGTGCTGGGATTATAGGCACACGCCACAGACCTCTTTCTAACCTGACTGTCGGGCATTCCGTCAGACTCCACAGTGCCCTGGAGGAAGCACAGCCCACTCAGGACTGAGCCCTGGGCTGTGGGCTCCTCCAGGGCTCCCGAGGCCTGTGTGGGTGGAGCACAGTCTTCATGGGAGTGTGTGTGTGCAGGACCTAGGACCTTCACATTGATCTTCATCCCCAGCTTTTTTTTTTTTTTTTTTTGAGATGCGTCTCGCTATGTAGTTCAGGCTGGTCTTGAACTTGCAGTGATCCTCCTGCCTCAGCCTCCTAAGTGCTGGGATTACAGGCCTGCACCACCACACCTGCGGTTTTTGGGGGGAGGGGGCAGCGTCCTGCTAAGTTAAGTTGCCCAGGTGGACTCAGACTTGCACGGACCTGCCCCAGCCTCCTAGAGCACTGTATGCACTTCCGGGTAGGCAGACACTACCCACTCCAGCGAGGAGCTGCCTTGTGTCTGTGCTAGTGCTGTGAAATAACTCTGGGACGAACCCTTTGCACAGGGAGCTTTCTGCTCACCTGACTTCCGAGAGTGGAGCCTAGCGCCCCCAAATCCAGGGCTGTGGTGGAGTCCATCATTGCCCCAGAAATGCTACCTGATGTGACCTGTCTAGAGAAAGGAACTCGTGCAGTTTCTTTATAAAGCTGAGGAAAGCTCTGGAACTTCCCCCCCATCTCTTTCTGTGCACAAAGTTACGCTAATCTCCTTGGTGTGCTGCCAGTGTGGAGCCTCTTTCCATTCACATGCGGGTCCTTTTTGGTTTTTGCTGGCGTCCCTCCCTGAGAGGTATTTTGGGACTGTGTGCCCGTCAGCTTCTTGGGGGCAGACAGCTGTCAGTTCTGTTCACCTGTGTCCCCAGTGCCAGGCCAGACAGTGTGCAGCCGTGACACAGCAGTGGAAAGACAAGGGACACAGAAAAGACCCACATTTATTCAGATCAGCGAACACTGCCAGGAGCCTGGTGGGCATGTTCCCAGAGAGGAATCACACCACGGGGTGAGAGATTGCGGTTTTTATAAGGGTCTGAGGTATGGAAAGAGGGTTAGACAGAAAAGGTGATTATCTCAAGAATGTCTTTTCCTGGATCCCTTTGCACCTTGCAGATCTTCCTCCTTTATGTTTAAAAACATAGTCTGTATTTTTGTCTATTAGTATGTTTGCAGTACATAGTGATTACATTCATTGTGGGGAGTAGCTACATCATTGTGTTTAAAATTATATGTCTACGGGCTGCAATTTGACAAGACCGGTTCCTCTGGCTTACAGAAGGTCTTTAGCTTTAAATAAGGAGGTATTCGAACACGGTCTTCTAGAAAAGGAGGGGCTCGGTGGGGTGAAGGAAGGTCCTTCCTTAGAGGTTTGTCTGGATACCCAGTTCTGCTGCTACGGGTTTAACCCCTCTGCTGCCAGGTGGAGCTTCTTGTCCAATAGATAAACATGCAGAATTCACCTGCTTGTCATTTTACCAACGTTGGGGCCCTGGCAGACAGGAAAAACGGGGGGTGCCCAGAACTCCTGCCAGGGCCATGTAGGGCTCAACCAGCCTCCCTCCACCTTCCGGCCCCGTCTGTGGTAGTTTCTCCCAACCTGGGCTGCTCTTTCTTTCCTTAGGGAGCATCAACTCAGTTGTGATTTCAAAATGCCTTCTGTATTTTACACAGAATTTTCATCGCTTCACTGAGGTCTTACCCACCTTAGCCGGGCATGGTAGCACACACCTCTAATCCCAACACTGCAGAGGCTGACACAGGAGGATCGTTGTGAGTTCAACGCCAGCCTGGACTCCATAGTGAGGTCCAGGACAGTCTGAACTCCATACCGAGACCTTGTTTCAACAAACAAAACCACACAAGTTACCCATCTGCCACGTTGCTGAAATCGGGCTCCTCTGGACTCACCCTGACTTACTTCACTTTGGATATTCCCCCCCCCCCCGGGCAAAACCTGGCCCACAAGTACACTGCTGTGCGGGTGTGTCCTGGGAACCGCCCCTCTCTCCCACGTCCCCACTCTGGTCTGGGCCCCGGCGCTCAGCGAGGGCTTCCTCCCGGGCACAGTGCGTGCAGTGCGGTCCCCCAAGGCGTGGGCTCTCCCCTCGGGCCTCGTCCCCAAGGTGCTCGGCGGTAGGCAGATGCGCGAACACCCAGCCTCTGTGAGCAGCACTCTCTTCCTGGACAGGATTTAGTTTAACCTTTGTTGCAAAAATTACCGTCGGGTCCGCACGCTCCGCACTCCGTACCCCGGGAGTCGGAACGGCGGAAGTCGCGCGTGCGCCTCCGCGACGTTGCTGCGCTTCGCGACGGCGCCCCCTGCTGCACATGTGGCGCATCACACCGGATGGGCTCCTTTGCGGGTTCCGAGCCTGGTGGAGCTCCTCCGGAGCAAAGAAGAGAGGTTGCAGGGTGTCTTGGTCGTTTTTGTTTTGTTTTGTTTTTGGTACCGGGGATCGAACTCGGGTCCTTGTGCTTGCACAGCAGGCGGCGAAACCACTGAGCTGAATCCCCGGCCCCCTCTTGGTAGTTTTTTGAAGTACTGGGGATTGAACCTAGGGCTTTGCCCATGCTGGGCAAGCACTCTACTAACGAGATACACCCCCAGCACTTTTATTTTTGTTTTTTTGAGACAGGGTCCCGCTATGTAGTTCAGGCTGGATTTGAACTCACTATAAGGCCAGGTTGGCCTCCAACTCTCAATGATCTTCCTCTTGCCTCAGCCTCTAGGGTCCTGCGATTACAGGCCTGCGACACCATGTCTGGTCCCAGCCTCTTTTTTTTTTTAATGCTGAGACTGGGTCTTACTAAATTGCCCAGGCTGGCCCAAATTTGAGATCCTCCTGCCCCTGCCTCCCAGAGTGCTGGGATTACAGATGTGCACCACTGCTCAGCAAGTTTGATGAACTTGCTTTCTTTTTTTTTCTTCTTCTTTTTTTTGGGGGGGGGGGGTTTGAGACAGGGTATCACTACATAGTTCAGGCTGGCCTGGAGCTCACCGTGCGACCCAGGCTGGCCTCGAACTCGCCACAATCTTCCTGCCTTAGCCTACCAAGTCCTGGATAACAGGCATGTGCCACCACATCCACCAAGATGGATGAATTTTGACAAAGGTCACCGTACCCCTCTTGAGACTCAGCACCCCACCACCGCAGCGCACTGAGCACCTTCCTGGGCCCCCATCGCTGCCCCCTCCCAGTTGCCACAGTTTTGCTTGGTCTGGAGCTTCCTGCAAAAGGGAGCTTGAGTGCCCTTCCATGTCTGCTCCCCTTTCGATGTGGTGGCTTGGATTCCTCCGTGGTGTACACGTTTCAGTAACCCTCCTTCTTACTGCTAAGTGTCAAATTTCTTTGTACATTCCCCTGTGGACCTTTGGAAGGTTTCAGTAATTACAAATAAAATGCTAGGGAATATCTGTGGCTCAGTACTCATGTGGCTAGATGTTTTCAGTTATCTTGGATAACTACTTGGGTAAGTGGAATTTCTGGAGCAAAGGGATGTATTACTAACACTGTAAAAATCTGCCAAGTGCACATGGCGGCACATGCCTATAATCCCAGGTGCTCCGGAGGCTGAGGCAGGAGGACTGCAAGTTTGGGTCGCAACTTAGCAGGACCCTGTCTCCGAGTAAAAACTGAAAGGACGGCTCCTGGTTCCAGGGCACCCTGCAATAGGCTTCTCTGAGGGGTTTTTTTTGGTACTGGGGATCAAACGCTGGTCCTTGCACTTTCGAGGCAGGCGGCAGAACCACCAAGCTAAATCCCCAGCCCTTCTCTGAGGGGTTTTAGCTGGGGGTTCAGAGCAAGCATAGGTTCCAGGTCACACAGAGACCAAGGAGTCTCAGGGGCAAGTCTGCAGTGAGGGGCGGGGTCCAGTCAGCAGGTGCACCCAGCTGTCTCAGGGGAGGCTGGCATGGAGCAGGGGCTTCTGTCTAGGGCTCCGGGCCGACCACGTGGGCCAAGAGGAGGTGTGAACTGCAGGTGGGCTGTCAGGGGCTGAGCCCTGCTCTGGTATGATGAGGTTCACTTTGTATTCAAAACAGATGCAGAGGCAAGAATCCATTACCGCTGCTTCTGGGGATTGAACCTAGGACTTTGGCACTGAGCTACATACCCAGCCTCTTTTTAAATTTTTTTTTTTTTTGAGACAAGTTCTCACTATGTACTCCAGGCTGGCCTTGACATCTCAGTGATCCTCTTGCCTGTACCTCCTGAGGGCTGGGGTTACAGGCATGAGCCACTGCGCCCAACGTTGTTCCTTTTTCTAATTGGCTTGGCTATAATTCTAGGATAGTGTTGGGCGGAAGTGGTAAAAGTACACTTTGTGTTCAGCAGTACTGTTTTACCTCCACAGGAATGAAAACTGCAGTGTGCCAGAGCTTCCTGCTGTTGGGGATGTGCTATGGGAAGCGACCCAGTTACCCTGTGGCAGCTCAGCCCAGCGTGGGGCCGCTCAGTGGCTGGACCTGTGTCGCCCTAGCTGTGAGAGGGGCCAGGCAGGTTCTCCAGGGACCTGGCAGCCTCTGTGCGTCTCCAGCCCCCTCAGGCTGTGGCCTGGGTGTGTGCAGAGGCAACGTGCCTACTTCTGGAGCCTCCACGTGACTGTCATGCCTGTTCCCTCCTGGGAGGGGACACTGTAACACAGGCTGCTCAGGCTGGGCAGGCAAACCACTGGCTCTGTTTAGCTTTCCCTCAGCCTGGGCCTTCATCATCTCTACCCAGGCACTGACCTCTCCCTTCTGTATTTTCCTTTTGTGGTGCTGGGGAGTGATTCCAGGGCCTTCACAGTGAGCTGCATCCCCAGCCCTTTTTAAAATTTTTTGAGCACTTAGGAGGCTGAGGCAGGAGGCTTCCTGTGAGTTCAAGGCCAGCCTGGACTACATAATGAGACTCTCAAAAAATCAAAAATAAATAAAAATAAAAATTTTAAATTTTGAGACAGGGTCTTATTAAATTGCCTAAGGTGGGTTCAGACTTCCAGTCTCTTGCCTCAGACTCCTAGAGTTCTAGAATTACAGGCATGTGCCACCATTTTTTTTTTGGCACTGGGGATCAAACTCAGGACTTGTGCTTTTGAGGAAGGCAGGGTGCCACTGAGCTAAATCCCGGCCCAGCATCATCTTTAGCTAAAGGTTTATACTTCCACAGCATCCTCACCTATATAGCCAGTGCCTCCGCGAGGCTAGAGACAGACCATATAAGCAGGGGAATGAGGCAGGGCAGGATTGGACAAGCCCCTGAAATTAGGAGCACAAAACCTGTGAGGGTTTTGAATCCTCCAAAGGTTGAAAACCATCCTGCAGACAATTCTCTGGTGTCCCACCCTTTCCAGGCCAGGCCAGGACATGTGCAGTCTTGCTCATGTGGTCTGTGATCTCCTCAGTGGCTTCCCCTCATTGAGCATCTGTAGGCAGCAGTTGCTGGACTTAAACTTTCTACAGACCCCTGCCTCCAAGGCAAGCAAGTGGTCTAAGGCTTAGCGGTTTTGATAGCAATGTGCATTTTGGTTTGTTGTTTTGCTGACAGGTTAAGGGCTTTGGCAGTTAAGGGTTTTAGTTATAATTTCTGTGACAGCTTGTAGTCTGATTATGCAGTTCAGCATGTAAAGGGGGTGCAGTAGCCCCAAAACCCATCCTCTGCCCAGGTGGCAGGGCCATAGTATTGGATCCTACGCTCGGGGGGCCGTTCATCATCCTTCCAATTGCCAATTTGTGGGGCATGCCTTTGTCTGAGTTTCTCTGTCCCCATACACCTGGGCTCCCAGATGTTCTCCCCGGGCAAGGGGGAGTAGGAAAAAGATGGGTGAATTCTTCCTAACACACATGACCCTGGCTAGTTAGGGGGTACAGTATAGGCTGTTCTCCCTCATATCCAGTACAGTCCACATGGGGTTCCGCCTTCTATGGCTGTGCCAACACTACTCCCAGCCTCTCAGAGATGGGAGAAGTTAGACAAGGGGTGGGGATCTGGCTCAAGAAAATCTGGGGACGCCCACCACTGGGTTTCCCTGGGCAGTTGTTATAAAATCTTTGGCCTAGGTGTGTTAGGTTTCCACCAGGAACAGTGAACCTTTTCCCCAACGGGCAAGGCAGTTCTTTCCAATGATTGAGGTCCTGAGAAGCCAAATCCCAGAGGTAGGGTTGGGGTACCCTGTTCCAGTATAAGATTTGCAGGGATCTAATTCTTTAGCCTTCCGTGTGGCTCCCCCACACATAACAAGAGGAGATCTTTAGAGTTGGGGTTCTAGTCTCTGCTACAGTCACGAACAAGTTTCTGGTTGTGAATGAAATGGAAAGGGGCTACTTTTATTTCCTTGTCAAGTGAATGAAAGACCTGATGGGACGCAGCTGAATGGGTGGTAGTGACTGTCTTGAAATACAGCACAGGCCCATGGATCCAGATGCCAACTCGGATGCCCCACTGCCATCTGGGATCTCCTGGATTAATGAGGTACAATTTAGCGGGTTGCAGGCCTTTGACTGACAACCTGATGGAGCAGCTCCCTCCAAAGGAGTGGCATTGTGCCTTCATTTTCTCAGGTAACTCACAAAACACAGCTCCAGCTGGGGCATAAAAACTCAGGCATCTGGGCTTGTAAACTGCTTTCCTCACACACATGCTTGTCACTGAGTGTGTATTCGCCCTCCCAATCTAGACCTCCACTAAGCTATATCGAGTCCTTGGACTCTCTATGGCAAGGGCCATTTCTTTCATGCCACAAATGCCTCAGGGCCAATATCTATAACCGCTCACACTCAAACTGTACTGACACCGGGCATTTGG
Source organism: Heterocephalus glaber (assembly GCF_000247695.1). The sequence goes on along the minus strand of NW_004624818.1, from coordinate 8,105,699 downwards.
GGTTAGTAATCTGTGTCCGGCTGACCAAGGTCCCCCTTCTTGGTGGGATCATCCCTCTCAACATCTTCACTGTGGGTCAAAACAAATCTATGGCCTTCCCTGTTCGCAGATGGAATGGGTTTTCTTGTTCTGTGTGCAGGTCCCTTCGACCTTTCCTTGGCACAAGAAGTGAGTGTGGCAGAGTAAAATCCAAGACTTCCTTCTGCTGTGGTGAATCCAGGGGACAATCTCGGCCACCTTTACCACAGTGGGGGTGGAGAGGATAACCGCGAGTAGGCCCCACCGAAGGGGTGTTAAAGGCTGGATGCTTTATTCCTTTACCCACACAGCATCCCCTGGCTTGAAAGAGTGAGGTCTGTGGCCAGATCAATGGGCAATCGTTCCTTAACCCATTGGTGTAGAGTGACTAAGGTTGAGCCTAATGGCTCTATCTGCTGCCTCAGGGTAAGATTTTTAAGCTCCTTTAAGTCCCTCCTTATGCCCTTAATAAGAGGAGGGGCCTCCCATAGAGAACTTCAGGAGGGGAAACCCCATCTGTTTAGGGGAACTGGACCTAATCTTCAGCAGGACTATTGGTGAGAGCTGGTCCCAGCGCAGGTCAGTTTCCTGACACAGTTTGCTCAGCTGTAGCTTTTGAGTCTGGTTCATTTGTTCCATGTTTTTCTTTTTCCTTTTAAGTTCTGGGGATGGTATGCCAAATGTAGCTAACAGGTAATCTTTAGTCCTTTGGCCACCAGCTGTATCATCTCCGAAACGAATGCCAGCCCATTGTCTATTCCTGTGGGAACGAGATTCCAAAACGGGGAATGATTTTCCTCAGAAGAAATCAGGCCACCTCAGATGCCTTTTCTCTGTGGGTGAGAAGGCCTCTACCCAGCCTGAGAAGGTGCACACAAAGGCTAACAAATACTTGTAGTCGTGGGCCAGGGGAAGCTCAGTGAAGTCCACAACCACATTTTCAAATGGGGCTCCCCAACATTCTGCACCCCAGGCGCAGTCTTGAGTCCTTGATGTGGGTTACTGTGGGCACGTTTCTTATTGTTTATATACTGCTTAGGCTATGCTGGAGAGCCATGGGACATAGAAATGCCAGCCCACAGCAGTCTTGAGAGCTGTCCCACCCATATGGGCGTCCTGGTGAAACTTCTGACAAAAGTTGGAGCTAGTGCCTCAGGGATTGCAATCCTGTCATCTTCAAATTTCTGTAATTTTTTTTTGGGGGGGGGTACCGGGGATTGAACTTGGGACCTTGTGCTTGCGAGGCAGGCGGCAGAACCACTGAGCTAAATCCCCGCCCCAGTCATCTTCAAATTTCCATCACCCCCTGGGAGATAAGTACTGTCGTGTTGTAATTAGGGTCCCATTCTGTCAATAGACTAGGGAACATCTCGGCAGCCACAGCCATTGGGACTGCTATTCTCCTGGAGGCCAAAAACTTTGCTTCTCTGTCTCCTTTACAGTTTCCCCTAGCAGCCGAGGTGTCTCCCTTCTGATGTCCCTGACAGTGCATGACTGCCACTCTCTTAGGGGCCCATAAAGCATCTAGGAGTTCAAGGATTTCTCTACCATATTTTATGTATTTTTCTCCTGCGTTTATTTTATATATATATATATATATACACACACATACATACATATATATATATCTATATGCGCATGTGTGTGGAGGGTGGTGAATGCACTCTTGGAGTCTGTGTGTATATTCACATGTATCCTTGCTGCCAGTTGGAGGGCACAGGTTAATGCGATAAGCTCTGCCTTTTGTGCTGAGGTCCCTTTTGTCAAAGAATTTGCCTCAATGACAGAATTCAGGGTTACCACAGAGTACCCTGCAAGGCATTCTCCATCCTTCACAAAACTGCTAGCGTCAGTGAAATACTCAGTGTCGGGGTCCTTGAGGGGATCGTCCCTCAGGTCTGGTCAGCTGAAGAACACTTCATCCATGACTTCAATGCAGTCATGGTCTGGCTGGCCTAGCCCGACAGGCAGTAGAGTTGCTGGGTACAGGGTCCACACCACTTCTAAGTGGACACACAGATTTTCACATAGCATCCCCTGATATCTAACCATCCAGGCGTTGGTTAGCCAGCATTGTCCCTTATACTCTGTTAATGTCAATACTGAGTGTGACACTCGGGCAGTTAGTTCTTGTCCCACAGTCAGTTTGTCAGCCTCTGCCACCAAGAGGGCCATAGCTGCAAGGACTTGCAAATAGGGTGGCCAGCCCTGAGCAATGCAGTCAAATTGTTTGGAGAGGTATGTCACCAGAACTAAGCTATGATCCCAACATCCGGGTTAAAACACCCACAGCTCTGCCAGTGTGCTCATGGACATACAAGAAGAGGGCTTATTTGATTCCCAGTACCAAAAATAAAAAAAGAATAATGACAAGAAGAAGGGCTTAGCATGTCTGGAAGTCCCAGGCCTGGTGCATTGGTGAGGACCTGCTTGATCTCTTTGAAGGCCTTTTGTTGTGCTTGTTCACGTAATAGAGGTTCTCATTTTCCCTTCTTTGTGGCTTTATAAAGGGGTTTTGCCAAGACTGAGAAGTTAGGTATCCAAATGCAAAAACTTGTTGGTACAGGGATTGAGCAAACTCCCTGCTTCTTCTCAAATCCGGATGAGTTAGGACCTCTCTCATGAGGGGCTTAGATAACATTTCCCTTCTGTCCGGAAGAAACCATTTTTTTCCTGAGCATCAAGCTGTGCCCCTAACTGCTATAATTTTTTTCTTTTCTCTCTCTTGGTCTCAGATTGTTACAATTCTAAACTTGACTGGCTGCCAACGGACTTTCAAGTAACCTTGAATCAGTACCTTTATCAGCAGAAGGCAGAGAGAAGAGCAAGTTAACCCTATAATTGTAGCTTAAGAATTTACAATCCAGGGCCAGGGATTTAGCTCAGTGGTTCCGGCGTCTGCCTCGAAAGCCCAAGGTCCCAAGTTCGATCCCCGGTACCAAAAAAGAAAAAAGAAAAAAGAATTTACAATCCAGCCCTTGTTGCTTCTGCTATCTTATGCTTTCAGGAACTGTTGCCCCTCTACCACCCTGCCTTAGAGCCAGCTCATTATAGACTAAAACCAGTACAAACTGTGAGTTCTAAACCAGGCATCAAGAAGTCTTACAAGCTTACTCTTCTGCTCTGGGAATCCTCTGACATCCATGTAAACAACTTAGACCAGCTTTGTGCCCTTTTTTTTTTTTTTTTTTTTTTTTTTTTTTGGTACTGTGGATTGCACTCGGGACCTTGAGCTTGCGAGGCAGGTGGCAGAACCACTGAGCTAAATCCCCGGCCCTTAGACCAGCTTTGTGAAAGGGGCAGACCAAATGGAGAGAAGCACTGGTTATCCCACCTCTCACTGCTGTCCCCATAGAGGCCACTGTATCCCAGTGATCCTCAGTACTCATCCTCTAGTGTAGGAAAATCAAGGTTCACTCTGAAAAGGAGGAAGAATTAATATCTTCAGAAAGAAAGGTTACCTTGGGTACAGAATGAAGAAATGTTTGAGGTCAAATGATTTAACAGAGCTTAGCAAAGGAATTCCTCATTAATATGTGAGCAGAATCAAAGAATCAATAAAGGATACTGAGGTACCAGGCAACTGGAAAAGCAGGAACTCATCCCATACCATGCTTCGGTCTGGCATGGCCAGTGAAGTCATTACTGCAGAGAAGGCTGTACCACCAGAAGTGCTGCCTACAGGCTCTGCCCTCCGAGGTGGATGACCACAGCCACTGCCAGCTATGGCTTGGCAGGGATGGGGCCAAGTAGACTCAACATCTCTCTCCATTGAGAACATGAAGCATGGAAGAGGAGCCACTCAACAAGACAGATGATGAGCGAGGGACACACGCACTGGCAGGAACCACATCCCACAGCAAAGCGGAAACAAAGATGAAATAGGCCAGACATTCTACTCTTCTACTCAGGGCTTTTTCTGGCATGAGGTCTGTGGATGGAAGCTGGCTCTCTCTCTCTCTCTCTCTCTCTCTCTCTCTCTCTATTTCTCTCTCTTTTTCTATATCTACATTAATCTATATGGAAAGAAATAATAATTTCTGTTACATTTGACAATAATATTTTCCCAGCGCAATTCTCACTGAGAACTCTTTCTCCTGCTTTTCCTCCCCCTCTCCAATAGGTGTATTGGAAAAGCCATGGGATATATAGTTAGGGATAAGTTCAATTAGGGATAAATTTAGTTACATTTAATGAGATACATAGTTATGGGTCCCAGTCCAGGGTTTTTTTGTACAATTAAGTAATTTCTAGTCAAACAACTACAAAAATAGCTTTCAGAAATCCTTCGTGTCAATATACCTGTCTTTGAAGTTTCAGGAGCAGCGATGGTCTTATATAGAGGTCATATTTAGGACACCTATGATAGTGGGTATGTGCGTAGAGAAGAAGATTTAAAGTAGGAAATAAGGCTAAAATATCAGAATACAGCTTTGAAAAAATGTTCCAAACCGGGCCGGGGATTTAGCTCAGTGGTTTTGCC
>NW_004624818.1:8073695-8096942 GCF_000247695.1 Heterocephalus glaber | reverse complement strand
CCTTACAAGAGCAAGGTCCGGAGTTTGATCCCCGGTACCAAAAAAAAAAAAAAAAGACATATTATGTAGGGCCGGGGATTTAGCTCAGTGGTGCCACTGCCTGCCTCGAAAGCGCAAGGTCCCAAGTTCAATCCCCGGTATCAAAAAAAAGAAAAGATATATCATGTACAAGAGCAAACTCTCTTTGATAAATCTGACTGTTAGGTATATTTAAATTGTACCAATAAAATTAAGTTTTTCCAATAAAATTAATTTTAAAAAATTGGAAGTCAAAAGTAAATGTATTAATTAGCTAATTTTTCCTCACCCAAGGGAACTTCCCTCAAGGGAAGAGGGTTTGAACACCCTCTTCAGTCTTTGGGGAAACAGAAGATTCTGAACATCTTTATGGCACCTTCTCTTTTTATTTTAAAATAAATTTTATTTTATTTTACCCCATTTTCCCCCTCAATCCCCTCCCCTATGTACAAAAGCTTTGTTTCCATTTTAATTTTCTCTCAAACCAAGGATAAAGTCAGTCTTTTTCTCCTGGTGCAGCTGCAGTGTCAGGGACTGGGTCCTCCTAGGCTGGTGCTGGCTCACGTTGAGGCAGAGCTGCAGGTCCAGTGTAGCTGGGAATTGCAGGCTGGGGCAGGGACTCCAGAGGGTCCCTGTGTGGAGGGGGGACCAGAAGTGAATCTTTTTCTTTCTTATTAAGCCTCTGAATTTTTAGAAGAGGACAATTGGTCCTTGCCACCAATACAGGGCATAATTTATTTCCTTCTGAGACTCCAGTCTTTATCATTAACAAATTCAATCAGCAATTGATATAACCAGTCTTCATCCAATCTGAACTTTAGCCAAAAACTGGATGGGGAGAGGATGGGGGTTTGTTTGTGGTCAAATGAAACATTTTATCATCTGAGCTTTCTTTGTTGTTGTTGTTGTTTTCATCATGGGTTGTCATCCTAAATCCTTAACATTAGACTGAGGGAACTATTAGGGAGTATTTTGTTCCCTGAGCCTTTGATTTCCTAACCTGTGGTGACTGGGAGGCATATTTATTTCCCATTCTGTTTGTCCCACAGCCCAAGGCTCAATCTCCAGCATATGATGAGATATCTTGCCTTCAGTTACTTTCAATTTCACCCAAAATTGTCTCAACCTCACCCGAAGTCACCAGTCTCACACAAGACAGGGACAGAATAACCCAACCACTCAGTTGTCCCCAAGACTTTCTTACCTTGGTTCTTGCATGAGGTTGCCTGGTCCTCGCAGTCCTCTTTGTCTCCCTTTGGGCCCTTGGTCAGGTCAGAGCCTTTCCACTGTCCATATCATTCACATACAGTCAAACAACGACTCCAGCCTACGGGCCAGCACCCAGTCTTAGAGTTGCAGTTCTCCTTTTGGTGAACCTTACTCTGGCAATCCTAACCCTAGGGGGTGATCAGACTCCCCTTCTGTATCTTTGGGGCAGGCTTATCAGAATGAACTCGGGCCTCCTGTCCCCAGACAGAGTCTGCATGGGGAAGAGGATACAAGGAAGCTAAGGATTGTCTGGTGATACTCGGGCAGCCTTCCCACATCTAACTGTTTTTGGCTATCCCAGTTAAAGAGAGACTTCTGACCTTGATGCATTCTGTCCTCAAAGAATAGAGCAGACTAGAAATTCAGCTAGGTCCCGTAGGGAATGTAAGACTAGCAAGAGGCTGTCACAAGCAACCATCTATTCTCCTGAATTATTCTGAGCTCTTTTACCCAAGAGATTTTATAGTACTTATTGGGGGGGGGTGTCTTATTATGCATTTCAGATTGTCTTTGAACTATGTAGCCCAGAGTGGACTTGAATTCACGGTGATCCTCCTGCCTCAGCCTCCTGAATGCTAGGATTATAGGGGTGTGCCACCATGGCAGGCCACCTGAGATATTTTATACTCATAGCAAATTAGCCTTTGCTTCTCAAGCAGTTACTCCCTTGAATCTCCTATAAATAGTCACCACTTCTCCCCAGAATCTCAATCCCTTTCTGGAGCTACAAATGTTATTTACCCTTCAGCCACTTGAGTTGCGTTTCTTATTTTTTATGACTCCCAAGTACACACTGATAAATAAATTTTTCTCCTGTTTATTTAAAAAAAAGATGGAGCCGGGGATTTAGCTCAGCAGTTTCGCCACCTGCTGCGCAAGCGCAAGGACCCGAGTTCAATTGCTGGTACCAAAAAAGAAAAAAAAAATAAAACAATAATTAATACCAGTTCATACCAATCTGTCGCGGTGGCACTCCTCAAACTAGTTCCTGAGCCTCAGCAGTTCCACTGTGCGTCTGAGGTTTACCGACACACCAGGGGGAGCCAACCTCCCTATAGATGAAATGGTCGCTGGTGCCAGACAAGTTCGCGTCTCCAGTGCTCCAAGGTTCACACTGGCAACACAGGAGTTGGAATGCACCATCTCCAACTCTCTAAATCCGAGAGAGCCCCCAAGAAAGGTAGGAGGTCTCACAGAGAGGCAGGACACCGAGGCTTTTCCCAGGAAGTGGCATTTATTTGTGCCGGCATGGGGCTCAGTGGGTATTAACCCACTGAACATGGCGGCATGTCTGTCTTTCCCATAAACGGAGACACTGATGTACCAGACTGATTGGGTGCAATCAGTATCACAGAGCAGGGCTGGAACTACACATGCACGTCTAGGAACTACGAGCCATGTTGTCTTTCTTGGCTCTGAGAAGCCACCCCCTCTACCACATTCCTTTGGGGGCCCTGGCCAGACTCCTGGGGAAGGGTCCTGCCACAGTGAGAGACAGCCTTCCTATGGAGCCTAGGTGGGCCTCACATTCATGATCCCCCTACCTCAGCCTCCCAAATGCTGAGATTATAGGTGTGCACCACAATGCAGTCACCCTGGTTGTTCTGAGGGCAGCAAGGAATCCTCGCTTTCCCTGGGGGAACCAATTCCCTGACTGGTCCTACAACAGGGCTGGCCCTGGCTACCCTGTCCAGTTGGGCTGCCGCACTGGGCCCCTCCAGCCTGCTTGCCCATTGGCGCCCCAGAAGGGACTCTGGAGACCCTGCTCTTGCCTGTGTCTACCCCACCCATCCACCTGCCAGCCTCCCTTTGGCATGGAGGCCCTGGCTCTACTCTTCACTGCAGGTGCCAGGGCTCTGCTCCCCAGGTCTCAGGGAACCTCCCACTTCCCTTTTTTTTGGGTACTGGGGATCTAATTCGGGTCCTTGTGCTTGTGCAGCAGGCGGCGAAACCACTGAGCTAAATCCCCAGTCCTACCTTCCCTTTTGTGTGCAACCACAGGAGAGGCACAGGAGTGCTTCTCTTCACAGTTCCTCCTGACTCATGCTCTAGCTCTGGGCCACTAGCTGAGCCGTGGCTGTGCTTCTGTCTCTCCTCTCTCAGCTGGCTCCCTCCTGGCTGGCTGCTGGGACATCTATTCACTCCCTGGGTGGCTTCCAGCACCAAGCAGGCAGGCGACAGCCTGCACAGGCCATTGTGGCCACCACAGCATCTCCCTCAGCAGTTGTTTTTCCAGGTACATTTTTTTGGAATTGTGTTGATTACACCAGTTCTCCTATGCAGCCAAAAAAGGTGCCTGGAGTCACCCCAGAAACAGTGGTAAGGGAGCTCCTACAAGTGACTGCCTCAAGTCTTCCCAAGATGGGACCTACTGAGGTTCCAGACACAGAAGCTGTTAAAGAGTCCTGAGGTCGGTCCAAAACACTGATTAGGGGCCTCACTCAATGTGTCCTCAGGCACACATGAAAGCAAAGGAATGCCCTGTGTCCATGGCAGTGGGCCAGGGAATGGGGTTGAGGGAATGGGGCTCAAGGTGGCCAGGTTCCACATGTTCAGCAACATGTTTGATCTTTGGAGTCTGAGGCAATGGCCTAAGCGGATCAGTGTCTTTGAATGTTCAAGGTGTGACTTGGGTTCAGTCCTGCAGGGAGAGTATACAGCAGACTGGTGCCAGAGTGGTCAGGGATTGTTTGCCAGTCGAAACACAGAAAGTAGGGGGCTGGGGACACCCAGGATAAACACATGCTCAGATACATACCCTTCTCAGGGGCTGCTAGAGGACTCACTTCAGCAAAGTAGAGAGAAAAGGTTCTTTGAGAGCCGTGTGGCAGGCTAGGCAACAGCTGGTGTAGGCTGCAGGGGGAGAGTGCTTGGCTGGAACGTGGGACGCTCTGGGTTTCAACCCCACACCACAAAACCAAAACCAAAAAAAGAAAGTAGGGGCATGACTTAGATTTTAAAACAATGCCATCAAAAAATGTTGGATAAATCGGGCATGGTGGCACATGCTTGTAATCCTAGCACTCTGGGAGGATGGCGAAGAAGGATTCCAAGTTCGAGCCCAGCCTGGGCAACTTAGTGAGACCCTGTTCAAAATTTTAAAAGGGCCAAAGATATAGCTCAGTCCTGGGTTTAATCTCCAATACTGAAAAATAAATAAAATTGGTTCAACCTGACGTGGTGGTCCACAGGTAGTGGATCACAAATTTGAGCCCTGCTTGGTCAATTCAGCTATTTAGCAAGACCCCATCTCAAAGAATAAAAATTTAAAAAGGGGATGTAGCTCAGTGATAAGGCCCTGGTTTAACCCCCTGTAGAGAGAAAAGTCAGGCGTGATCACGCACGCCTATCATCCTAGCTAAATGGAAGACTAAGGCAGGAGAATCACAAGTTGGGGGGCCTGGGGAATTTAGTGGGAGCCTGTCTCAAATAAAATTGGAAACACAACAGAGGATGCTTTTTCCGCTTCATTTCTGGAAGCCCCGCCTATTCCGAGCAAGACGTCACTCAGGGAGCCTCCGTCTCCACGGCGACGGAATGCAGCCTCGGAAATCCCTGCGCAAGCGCAGAAAGATTCCACTGGGGGGGAGGGGCGCGCCAGACCCGCCCCCTTACGCACATTCATCTACTGGGACTTCCCCACGGCCCCTTTCTGTGCCCGGTGTCCGCTCGCCCAGTTGACCGTCAGGCGCGAGTCTCTCTCTTTCTGAGGACCGTCCTCTCCTCACTATGTGGCCTTCTTTGCCAGGAGGCGATCGCGCAGACACAGAAGGCCCCAGGCCCGGCCGGCCCAGGCCCACCCGTTCGATCGCAACCGTACACTCGAGTCTGCGCCGGGAATGTCACACGCGCGGGGTCTCCTGGGAGCTCCCGCCCCGCCCCCTTGCGCGGTGCTGCCTGCGTTATGCGCAGGCGCTCCTGGGAGCTCCCGCCCCGCCCACTGGCCCAGGTCCGCGAACTACGGCTCCCTGTAGGCAGTGCAGCGGCCTGGACCAGAGCCGGGGTCGCGACGGGCGGCCGGGTGGGCTCGGGCGCGGCGGGGCGGCCTGGCCTGGGTCCTGAGCAGCAGGACAGTCAACTAAGGACGAGGTGCAGGCTCAGCGCTGCCTGGTTACCCCGCGGCCCTGGGTCGAGCGCGCCGGAAAACTCTGGGCAAGTGGGGGCCGGGCCCGGCGGCCTTTCGGAGCCGGGGGCGGTGGCAGCGGACCCGCGCGCCGGGGGAGCGGGGCAGGGCTGGCGCCTCGGTCCCTCCGTCTGGGGCCGCCGCTGGTGCCTGTGCGTCCGCAGCCTCGGCCGGGACCACGCGGGGCCCCGACGTCCGCAGTCCCGGGCTGACCGCGGCTGACGCAGGGGTCCTGGCCTCCCAACCGCGAGCGCCCTGAGGCGGGACGCGGCGCCGGGGTCGCGCTGTGTCGCAGGTGCTAACTGTGCGTCTCGGCACCCCGGCCGCAGGGTTGGATCGCTTGGTGCCCACGCCGAAGCTCTGCACGGTCGAGGCCAGTCTCTGGGGTCCAGGAGCCAGGGCTGCAGCCCGAGCCTCAAGGCGGGCCGGGACCGTGGACGACCGGACAGGTGAGCGCTTGGCTGGCTGTGGCCTGATAGCTGCCGTCTGGTGCGTTTACCCTATGGATGCGGTTTGGTTCCATGTCGGTCCGCGTCGGCAGGCTTGTGTTTGTATCTGAGTGTGCAAATGTGGGGGTAGGGTGGGAGAAATCATCAGAACCAAGTGAGGAGAGAACAGAGGTGCTAGACAGGCTCCTGATGGGCACCAGCCGGGTTGGCGGGACAGAGCAGCCCATGCGGGAGCCCTGGCGAGCCTGGCCGTCCTGGGAAGGTCGCTGGCTCCCCTTACACCCTGGCCTGTTGCTCCAGACGCAACAAATGTCTGAATGTTGCTCTCCCGCCCAAGGTCAGCCCGGGCTGTGGTGGGGTAATGGCTAACAATAGTCTCCAGCTAGTTAGCCGATATTAGTCGTGATGATGCCCCAGACCGCATGGCTTTTTCCCCAGCGTGGCTTTTTACACCCAGTCGCCATGGCTGTGAGGTTGGGTTTCCTGGCCTCTCTCTCGGGCTTCACCCCACTCACTGGTGGCTGGTCTCCATGGCACCCAGGATGCCCACCTGCATCTTAGAAGCGGCTGTCCGATGGGAAGAGCCTGTCACGCCCCGTTTTGGGCCAGTTGACTGCCGCACACGATGTCAGCTTGGCAGTGTCTTTGGGCACAGCCGAGGTGCTAGGAGTAGGACAGCCTCATGGCCCGTGCTGTCTGCATCACGTCACGTTATTCTGAATAAAAGCAATCTGACAACTTCTTGCTAAACATGATTTAATTTCTGTATTGTTGTAAAGCTTTCTAATAAAGTATTCACAAATAGGGAACAGTGTCTTCCTGCACCGTCCTGGGGCTTCTGTCCTCTTAAGAGACGGATGGTTCTTGTGGAGAGAGACGCGTGTGGGTGGCAGCAGCCCCAGTGGCCTCTGGTGATGGTGACAAATACTAAGTGTGTCAGACTGCCTCTAAAACCATTTTTCTCCAGACTGGTTTGCTGCCTGCCCGCTTGGTTTGCTGTGTTCTGTGTTGGCAATGGCTGCTAGCTTTCCACTGGAAATCTTGGTGGCTGAGCGAATTTGTGACCCAGGAAGTAACAAGTAAATGCCTGGGATGCTGACTGGAGGCTGCTGTGTGCTCTGAGGTGAGTTCTGATTTCTCTGAAGCACATTTGCTGACCAAGTCCTCGTACTCTGCTGGCCCCACAGTCTTTGTCGACATTCGTAGCAAGCTGAGAGCCTCCAAAACCCAGACTAGCTAGCAAGTCCAGCATTTCTGGCCAAGGAGACATTGGGAACCCTGCGAGCCGGTTTGCACTTCGACGCTCGCGTGTGTGTTCGCTTCGGCATTCAGCATCCTGAAGTGTGAGGTGGCAGCTGTGTGCTTAGGAGAGGGGTGAAGGCCCCTGCTCTGCGGCTCCAGGTGAGGCCCTCCATGTGCCTGGAGCTGGGATTGCGGCAGCTCTCAGACCTTGCTGGACAGGGCAGTGCACACGGGGCTGGGCTGCGGTCCCACAAGGCTGTGGCTGTCTCCACGAGACTTCAGCAGGTCAGCTTAGAGTCCGAGGCCAGCCGCGGGGCTCTCCGCTTTCCCGAGGCCTCTGGCCCAGAGCTAACCAGCTTGCAGGGTGCTCAGGGCTCACAAGAACCTTCCTCTGTGCCTGGAGCTGTCAGGGTGAGGACAGGAGGGTGAGAGCGAGTGGCAGAGAGGCCTCCTGACCTCCAGGAAGGCCTGGCATGTGGCAGTGGTCAGGAGGTTGAGGCAGGGTGGGTCCTTGGAGAAGGTGGTGGTGGTGAAGTGTCCCGGATGTGCCTGTCCGAGAGGGTCTGGGTGGCAGTCTTTCTCCAGGACAGGGCCCCCATGCCTTTCACTCACTGGGTATTCCTCTCCATGGCGTCCTGGGCAATGCAGCACCCACCTGAGGTCTGGAGTGTGGCTGGCCTGGGCACCCAGTGCTGGGCCACCCAGGCCCTTTCCTAGACTTGCCCAGAGCCTGAGGACAGCAGCCCATGGTCTGCCACGCTCGGGCTGCTCCAACCCAGGCCTGGATGAGGAGGTGCTTGTCCCATGGCCTGAAGAAGACAGTGATGGTCAGGGAAGCCCAGGCGATGAGCCCTTTGTCGACAAGCTCCACTCCAAGTTGGCCAGGCTGCCTGGGAGGCCCTGAGGCCCCTTGCTCTCTGTGAGCAGTGAGGGTGGCAAGATCCTCGTGCATGCCCTTCTGTAGGGAGAGATTTCCTGGAGAGGGGAGCAGCAGCCACATCTCAGCTGGGGCCCCTTCCCTAGCTCGTCTGGGTCTTGCTGCTGCCTTCCTGCTCCTGATTCCTCTAACCCCCTGGTGAGACTCCTGTACCCCTATCCTGGAGATCGCACGGTCTGGGGGAGGGAGCCCTGAGGCTGAGGGCACAGGACCTGCATGGTTGTGGAACATGAGCAGCAGTGACATGCCAGGGCCAAGGACAACAGTGATGAAGACCAGGCAGGGAGGCCCCGGGGGAGGGGGTAGAGAGGAAAAGCTACCTTCCTGGTCCCCCTGAGTGTCCTAGGAGGCCAGCCAAGTCCAGCTGCTTCTGAGGCCCCACAGCCCTGTCCATCTGTCCCGTGGCGACTGTGTACTGGGGGACAGTGGGGAGCTATTGCTGGAGGCTCAGCTCAGGAGAGGAGCCCAGCCAGCCAGAGCCGTGGCATGCCTGGTGGTGGGTACAGCTTTTGACCTTGAGGGCAGACCCTGTAATCTCCGGGATGGGGATACAGGAGGGAGGTGGCACGGAGGCTCCCTAGGCTGCAGGTACCAGGAGGGCTGGACACTCGGTGCCCAGGGGAGGCCGTGGAATGAGCGAGTGCCCTGAGCCTGGCCTGGCTCCTCTTTCTCTGGGGAGTCCCGGGCATCGGGGTGCTGGTTCTGGGCAGGAAGCCCTCCCCAGGTCCCGGCTTCTGTGCTCCAACACTGGTGGGGTCCTTTGAGAGGGGAGGTGGTTGACTGGCCCAGGCTAAAAGCTGTCTGGTTGTGCTAAAAATATCAGGCCGAACGGGAGGCAGATGCTAGCTAGCCACTGTTGGCTCCTTTGTCGTGCACTGGGCACTCCTGGCAGCCTCCTGCCAGGGGATGTTGGCTGAGGACCGGTCCTGAGGGCCCTGGATCCTGCAGGCACCTCCACTTTCCTCTCAGAACCGCTGGCCACCTTGTGTGGATGGGCTTGGGCCGGGGTGTGTGCGGGCTCATGGTTGGGGCGCCCTTCCATGTCTTGTTGGAAAAAGCTCAGCAGGAGTGGTCAGGGGGCCATAGACCAGCAGTGGCAGGGGCTGGGCTGAGGCCGGGCTGCCAGAGGTGGAGGATGTGCCTTCTGGTACAGGTAGCCACCAGCTGGCAGCATTTGGGTCCTTTGTCTCAGTGCCGGCTGGGTTCAGGGGTTGGTGGTCAGGGCGTCCCCTGCCGGCAGGGCCCGTGGCTGGGTGTCTGTTTGCACTTGTATGGGTCTGGTTGCCCGAATGAGCCCTGCTCTTGCTAAATGCGAGTGTTGGGGTGGAGCCACGTTCGTGTGTCCATCAGCCCTGGTTAATTCTGACAGGCTCCTCGAAGGAAGCAGGGCTTGTGGATCTGCTGGGGTGGGGCTGTATCCTCAGGAGCAGTACCACCCCTGCGCCAGCAAGTTCATGTCAGCCGTGTTTTGGGGAGCAGAAGCTGGCAGAGCTGCCCCAGCTGGTGGTGCTGCAGGTCAGGCCTGAGCAACCCAGTGGTTCTGGGAGGGAAGCAGGGTGGCCTCCCCCAGCACAGACCCCATGGGGACTGGGCCACTGCCAGGGAGGGCGTGGGGCTGGCTGCCCGCTGGAACTGTGTCCTGTGCCAGTCGAAGCTGTGCTGCTCAGGTGCTGTGCGGTGGTGGGCTGACCGGGGCTCCGGGTCTGTGGTCATTGTAGGATCCGAGTGCGGTTTCCTCTGCTGCTGTGGGTCTTGCTTGCTCAGCCTGGTCACTGGGGCTGGCAGGGGCCACGTAGGATGCACACAGGATGTCGTGTGGTCACACCGGCTGGCCTCACAGCCCTGCCCTTTGGGCTTGCTGCCAAGGTCAAGGGGAGCTGAGCAGCACGTGGGGAACCCTGGGCTGGTGACAGAGAGCACAGTGCCCTGGCACCCTCACCAAGAGCTCTGGCTGCAGAGGGGTGGGCTTGACCCTCCTGTGAGCAGAAGAGGAGGAGGCCCCTGCTGCTGGACTCTGCCTGGCCTCAGGCCTCTGTGCCACATCTGGGCAGGTCTCCAGAGCCTGCCGAGGGAGGGAGGGGCTCCGAAGAAACAGTGCCCGCCACCTGGGCCGGGAGGATGCTTCAAACCCGCAGTCCCCAATACGCAGAAGGCTGAGGCCAGGGCACAGGAAGTCCAAGCCTGGCCTGGCGTGGACAAGCCCTGCCTTAAATAAGCAATATGAAGGCTCTGGGTTCAATCCCCAGTACTGACCAGTAAATCAATCCATCTACCTGCTCCTGAAGCAGCCCTGGCTTCCTGGGCTGGGCTGGGCTGGGGTGGGGAGAGCAGCAGAAGGCTGAGCGATTCTTGCCCGAGACTCTGAGGGGAGTGGCCCGCATGCCCAGCCTCTGTGTAGCACCTAGGTGGGCCAAGGTGGGCTTTTCACACGGGCCTGGCTCTGGGACAGCCCTGGGACTCGGGCCGCTGCTGTGGCACAGACTCTTGGCCCTGAGCCTGGCCCGGCCTTCCTCACTGCCCAGCTGCAGCCATGGAGCGTGGCTCTGAACTAGCCAGGCCCAGGGGATAGGGACAGGGACCCTGGAGCAGGCCCAGGTAGGGGTGGCATGTGTCCCTCCCTCGGGCTGCCTGGGCCTTGGCCAGCTGGTGGCACCCCTGCCGCCACACTGGTCTTCACTGTGCCCTGGCCAGCCCTGGCTGGGCCCGTGTCCTGGAGCTGGATTTCTAGTCCCCTCTCCCCAACCTGGGCAGGGCCCTGTGTGGCCCCTTCCCTAGCCACAGGGCCTGCCAGTTCAACGAGATGAGTAGAGGTGGCTCCTCACCCCTTTCCCTGTCCAGGAGTTCCTGCGCTTTCTCCCTGTCTAGGTCTTGTCTTTTGAATTCCTCTGTATTAGCTGGGCAAAGTAGTATACATTTGTAACCCTAGCATTCTGGAGGCTGAGGCAGGAGGTTCCCAAGTTCAAGCTCGGAGAGGGCAACATAGGCTTAGCCCTAAGCCCAACCCTGTATTGCAAAAAACCCCAGAAAACAAACAAAAAACCCAATACCAACAAATGGATTCTTATTAACAAGACTGTTCAAGACTGGCACAATACAGAGTGCTTAGGTCACACAAAGCGAATCCACAGGACCGTGGCTGGGGGTCAGGTCCACACCACCCTGGAGCTGTCCCATTGCAGACTGCTATGAATGGAGTCACTGTAGTGCATGTTCTCTTCCACTCACTGCCCTTCAGTGTCCATTTGTGAGCTTTGCCTCTCTGTATATAGTGAGCAGGGTTTGCGCTCCCTTGGGGACTAAAGGGGGCTGAGGCAGGAGTACTGCAAATTAGTCTGGCTTGGTAAACTTACAGACTTAGTGAGACCTCATCTCAAAATAAAAAGGTCTGGGAGCCGGGCGTGGTGGCACACACCTGCAACCTTAGCACTCAGGGGGCTGAGGCAGGAGGATGGCCATGAGTTCCAGGCCAGCCTGGGCTACATGGTGAATTCAGGTCCAGCCTGGGCTACATAGCGAGACCCTGTCTCAATAAAGCAAAAAGAAAGAGAGAATGCAAACACACAAGCCACTGCTCGGTTCTTCCTGGAGGACAGTGGCAGGAGCTTCTGGAGGTGGCACCACTGTGCTGGGCACTGTCCCACAAAAGAGGCCAAAGACAGTCCTGCCGTGGCAGTGTCTGAGCCCGAGGGCCTGTTTCTTGTTTCTCCCACGCCCCATTGCTTTGCCTGGCCTTTCTTACCCACCTGCAGGACTCTGCGCCCCTCTGCACAAGTCCTGTGAGGGACCACAGGTGGCAGGCATCTTCCCTCACAGGCTGTGCCCTTTTAGGCACCCCATGCATACCTTGGCTGTGCAGAGAAATAGTCTGCTTTCTCCTGGAAGCGGAGTTGCCTCACCTTTCAAACTGCTGTCTTCAGTGCAAATCCAGTCTTGTTTTCTTTTTTTTTTGGTACTGGATGGAACTCAGGTCCCTGTACTTGCGCAGCAGGCGGCAAAACCACTGAGCTAAATCCCCGGCCCAATCCAGTCATTTTTAAATGCAGGGATGGGACTACAGCTCAGTGGTAGAGCCCTTGTCTAGCACGTTCCAGGCCTGAGTTAGATTCCCCGGTTCAATCACAACAGAACAAGAAATCAAAGAAAATGTACACATATTGATGGTGTGCTGGGTACTGTCCCCCTAGCAACTGTCCCCAGTGGTCCTGCTCCCTTGGGCTCCCTGCCTTTGGGCCCCACCTCAGGGTCCTGAAAGCTGGGACTTCCTCCTTCGGCTTCCCACCCTTCCAGCCCCGGGCACCAACTGCCTCCCGCCCTGTCTGCAGGTTCTTTTTTATTTTTTTTGGTACCAGGGACTAAACTCTGGTCCTTGTGCATGCGGGACAGGCGGTGGAACCACTGAGCTAAATCCCCGGCCCTGTCCGCAGGTTCTTTTGGGTTTGTTCTCTGCAGTCCAGGCCCCGCTCCTCTCCCAGCACGGGTGTCCTATGGGCTTATTGGCCCCCGATGTCAACCGGGGGTGCTCTGTGCCACAGGTCCCAGCAGCCTGCCCGCCATGGACCCCGACCCCCAGGCGGGTGTTCAGGTGGGCATGCGCGTGGTGCGTGGTGTGGACTGGAAGTGGGGCCAGCAGGACGGAGGCGAGGGCGGCGTGGGCACCGTGGTAGAGCTGGGCCGGCATGGCAGCCCCTCGACACCTGACCGCACCGTCGTGGTGCAGTGGGACCAGGGCACCCGCACCAACTACAGAGCCGGCTACCAGGGTGCCCATGACCTGCTGCTCTACGACAACGCGCAGATTGGTATGTGGGTGGGAGGTTCAAGAGGTGGGAGGGGCTGGCCAGGTGGGCGAGGCCCCCCAGGGCCCCTGCTGACCCCAGGTCGCCCTGCCCCCAGGCATCCGCCACCCCAACATCATCTGCGACTGCTGCAAGAAGCACGGGCTGCGGGGCATGCGCTGGAAGTGCCGAGTCTGCTTCGACTACGACCTCTGCACGCAGTGCTACATGCACAACAAGCACGACCTCACCCACGCCTTCGAGCGCTATGAGACAGCCCACTCGCGCCCGTGAGTTCCCTTGACCTCTGAGGGCTCCACCGAGAGGGAAGGCGGGTCCTTTCCAAGCCATTCTTGAGAAAGGGCCAGGGTCACCTCACTCCCGGGAAGGTAGTCGATTTCCCAAGCAGGTCCCAGTGCAGGTGCTGTAGCCTGGGTCACCTCTGTGCCTGCACAGCCTGAGGCCAGGTGATGCCTCAGCAGAGCTGCAGCCGGGTGCTGCCCATCGAGGCAGCCAGCATCCCTGCAGGCACCAGGTCTAGCAGCAAGGCCTGTGGCCAGGCGGTCACCCTGGGGGCCAGCTGCTTGGACAGCTGGGAATGGCCCTGGGCTGCGGGGCTGGGAGAGGGCAGGCAGCCAGGGGCATCACTGGGTATCCCCTGTCCTGACCCTGCAGGTGGAGGGAAGTGTGCTTTAGGTCCCAGCTGCCTGTTGGCACCTTTGTGCTGCCGGCCCGGCCTGGCCTGCCGGGTAGAGACTGAGGGCCTGGGTGGGCTCTGAGCCCGGGGGCTCGTGGAGCCTCCTCCTGGGATGCACAGGGCCTGACCTGCTGTGGGGCGAGGGCCTGGGAGCCAGGGTTTCTGCCCTGCAGCCCCTGGTGGTGACACCACCCCACACAGCTCAGGCCTGGCTCTTGCAGGGTCATGCTGGGTCCCCGCCAGGGCCTCCCGCGCGTCCCGCTCAGGGGCATCTTCCAGGGAGCGAAGGTGGTGCGAGGCCCCGACTGGGAGTGGGGCTCCCAGGACGGTGAGTGCTGGCCGGGACAGGCGGGTGGGCAGCTCGGACCTGGGAAGCAGTCTCAGCTGTGGAGGGGACGCTGTCTCCCCAGGAGGGGAAGGGAAGCCGGGCCGCGTGGTGGACATCCGTGGCTGGGATGTGGAGACCGGCCGGAGTGTGGCCAGTGTGACCTGGGCTGACGGAACCACCAACGTGTACCGCGTGGGCCACAAGGGCAAGGTGGACCTCAAGTGTGTGGGCGAGGTGGCCGGCGGCTTCTACTACAAGGAGCACCTCCCACGGCTCGGTAGGGCCTGATCCCGCAGCCTGCCTGCCCTGGTCTGGGTGCCCAGGCGCTGCTGAGGCCCGGCCTGCCACCCTCCCCAGGCAAGCCGGCGGAGCTGCAGCGCAGGGTGAGTGCCGACGGCCAGCCCTTCCAGCGAGGGAACAAGGTCAAGTGTCTGTTGGACACAGAGGTCCTGAGGGACATGCAGGAAGGCCACGGCGGCTGGAACCCCAGGATGGCGGAGGTGAGCCGCCTGGCCCGCGGAGTCCTGTGCGCCCTGCCCTCCCGAGCCCTCTGCCTGCCCCAGTCATAGCCTCCGTGCCCCGCCACAGTTTATTGGACAGACGGGCACCGTGCACCGCATCACAGACCGTGGGGACGTGCGCGTGCAGTTCAGCCACGAGATCCGCTGGACCTTCCACCCTGGGGCTCTCACCAAGGTGCCTAGGGGCTGGGCCGAGCCTCCCCTGGGTACCTGCTTGGCTGCCAGGGCACCGGTGCCCCAGGAGTCGCAGACCTGGAGGGTGGGGTGGGGCCCAGAGGAGTGGCGGGCGCTGGAGAGGGCAGCTCAGATTGGACTCGAGGGCTGGGCTTGGTCTCCGAGGTCTCCCTGCGGGCGCAGCATAGGGCAGATCAGAGGCCTGTGAGACAAGGAGGCCAGGATGGAGCGCGGAGGAAGGGTGCGAGGTGTGTGGGGATGATGGGTGGAGCTGGCAGGCAGTGTGCGTGTGTGCGCGTGTGTGTGGTCCGCGCAGGGGAGTTGCAGGACCAGCAGCGAGCAGAGGAAGCTGGCTCAGCCCGGGGATGTGGGCTGCCGCCTCCGCCCCTCCCAGGCCCCGCCCCTGGGGCACTGCAACACTGGCCTCTCTAAAGATTTGAAATTTAATATTCTTTTTTTTTTTTTTTTTGGTACCAGGGATCAAACTCGGGTCCTTGAGCTTGGGAGGCAGGCAGCAGAGCCACTGAGCTAAATCCCCAGCCCTAGGTGGCTTCTGTCTGGTGTGGATGCCGCCTCCCAGCTCCCTCAGCTGTCACCCCATGAGGGGCTGGGGCACCCAGGGCTGCTTTGGTCACCTGGGGCCCTTGTCCAGCCAGATCCTGTGGTGCTTGGGTAGGAACTGGGGCTGAGTGTGGGCCTGCTGGTCCTGTGTGGCTCCACTGGGCATCCACAAGGCTCAGTAGCCACGTGGGCTGGGGGACCCTCTTACCTGCCTCTCTGTCACCCAGCACAACTCCTTCTGGGTGGGCGATGTGGTCCGGGTCATCGACGACCTTGACACCGTGAAGCAGCTGCAGGCTGGGCACGGCGAGTGGACGGATGACATGGCGCCTGTGAGTCACCTGGCCTGCTGCGGACCCCCTCACCCCACAGACCTGCAGTGACCCCGCCTTTCCCACAGGCCCTGGGCAGAGTTGGAAAAGTGGTGAAGGTGTTTGGTGATGGCAGCCTGCGAGTGGCAGTTGGTGGGCAGCAGTGGACCTTCAGCCCCTCCTGCCTGGTGGCCTACCGCCCTGAGGAGGATACCAACCTGGACGTGGCCGAGCGTGCACGGGAGAACAAAAGTGTGGCACCACTGGGTGGCCGGTGGGAGGGAGGGAGGGTGGCCCTGCCTGGCACTGACTTTGCCTGCCCCCAGGCTCACTGAGTGTGGCCCTGGACAAGCTACGGGCCCAGAAGAGTGAGCCAGAGCACCCTGGGAGGCTGGTGGTGGAGGCGGCACTGGGTAATGTGGCACGGGCGCTGGACCTGCTGCAGAGACACCGAGAGCAGGCAAGTTCTGCCCTGCCCACCCCAAGGGCCAGCAGGAGGCCAGGCAGGGCCTGGAACTCATCGCTGGCTCTCCTGGCAGGTGGATACCAGGAACCAGGGCAGGACTGCCCTGCAGGTGGCCACCTACCTGGGACAGCTGGAGCTGGTGCATCTCCTGCTGCAGGCACAAGCAGATGTGGACCTGCTGGACGAGGAGGGCAACACCGCACTGCATTATGCGGCCTTGGGGTGAGTCTTGATGGACTGGGGGTCACCAGGGGCTGAGCCTGTGGCCCGGCCAGCAGCACAGTGCCCCTTCCTCTGCCATCAGGAACCAGCCCGAGGCTGCCCGGGTGCTCCTGAGTGCAGGCTGTGGGGCCAACGCACTCAATGGCACCCGGAGCACAGCCCTGCATGTGGCAGTGCAGAGGGGCTTCCTGGAGGTGGTGCGGGTCCTGTGTGAGCGCGGCTGTGACGTCAACCTGCCCGTAAGTGAGACTGGGTTCTGGGCGCCTGACCCCAGCTGAGCACAGGAAGTCGCTGTGGAGTGACCGCTGGCTCCCTGCTGCAGGACGCCCATGCAGACACACCCCTGCACTCAGCCATCTCGGCGGGCGCAGGCGCCAGTGGCATCGTCAAGGTCCTCACCGAGGTGCCAGGCATTAACATTACTGCCACCAACAGCCAGGGCTTCACACTGCTGCACCACGCGTCCCTCAAGGGCCATGCGCTGTGAGTCGGGCGGCACCCACTGGCAGCCTGCCTGGGCCACCTTGGGGACAGCACCAGGCCTGGACAGATCTGCCTGCTCCCACAGGGCTGTCAGGAAGATTCTGGCACGGGCTCGGCAGCTGGTAGACGCCAAGAAAGAGGATGGCTTCACAGCCCTGCATCTGGCTGCCCTCAACAACCACCAAGAGGTGGCCCAGATCCTGATCCAGGAGGTAGGCCCCTGGCCTCCGCAGGGATGGGGGCTGGGCGGGCTGGGGGCCTGGGCTGAGCCTGCACCCCTCCCCAGGGCCGCTGCGACGTGAACGCGCGCAACCGCAAGCTCCAGTCCCCACTGCACCTGGCTGTGCAGCAAGGCCACGTGGGGCTGGTGCCCCTGCTGGTGGATTCGGGCTGCAGCGTCAACACGGAGGACGAGGAGGGGGACACAGCCCTGCACGTGGCCCTGCAGCGTCACCAACTGCTGCCCCTGGTGGCTGACAGGGCTGGGGGGGACCCAGGGCCCTTGCAGCTGCTGTCCAGGGTGAGGAAGTAAGGAGTGCG
This sequence comes from Heterocephalus glaber, assembly GCF_000247695.1. Next base: position 8,079,826 of record NW_004624818.1, on the reverse strand, counting down.
AGTGGAGAGGTGGCCCTGCAGCTCCACCTCTGCTTTGGCAATGCCCAGGGGAGGGGCAGCGTGGGGGACAGGTTTGCAGCAGTTGTCCCTTGGGCCCCTCAGCGGAGGCTGTTAGGGCCACCAGCCTGCCCCTCCCTGTAGCCTCAGACAGCAAGGGGTAGGTGCGGCTTCCGCCCAAGGGCAGGGGCTTCGCTCGGGCCTGCCTGCACCACCCTCACAGGCTCCTGTCCCGCGGCCCAGCTGCAGGCCTTGGGCCTCCCAGGCAGCACGGAGATGACCGTGGGCGCCGCGGTCGCCTGCTTTCTGGCACTGGAGGGCGCCGACGTGGGCTACACCAACCACCGCGGCCGGAGCCCCTTGGACCTGGCCTCCGAGGCCCGTGTGCTCAAGACCCTGCAGGGCTGTGCCCAGCGCTTCCGGTGAGCGCGCGCCGCGGGGGAGGGGCCCCACCGCGCGGACCCTTTCAAGCCCCCTCCTCCGGTTGTAGGGAGCGGCAGGCAGGCAGCGGGGTCGGCCGGGCCGCGGTCCCCAGGCTCACGCGCAGCACCCCGAACACCGTGACCAATCTGCACGTGGCCGCCGTGGGGCCCGAGGCCGCCGAGTGCCTGGTGTGCTCGGAGCTGGCGCCGCTGGTTCTGTTCTCACCGTGCCAGCACCGAACCGTGTGCGAGGGTGAGTGCCGGGCCCGCGGGGCGGGGGTCCTGGCCTGCGTGTGGCCAACGCGCTGCTGTCCCGCAGAGTGTGCGCGCAGGATGAAGAAGTGCATCCGGTGCCAGGCGGCCATCGGCAAGAAGCTGCGCCCAGGTGGGTGAGCGTTTAGGGGCCGGCGTGGGGCACACGACCCTGCCCGGCTGACCCGGTCCCGCCCCGCAGACGGCTCAGAGGTGGCGGGCGCTGCCCCTGCGTCCGGCCCGCCGCGGCAGCTGGTGGAGGAGCTGCAGAGCCGCTACCGGCAGATGGAGGAGCGCATCACCTGCCCGATCTGCATCGACAGCCACATCCGCCTGGTGTTCCAGTGCGGCCACGGCGCCTGCGCGCCCTGTGGCGCCGCGCTCAGCGCCTGCCCCATCTGCCGCCAGCCGATCCGCGACCGCATCCAGATCTTCGTGTGAGCGCGCGCTCCGTCCCGTTTTATAAAGAGATTCTCGGACCTTGCCGCCTGTTGCCTGCTGCCTGGGGCCGCGTCGCCCCGTCCCAAACTGTCGGCCTAGTGGGGCCGGCGCCGAGCGGGGGACACGCGGGAGGGGCTTTCGGTCTGTGGCTGCGAATGTTTCACTGTGGAGAGGCGGGGCGCTTTCCAAGAACCGCGGGCCGCGCCAGCTGCTTGGCGCGCTGTCACCTTGTGCCGAGGGGACAGGACGCGGTGCCGCCCGCTCTGGAAGGGAGCCTAACGTCTCCACCCGCCCGGAGTCTAGGCCGCCCCTTGGAGCCCTCCAGCCCCAGGCACCTCGCCCACTCCTGCCAGGCGGACCCGACCCCGTGCCTGTGCCAGGTCCCACCTCGCCCCCCAACACGAGCCCCGCCGGGTCTGCACCGCTCTGGCCCCCTGCGAGTCCAGACCCCGCGTGGGCCCTCGCCCTGGGATCCCGGCCCTCTGCGCCGCCCCCCGCACTCACTGCCACGTCTCTTGGTCCCCTCCCTCTCGCCGGCTCCTCGTTCAGAGCAAGGGCCAGGATGGAGGCTCCGCTCCGGGGATTCCATCGCGGTGCTCAAGGTGGGGGCGGGTTTCCATCTGGGGCCGTTCAGCCACCTTAGAGGCCGGCCTCCACCGTCTCCGAGCCCCAGCCCTGGTGCGACCGGTGTCCTCCACCCGAGCGACCCCGCCTGGCAGGCCATTACGCGCCGCAGCCTCTGGGCCCGGAAGCCGGGCTGCGACAGAGAGCCAGCTGGTCCCCGTCAGACCCCCCCACCCCGCCCCTCGGCTGAAACCCGAGCCGCCGACGCCCCGCGCCCCGCGCCGCCCTGAGCCGGAGCCCAGCGCGTCCGCCATGCGCCACGGGTTGTGCGTCCCCCCGGGGCCCTCGCAAGCCGTCGCCGTCCGCAGTCGCCCGCTCCGGGCCGTGCTGGGCGCGCTGTGCCTGCTGCCCGCGCTCGCAGTGCTGTCGTGGCAGGGGGCACCGGGCGGGCACGCTGCGCAGGTGAGCGGGTCGGGGCCGTGCGCCGCGGTGGGTAGGGGTGCGGGTTTCAGGGGCCAGTGCCCGCGAGGGGGCGTTCGTCTCAGCGCTGCCTCAGGCGCCCTCCAGCGCCTTCCTCGGCACCCGAGGTGACAGTGCCAGGCCCAGGGCGGGAACAAGGACCACCCTGCCTCGCCGCTCCTCCAGCCCCGCGCTGGGCTTTGGGTCGTCCCTGAAGCTCCTGACACCGCTTTCTTCCCGCGAAGAGCGACATCCAGGGCTGGGACTCCGTGGTCTCGAACGGCCCGGTCCCCAGCCCGCTGTCCCCACTGGCGCCCCGAAAACGCCGTTACACGCTGACCCCCGGCAGGCTGCGCTGGGACCACTTCAACCTCACCTACAGGTGCGCCTTGGCCCTGGGTTGGGGGCCCGGGGCAGCCCGCGCCCCCTGACCTGGACCCTCCGCCAGGATCCTCTCCTTCCCCCGGAACCTGCTGAGCCCCCGCGAGACGCGGCGGGGCCTGGCTGCCGCCTTCCGCATGTGGAGCGACGTGTCCCCTTTCAGCTTCCGCGAAGTGGACCCCGAGCAGCCCAGTGACCTCCGGATAGGTGGGCGCCGCGCCTGCGACCCCCCCCCCCGCCCGCCCGCTGCCAAGCCCGCGTCTAAGGCTTGTGCTCCCTCAGGCTTCTACCCCGACAACCACACGGACTGCCTGGTCTCTGCCCTGCACCACTGCTTTGATGGCCCCACCGGCGAGCTGGCCCACGCCTTCTTCCCGCCCCATGGCGGCATCCACTTTGATGACAGCGAGTACTGGGTGCTGGGCCCCACGCGCTACAGCTGGAAGAAAGGTGGGAAGGTGCCCCTCTGGCCGGCACCTGGGGAGCTCCGCGCCCGCCGCCTAGGGCTGCAGGGGCTACGGGGAGACCCTCCCAGTGTGGGAGGGGGTGAGGGGGGGGCTGGGAGGGGCCGTGGCCGCATCGTGGCTCCTCTGCGTGGACACCGCTCCGCTGCAGAGGGCGCTGAGCTGCATTCCTGGGGGCCCAGCTCACTGGCTGGCCTGGAACATTCTTATCTTCCGTGGCTGTGGCCCAGAGGCGACTGAGGAGGCCTGAGCGCACGGGTGGGGCTGGGGCTCAGGCGCTGACCCTGGGCCCACAGGAGTGTGGCTCACAGACCTGGTGCACGTGGCGGCCCATGAGATCGGCCACGCGCTGGGGCTGATGCACTCGCAGCACGGCCAGGCACTCATGCACCTCAACGCCACACTGCGTGGCTGGAAGGCGCTGTCGCAGGACGAGCTGTGGGGGCTGCACCGGCTCTACGGTGGGTGCCTCGGGGCCCAGGGTGGGTGGGTGGGCGGGCTGTGGGCCTGGGCAGGCCCTGAGCCGCTGTGCTCCACAGGCTGCCTGGATAGGCTGTTCGTGTGCGCATCCTGGGCCCGCAGGGGCTTCTGCGACACACGCCGGAGGCTCATGAAGAGGCTCTGCCCCAGCAGCTGTGACTTCTGCTACGGTGACGCCCGGGGTGGTTCCTGGCCGGCTCCTCTTGGCCTGCCTGGTGGGGGAGGCACTGACACACGTGTCCCTGCCCTGAGCAGAGTTCCCCTTCCCTACGGTGGCTGCCACCCCATCACCTCCCAGGACCAAAACCAGGCTGGTGTCGGAGGGCAGGAATGTGACCTTGCGCTGTGGACAGAAGATCCTTCACAAGAAAGGCAAAGTGTAGTGAGTGTTGGGCTGGGGCCAGGCCCTGGGCGGCTGGGCGGGGGCAGCACCAGCCGGACAGGCTCCCAGGGGCCTCTCCCCACAGCTGGTACAAGGACCAGGAGCCCCTGGAGTTCTCCTACCCCGGCTACCTGGCCCTGGGCAAAGCACGCCTGAGCATCATTGCCAACGCTGTCAACGAGGGCACCTACACGTGTGTGGTGCGCCGGCACCAGCGTGTGCTCACCACTTACTCCTGGCGCGTGCATGTGAGGAGCTGAGCCTGCTGGGGCCAGGCCGGGCTGGGTCGAGCCCGGCAGATAAAGCACTTTCTCCTACGTCTCCGTACTCATTTTTGCATGGGTAGGTGCAGGCTGGGCCCTGAGCAAGTGGGAAGTGGCCTGCACTGGACGTGGGGGACCCCGGGCCATAGCACCCCTCCTCCCACTGCCATGGTGGGATCAAAAGATGCCCAGGTGCCAGCAGCCTCACTGGGGGCGAGCCACGTGCAGCCCGGTGTGAAAGTGGCCACCAGGGAGTGGGAATGACCCAGGCCAGGCCGGGGCCAGCAGGGCAGAAGGGCCAGGAGGGGCAAGGGCCCGCCCGGCCAGGTGGGCAGAGACCCAGCCCCGGCCTGGTCCCCAAGCCCGGGGAAGCCCCGGAAAGGACAGGACACAGCAGGGCTTCCTCCAAGAATAGTTTACTACATCTGAAAACACGTAACAAGCGCACGTATAAAAACCCACCGTGGCCAGCGCTGTGCGCAGCCAGGCCTGGCCGTGGACGGGGGGCCTGGGCGTCGCGAGGAGCACCTGGCCGGCAAGCAGACTTGGGCTCAGACCCCACAGCTGGCAGCAGAGGACCCCAGCCTGCGGCAGCCCCGGGCCTAGCACGGAGATGCCTGCCCAAGCCTTCCTCACAGGGCGGGCCAGGAGCATCTGACAACACAGCCCCTCCTTCCATGAGGAAAACGTGGTTTAATTCTACGAATTTACAAACCAAAGTAATATACAAAACAGAAGGTGGAAAGCCAAGAGGACGAGCCCAAGATTTGGGCGTCTCGACTCGGCACCTCCAGCCCCAGGAGCTGCATCCAGGCGGGCAGGAGCTGGGTCCAGACTCACTTGGCGGCCGGGCCCGGCCCCGCGTCAGAACTTGAGGCTGAAGCCAGGGCCGGCAGCCGAGGCCCCCTGGTTGGTGGTGGTGAGGTGGAAGCCCGTCTCCTTCAGGTCGTCATCGCCCTGCGAGGCAAGGTGAGCAGCGTGAGTATGGCGCCTGGCTGGCTCGGCCCGGGACCCGCCGGCCGGGCCCTCACCAGCTGGCTGTAGCCCAGGCCGCCCTCGGGGGGCCGCGGGCTTGTGCCGCGCTTCACTCGCTGCTGCTCGCTCTTGGCAGGCCACGTGGGGAACATGGAGGGGTCGATGGGGAGCGGCGTCTCCCGGAAGTACTCGTGCTTGAGGCCGTCCTCCGCGTTGATCCTCCTCCCGGGGAAGTAGGTCAGGAACCTGGCAGGAGCGTAGGGAGGCGGGCACCATGTGGGTGGGAGGCTGGGGGGTGCTCGCCCAGGCCGCAGAGCTGGGGAGACCCTGCCCGCACGCACTTGTTCATGAGGTCGAAGCCCTGGTCCGACAGCAAGGCCCCGAAGCGCTTGCGGAGGTTGTTGTACGGGTACTCGCTGAAGGTCATTTTCTTCACTGCGGGGAGGTCGTTGTAGCCGGGCCAGATTTTCTCGCTGGGGGTCCCTAGGTCCTGAAAGACAGGGGTGCCTGAACTGGCCGTGCCCCGAAAGGAAGGTCCCCCAACTGGCAGCGTGACACTAGCGCCCATGTGTCAGGCAACCAGAGGACAGGCCACCGAGGAGCCACGCTGCCCGGGCCCTGACCCGGCCCTGCATGCGCCCGCTAACCGCACCCTGTGGAGCCCACGCAACCCCGGCAGGCCCCACACTCACCTTAAACACTTTGTTGATCTGATCGATTTCTGACTTTCCGGGGAACAGTGGCTTCTGCGTCAGTAGCTCCCCGAAGATGCAGCCCACAGACCACATGTCAACGGCCGTGGAGTACTCCTGGAAGCCCAGAGGACAGGACTCGAGCACGGGCACAATGCACCATCGGGCCCGAGGGGCAGGGTGGCCTTCAGAGCCCTGAACGCACCTTGGCACCCAGCAGCAGTTCTGGGGCGCGGTACCACAGGGTCACGACAACAGGAGTGTAGGCCTTCAGGGGTGAGCCGTACTCCCGCGCCAGGCCAAAGTCACCCACCTGCAGGGACAGAGGTGCTGGAGGCCAGGTGGGGGGCAGGGCTCCC
>NW_004624818.1:7847078-8050747 GCF_000247695.1 Heterocephalus glaber | reverse complement strand
TTTTTTTTTTTTTTTTTTTCATTTTTCACCCCTTTCACGATGGAAACTGTGAAGGCATAAGAAATCCACCGTGGTCATTTCAGTACTACAAATGCAAGAGTTACACGAAAAACAAAAACAAATTAGTACATGTATAACATTTACTTCACCTTTGCAGAATAACAGCCATTGACAATTGCTACTATGGCTGCTTAATTTAGACAGAAATAACCAGGAGGCATAGATGGGATTAATGACAGCAGAAATTTATTACCACAGTACAAATAACAGAAGCTCACTAAATTATTTAATGAACCATTTTTTAGGAAGCATTAATCTACTTATGTCAATACTGAAACAGGTGACAGAAAACACTACAAATATTTTGTGTGACATATTTTTAGTTCTCCACAGGTTTGGTATAAAGCAAATATGATTTGGCTCTGATGTAGATTTATCGATACGACTTTCAAGTTTCCCAATGCAGGAATGCAACCACGTCTGTAGCCCTCTAGAAGTGGCATCTACAAACATCTTGGGCAGGTGCAGACTCACAAATCTATCAGCAAACAGCCCAGAAATTGCAAATGAATGGAATGCATTTTTCAAAAGATGAAAACTAGGGCCGAGGATTTAGCTCAGTGGTTTTGCCGCCTGCTGCACAAGTACAAGGACCAGAGTTCGATCCCCGGTACCAAACAAAAACACACAAAAAACCCCCCAAAATGAAAACTAAAAACAAAAGGACAAATATGACTTGGCTAGTTGGAATACTTTCGAACTGAATTTGGACATCTGAGCAAGAGTCCAACAGCAAATTCAGAATCACAGCCCAGAAAGCCCAGATGAAATACTTCAGAGCCTGCAAAGTTAGTTTCCCCACTCTGAGCTTCAAGGGGAACAGCCAACCCTTGGTCAGCAGGACCTCAGCCATCTGCTCTTTGCTCCTTGTCTAGGAGAGATCCAGCCTAATTCATTAGGGGAGCTGGTACGTTGGTATTTATAAAGTAAGAAAATATGCCAGCAAGCCAGGAGTGGTGGCACAACCTTATAATCATAGCACTGAGGGAGGCTGAAGCAGGAAGATTGCAAGTTTGAGTCCCACTTGGGTAATTTAGCAAGCACCCATCCCTTGCTGGGAATGAGCTAAGCTTGGGTTCAATCCTTGGTACTGAAGGAAAAAAAGTGCCAGGCTGGGGATTTAGCTCAGTGGTTCCGGCGCCTGCCTCGCCAGCGCAAGGTCCGGAGTTCAATCCCCGGTACAAAAAAAAAAAAAAGTGCCGGTAGTGTAGCCAGTGGTAGAGTGCTTACCTAGCATGTATGAGGCACTGGGTTTGGTCCCTAGCACCACAAAAAAGAAGAAGAAAAAAAATTGAGGAGGCCCCTACCAAGCCACGTGTATTGTAAGACCAAAGCCTCGAACAGAATGTTGGTTTGGGCCAGAGATTTAGCTCAGTGGTGCCACCGCCTGCCTCAAAAGTCCAAGGTCCTGAGTTTGATCCCTGGTACAAAAAAAAAAAAAGTTGGTCAAAGACAAAATAGAGAGGATTTCTGTCTGTAACATCCTTGTTAATTTTTTTCCCCACCCAGGGAAACGGTCCAAATACTTCCAGGCCTTAGAAGAATGTCACTCGGACAGATGCAGAAAGCTGTGTTGTGTGTCTGCTCTCCACACTGGCCCATGTATGTGCCCATCAGAGAAGCAGGAAGGTAAAGCCCCCAATTTTGTGGCAAATATCTTAAAGATATGCTATAAAGCAGAGTGCTAGTTGGTTGACATTCTTTGTATAGCTTTGTAAAAAAGTTGTCTCTGATTCATTGTGTTTACTTTCTCAAATGAAAGACACATTTTGGATTGTGCAAGAGAATTCTCAATGTTCCAGGCAGGCAGATGATTTTAATGCTGATACACAGGAAATTATGACTATCAGGTTTTTTAAAAGCTTTTTATGCTGTTCAGTAGTAGAAGGTTTTTGTTTTCAGTACTGGGGGTGGAACCTGGGGTTGGGATTCGAGGCACGTGCTCCACCACTGTGCTACACTACCAGTCCCGGGAAGTCTTCTGAAATTCAAAGTCTGTTCATCTCCAAGCCTGGGATAAGGAAGCAGATGCTCCAACTCAGGGAGTCTTTCAAGTGAGCTGTGTACAAGGTCCAGACAACGACATGGATGCAGGAGGAATCAACCCAATGTAAGAAACGACACCCAGGGGCCGGGGATTTAGCTCAGTGGTTTTGCCACCTGCTGTGCAAGCGCAAGGACCCGAGTTCAATCCCCGGTACCAAAAAAAAAAAAAAAAAAGAAACGCCAGCCAGCATCAGCATTTCTACACGAACATCTGTAACGGCTTGCTGAGGACAGTGCTATAAAAGGAGTACACAAAGTTAATAGAAAATATTGCATCTGCACAGTCATAAGTGGACGACCAGGCCTGGCCACAGGTTTGCAGCTGTCCTAGGAACATGCAGACCACTGCTGGGACTCAGGCCGCATCTGAGCTGTGCTGAGGCCAAAGGGACGAAATGCAGGCTGGGCCACGTACAGGCCCCTGGTCTGCCTGCCCAGGACAGGGAAAGGCTCAAAGGCAGCTTTGTGGGAAATTACCTCACTTGTTAATCATGGTGGAAAATCTCTGTTTTCCGTTTCTGACCCACACATTTAGAAAATCAAAACAGGCTTCGAGCCACTTGTGAGGTGGAGGCCGGGCACGTCACAATGGGCTGCTTCCTGTTCCACACAGAGGCAGAGACCTGCAGAATACCCGGAAGCCCACACAGCCAGGCTTGCGGGGCCAGGGGCAGAGGCCCCTTTGAGCAGCCACCACTTTCCCACTCTCTTCACCTCCACCAGCAGTGCAGTAACCACACTCGCAATAGAGGACAGGGACCCCGCCGGCCTGACCACCTCCCTGCATTTTCTTTAGTTCCAGGGGAGCAGAGAGGAAGGAAAAGAAAACTGGGCCAAGTCACGCGAGACAAGGCCTCCCCAGTGCGGGTGGCTGTACCTGCACACCGCAGGCACACAGCAGGCCCGTGTCCTTCCACGGCAGCTGCTGGCTCAGAGGCCTTGTCTCATTCCATTGGCGTGGCACGATTTTTCAAGTAGGTAAAACTTAACGAGAGGTACTTATTGCTCTTTGTTTCAGAGAGATTTTATCTGCAGGACGGACTATTTTGTATTTTCCAGGTGAGAAGCCAACTGGAAAACCAGCGAGCCAACTATGGCTGCCACAGAGCTAGCGAATGGGGCCAGGAAATGAGACGCAGGCCGATGAGCGCCAGGGCTGTGGCTCACAGGTGTCACGGAGAAGGGTCAGAGACAGCTGGGGGACAGCGACAGGAGGGGCAAGGACGCCGCAGCCTGGCACACGGCCTATGCACCAGCCCGCTCAGCGCCCCTTCCCCAGGCTGCCTGGGCCCTGGGAGTGGGCGGCGTTGCCAGCAGTGTCCAGGTCCCTGGTGTGGGGATGGCAGACTGGGTTCACCTGCCACACAGAATGCTCAGAGACCTTTTGTATAGGTGCTCGCTTCATTGAAACGCAGTGTCACTTTCAGTGTCCTGCCAGGTGTGCTGGCTCACGCCTGTGATCCCAGCACTCAGGACGCTGACGCAGGAGGATCATCATGAGTTCAAGGGCAGCCTGAACTGCATAGCAAGACCGTGTCTCAAACAAATGAACAACTTTCAAGCTCTCACCCGCAAGATAGCCAGACAAGCTCTCTGTGAGGTCTCAGCAGAAAGGTTGGCCCCAAGGGGACCCTAGCTCCCCCACAGCGTCCCACATGGGAGGAATGGCAGAGATGACGCTGTCATCACCCACTCGGCAGGACTTCCCATCTGGGGAGGGACAGGCCGCAGGTGCTGGGGCTCCAATCAACACAGGCGGGGAGGGAGCCGTGGGGCTGCCCTCCTGGAACGATGTCACACCCTCCCCGCCAGTGTCCCATGTGGTGCGGCTCTCGGGGACCCTGTGGGGCAGGAGCGATCCTAGTTCCCAGGTAGGCTGCGTTGCTCCCTGGCTCCCGCAGGTGGACCCTGTGCCGGCCTCCAGGCTCGGCTGTGGCCTGGGAGGAGTGGACGCTTCTGGTAGCTGGCATGACGAATCGGGGGTCTCCTTGCTGGCACCCAGTAGGGAGCAACCCGTGTTGGCACTGAGCCCAGTGGTCACCCACAGGCATCAAGTCCCAGCCGCCCGCAGTCCAGAGAGTGAGCTGGGTGCTCCCTCCTGCAGTGCTCACAGTTGGTGGCCACTCATGAGACGCCCACATGTCTGCCCCACAGTGAGTGCAGGGGCTGGGTCAGTGGTGCTGCCTGGGGTCCTGGGGAAGCAGTGGCTCAGCAGCATCCTCCGGGGCCCAGCTGGTGGCCATGGCCAGGCTCTGCATGGCCTCCTGCTGGTGTTGCCGGGCCTTGTTGTAGAGCAGGACACCCACTGTCACCAGGACAGTGCCAATAGCAGACAGGCTGGTGATCTTGTTGCCAAAAACGATGATGCTGAGCCAGACGGACAAGGCGTGCTTCACAGTGCTGGCAACACTGCAGACAGGGCAGGGGACACCGTGACCACATGCGTGGGACTCATCAGGGGACTGGGGGGGAGCTGCAGGGGTGGGCTCCGGATCTTGGTTCTCCAAGGATGCTTTTTGTTATGGAAACCCTGAAGCCCACAGCCCTTTTCCCCACGATGGCCAGCCCGCTACAGTGTTTCATTCTTTGGATTGAACCGCTAAAGTATACGCAGTGTAACATTCTGTCCCTAAATACTTAAGCCTCCTCTCCAAAAGTGAAAAGTCCCTAGGAAAAAACACACCTAGTCTGATGTGGTGGCCCATGTCTGTCATCCCAGCATCCTGGGAGGCTGAGGCAGGAGGATCACAAGTTCCAGCCTACCCTGGGCAACTTAATAACTTTGCAAGACCCTGTCTGAAAATAAAAAATAAAAAAGGCCTGGGGATGCAGCTCAGTGCAAAGGTCCTGGGTTCAATCCTCAGGACTAGAAAATAAATATCATGTGGATACTGGACACAGACTTTCTAGCAATGCAGTGTGGGAAGAGCTCTGAGTAACCCAGCAGTGACTGTGGCCAGCGGGAATGTGTTTGGTTCTGTGCCCTGCCCCGAGTGCGCAGAGCTTCAGTGTGGGCTTTGGTCTTGGTCTTGAGTCCCGGAACCCTGGGCCTGGGCCCTGAGGGAAGACTGCAGTCATTCATTCACCTGCTGGGCTGAACAGTTACAGGGCTTAGTGGCAGGTGGTATGGCCCACACCCATAATCCTAGCAGTGGGCAGGCTGAGGCAGGAGGGTCCTGAGTTGGAGACCAGCCTGGATTGTACAGTGAGACCTTGTCTCTAGGAGAGCTTGACGGAATAGGTGAGAATTTGCTGCACTGACCTGGACCCAATGAAAAGCAGAAGCGAGAGAGGGCAAGCATAGTGGTGCACACCTGTGAGCTCACCACTGGGGAGGCTGAGGCAGGAGGATCACCATGACCTCAGGCCCAACCTGGGCTACATACTGAGTTCAAGGCCAGCCTGAAGTACCTAGTGAGACCCTGTCTCAAAAAAACCAAGAGTACCAAACAAAGAAGCAGGAGAGAGACCTGAGCATGGCCCACCACAGGCACTACTTGGTCACATATGCTTCTGCTTTCATAGTCGGGGACCAGGCCAACTCCCCCGGGCCATTCAGAAGTAAGAGACAAGACCACGGAGTTGGGCAACAACATGATGTGTTGGCCCCCACTGCTGGGGCTGGCACCGGAGACGAGAGCTCCTTCCCTTCTGTCTGCTCTCTCAAGCTGCACGCCCATCACATCTGCCCAGTTAGGGAAGTGAGAGCAGGCTGGGGCTGCCCAGCTCCCCCAGCGGCCAGAGGGGACCCCAGCCTCGCTGCATCCAGCTCGAACAGCAAACTCCAGAAGGTGAGAGGTCCCCTCCTGGTGCACTGCCCACAGCCCAAGTGCTCCGGCCACCGCACTGGATGCCAGCACACGGACAGCACTGACCAACAGACTCTGAGGAGAAGCTCCTTGGAACCTCACAGTCCTGGTAGCCCACAGCCTGAGCCTCGTGTGTGACCGCTCCTAACTGTGGAGGAGAAGCCAGGTTTCCCAGAAACCACCCACCACCAGGCTCCCAAGCCCATGCACCTGAAGGTCACAGGGGAGATCTTGCCCATGAGGGCATATGCGGTGACACTCTGCAGGTGGAACAGGGCACCATCTGTCAGTAGCAGCAGCACCACATCCTGGCTGTAGTGGAAGCTCCTCCCGCTCCTGCCGATCACAGGTACATCCTGCAGCCAGAACAGAGGGGTGCTCTGCGGCCTCACCTCAGCCACAGCCACCTTGAGATGACGCCTGTCACTGGTGCAGGGTCGAAGAAGACATTCTGCAACCTGCTGGGCGGCAGCTGGACCCCCCTCGCCAGGACTTTCTTTCTCATGTTTTTGAGACAGGGTCTTGCTATGCAGCCCAGGCTGGCCTCCAACTCAGGGCGATCCTCAGCCTCCCAAGTGCTGGGTTACAGGTGTGCCCTACCACCCCTGGTTTCGTCAGGACTTTCCACCTGCACACGCAGATGTCGAGAGCTATGGAGCCCTGACCTGGGTGGTGGGGAAGCATGGATAAAATTCACAGTGACGCTCCACTTCCCACCAGGACAGCACTGAGCCAGCCAGCCGTGGAGGCACAGGCCTCTAACCCCACACTTAAGAGGCTGAGACAGCAGGACTGCAAGTTCAGGCCCAGGCTGGGCTACACAGTGAGACTCTGTCTCCAAAAACCAGCTAACCCTGACACGAAGACACAAACCCACTCACTCGATGTCCCAGGAGACAAAAAGTAGGACACAGGGTGCTGGGGGCTGAGGGAAGTGACTGTGGAGTGCTGAATGGGGACAGAGTGTCTCTCTGGAACAAAGAAAACAGTCCAGGGGTGGGTGAGGGCACACGGTGTGTGTGTACTTGATGCCACTAAGCTGTCCACCCACAAACACTTAAGATGCTGCAGGCATGGTGGCACACACCAGCAACTTCAGCTATTTAGGAGGCTGAGGTAGAAGGGTCACTACTTCAAAGCTAAAATGGGGGCCGGAGATTTAGCTCAGTGGTTTAGCCACCTGCTGTGCAAGCACAAGGACCTGAGTTCGATCCCGGGTACCACAAAAAAAAAAAGCTAAACTGGGCAACTTAGTGAGACCCTGTCTCAAAACATGAAAAGGCTGAGGATGGAGCTCAGTTGTACAACACACCTGGATTCAATCTGTGGTACCTCAAAAAAAAAAAACACCCAGCAAATTTTCTTTTCTTTTCTTTCATTTTTTGAACTCACTATGTAGCCCAGACTGCCCTCAAACTCATGGCAATCCTCTTGCCTTGGCCTTCCTAGTGCTGGGATTATAGGCATGCACCTCCTTGCTTAGCTACAAAAAGGCAAAAATTTTCACACATGCAATCCCAGTACTCTGGGAGACTGGGGCAGAAGGATCCTGAGCTCGAGTCCTGCCTGGAAAATTTAGTGACTTGGTGGGATGCTTTCTCAAAACAGAAAATGAAAATAAAAGCTGAGGATGTAGCTCAGTATGAAGGCTGCACATTAAACTTCCAGTTCCACAAAAAGAAAAAAAGAGTCAATTTTACTATGTATATTATGAATGTTATATGTATTTAACCACAAAAAATCCATATGCAGGTTCTTCCAGTCCACTGTCCCAGTTCCGGAAAGCACCCCAGAGAGACACACTCACTGTGAGGTGTGCACACGTGAGCAGTGCCATCCTCATGTGCAGCTGAGACGCAAGAGCTGCCCCCAGTGGCCAGCCCCGCATCGCAGTGTTGGGCACAGTGCACACCATGCGTGAACCACGAGCAGAGGGACAGCAGCCATGTGGCTGCTCAGTCGCATATGACACCACCACCTTCACAGGATGCCCAAGGTGTTTTCCCAGTGAAAACATCAATCATGCAAACCTAAAAACCCACACAAAAAAATCTCAGCAGTCTGGGTGTGGTGGTACACACGTGATCCCAGCACCTGGGAGCTGAGACAGGAGGGTTGCCGCAGGACTTTGCAAGTTCAAGTCCGGCGTGGGCTCCATAGTCACTTCAAGGCCAGCCTGAACTACACAGAGACCCTAGTACATTGAGACCCTGTCTTTTTTTATTTTTTGGTACCAGGGATCAAACTCAGGACCTTGTGCTTTCGAGACAGGCACGCTGCCACTGAGCTAAATCTTCAGCCCAGGACCCTGTCAAAGGAAAGAGAGAGAGAAAGAGAGAAAGAAAAGAAAGAGAAAGAAAGAAAGAAAAGAAAGAGAGAAAGAAAGGAAGGAAGCAGTGCAGGCCCGTGAGGCCCTAGGCACAGCCACACCCAAGAGCCCCTCTGTGGTGCCCTCCCTCTGGTGTCCCAGTGGACACCCACCACCAAGCAGGCAAAGAACCATTCAGGGCCGGGGATTGAGCTCAGTGGTTTTGCCACCTGGTGTGCAAGCACAAGGACCTGATTTTGATCTCCGGTACCAAAATGAAACAACGTTAACCATTCTGCTCCTGCAAGGCCAGGTGTGGTGGAACCAACCGGAGACCTACCATGAAGAAGATCCAGGCAGGGATGAGCATCACCACCGCGGCCGCACTTGTGTAAAACTGCAGCTCTGGGGCCCTGCGGGGACAGGGGAGCGGGCCTCACACACCTAGGGACAGGGGTGTGGGCCTCACACACCAGGACACATGGCCAATCAGAAAGAAAGGGGGGCGCCAGGCCAGTGTCTCGGGCCTGAGAGCACCTCAGGAGTGTGCAGCTCCCATGAAGCTGAGCAATGAGCTGAGGGACACAGGAGAGGCGCCAGGCCCAGTGCGGCATCGGGCGAACCCCTAGGGCTGGGAGGCGGGGCCGCTGGCTGGCACTACTCACGAGAACCGGTACTTGTCCCCGCTGAGCAGCTTCTTAGAGAAGACGTTCTGCAAACTTCAAAAAGAAGAGGTTGCACATGGGAGCTGGTGTGGGCAGTTCACTGATTTAGGAAAAGACGGCACTGGAAGTCACGGGCCTGAGTGTGTCTGGACTCAAATGTCCGGAATCCAGGTGAGGGTGCAGGCGCAGCCTCCTGGCCCCACCCCACATCCCCCATCAGGCACCGAGGCCCACACTCACCAGTCCATGATGTTGGTGGACAGTGCGGCCGAAAAGCCCAGGATGTTGAAGCTGATCTCAGTGGCGGTGCACAGCGCCAGCCCTCCCATGACCGGGATGAGGGACAGGTTGACCAGCAGTCCTGGCAAGGGCAGAACACACACATGACACTGGGCACAGGTCCCTGGGACAGTGTGACTTCCACCTTCACTATAAACCTGATGCCCTGCCGTGGTGCTGGGAAATAAAGCAGACAGACTCGGTCAGGTGAGGGCCCGTCCCGTGCTAAGCCTCGCTGGCAGCACCAGAGCAGGAGACATCCCTGGGAAGTCTCAGGGCCACGGACACTGAGACCTACAGCCAGCACGGGCTGCTTGGTATACCCTTCTGGGCTGACACCCTCTGTTTCCTTCTGAGTGATTAAAAAGCCTTATGTGACTCATTTTTAAAATCCATTCGAGGGCCGGGGATTTAATTTGCTCAGTGGTTCTGCCACCTGCCTCACAAGCGCAAGGTCCCGAGTTCAATCCCCAGTACCAAAAGAAAAAAAAAAATCCATTCAACACAATGAAAATCATATTTCCCATGAACATACTTATTTTGGAAAGAGGATATCAGACACTGTTGTTGTTCTTTGATTTGGGTATAGGATTTGCTTTGAAATTCAAAGAAAATGAGAGTATGAACTTGTGTGTGTGTGTGGTCCTGAGAATTGAACCAGGGCCTTAGCATTGGGTTCCATCCCCAGCCCATTTGGGGGCGGGGGGGGGTTTGGTTGGTACCGGAAATCAAACTCGGGTCCTTGTGCTTGCGCAGCAGGCGGCAAAACCACTGAGCTAAATCCCCAGCCCCCATTTATTTTTAATTTATGTTTTTCTTTTTCTTTGGTACTGGAGATCGAACTCGGGACCTTGCACTTTCAAGGCAAGTGCTGGAACCAGTGAGCCACATCCCCGGCCCTTTTTATTTAAGTTTTGAGACAGCCTCATTAAATTACTAAGTTGTGCAGAAGGGGTGGCACCTGCCGCCTTCCTCCCTCGTCCTCCCAGAGTGCTGGGGTTGCAGAGATGTGCCCCCGCCTTTTGTTTAACAAGAGGAGCCAAAGCCCAGGCTTTGAGGAGCTCATGTCGCCCCTTTCAGTAAGTGGCCCCCTTTCCTCCATCACTGGATACTGCTGCCCAGGTGGAAACGTAAATCCTCGGGAGGCCATCGCGGGCTAGCGGGTCCTGAGGTAGTCAACCTGCAGACCCAGCGTGGCACGTCCACAGGGCCTGAGCACAGAAGGGGCTGGGACCGTCCCGGAGAGCCCCAGCACCTGAGCATGGTGCTCACTGTCTACCCCATGGCCTTAGGGACGGCTCCTGATGCTGTTTTGTGGTCACCTAAAGCACTGCAGTCTGAGGGCCCTTGGGAGAGAGCGTCTGCTCCCACCTGCTCCTCAGCTAGCTCCACTTCCCTGTTAAGGCCCTGTCTGCCGGGCTGGGCTGGGTGGCACACACACACCTCTAGAAGGGCTGGGGTGCAGCTCAGTGTGAGCCCTGCACAGGCCAGTGGGAAAGCAGGGCTGTGCTCTCCATGCTGCTGGGGACACCTGCACACTGCTGAGATAAAGCTGACCTACGGAGTCCTGGCGGGGTAGAGATGCGGGCTTGGAGGAGCGATGAGGACGAGGACACGGCCAGAGAAGGTGGCGACATAGGAAGATGGAGGAGGACAGCAGCCACCTCCCTCAGCCCCCGGGAGGTCCTCTGATCGCTCCCTGGTCTCCCCTTGGTCAGGACCAGCACCGAGATGTCCGGCTGCCCCAGTTCCTCCCGGGCCCCCTGCCGAGCCAAGAGATGGCCCTGCTCTGACTCTGCAGGCCATCACGGGGGCGGCCGGGTGCACTGGGCACAAAGCAATACCCACTCCAGTGACCTCAGGAGCCACTGAGTTCCGAGGTGGCGCTGGGCAGAGGGGACGCGGCAAGTGGAGGAGGAGGATGGGCAGAGCCGCACAGCTCACCTGTGTACTCGCCCAGGATCATGCGCGACATGATCACCGTGAAGATGGGGGCGGAGCTCTTCACCGTCTCTGCAAACGACACTGCCACGTTTTTCAGGCTGACCAAGCCCAGGACCACAGTCGCAAACCTGCCAAGAAGCCAGGAGATGTCAGGACAAGTCGTCCAAAGTCAGGAGCTCGGCACGGGGACCCCAATCCTCGCCAGCCAGTGGGGAGCCTGACTGCAGGCTCCAGGTCGGGCCCAGAACGCGCTCCTGCAAGAGTGAGCATGTGGCCCTCTGGCCCATTGTCCTCCACCCCCGACACAGTCGTTCCAGGCTGCTCACCACAGAGCCGGATCCAGTAGGTGTGGCATCCAGAGCTCCAAACCCCAGCCCACTGGGGCCGGAATCCGAGCAGCCCCGAGACGGCAGCCAATGGGCCAGGAGCCCCATGAGACCCAGTGAGGGACTCTACCTCATGAGGCCCACGAAGAGCATGGTCATGATGAAGTTGGGCGGGTAGGACAGCCGCGGCTTGTGCTGGTGCAGGCAGCAAGGGACGAAAGTCTTGACGCAGCCGATGAGCGTAGTGGACAGCATCTGCACGGCGCCTGGAGGGGGCCTGGCCGTCAGTGCCCGCTGGCCCCGCCCTCCCGCCCGCCACCTGCTCACCTAGCATGCTGGGCTCGCCCTCCAGCAGTGACAGGATGTACTTGTTGAGGAACAGCGTGCAGAAGCTGAAGAAGAACCACAGCGTGAGGTAGGTGAGCGCCCGTGAGCTCCACACACCCAGGTCAGACTCGATGACGGTGGTCTCGGTGAGGGTGACGGTGAGCAGGCTGCCCTCAGCGCCGCCGTCGCTCTTGGCAAAGAGGATCTTCTCGCCGCGGTGGCCAAGCAGGGGGACCCAGGCGAGCAGTGGCTTCCCTTTGGGCTCCACCTCAGAGCCGGAGCCGGAGCTGGAGCCGGGTGAGCTCCCCCCTGGGGCCAGGGGCTCCGCCATGCTGAGGCTGCCACCAGGAGGACAGAGTGCGACTCAGCAGGGCCAGCATGGGTCACAGCGACTGCCAGTGGTGGGGACACGGGCAGGCCCGGTGGACATGGCCCCAGGGAGGCATGGAAGCCAAGCCAAAGCTAAGGAAAGTAAAGGACTTACTCGTGCGAGTGTTTAGCGTCCCAGAGCTTTACCATCAGGTGAAACAGCTTAAAACCCAAAGGCAGCAGAGCCGCTCAGCCCTGCCCAGATCAGGGCGGCTTCCTCCCTGGGGCTCTGCCCTCTCCGCGCTTTCTGCCAAGCTGGGTTTTGCCCTCAGATCCTGCCCCTTGCACACACCTGGTGCAGCATGGCTCGGCTCACTCCACCCAGGCTGGTTTGTTTGACTTTTTGTTCTTTCGAGAGAGAGGGTCTTTTTATGTAGGCCAGGCTGGGCTTGAACTCATGGTGATCCTCCTGTCTCAGCCTTCCCAGTACTGGGATTATAGGCTTGCAGCACCAGGCACCATAGCCAGCCATTCCACCCAGGTTGGGTCCCCTCCAGCAAGCTTACTTTGTGTTTTATATGTCACACGTGTCAGGTATATCAGGTTTTCTTGGTACTGAGGATCAAACCCAGGGCCTTCACACTGAGCTACTTTCTCAGCCCGTTTATTTTTTCTTTTAAAACAGGTTTGGGGGGCCAGGGGTTTAGCTCAGTGGTTCCGGCGCCTGCCTCGAAAGCTCAAGGTCCCGAGTTCAATCCCAGGTACAACAACAACAAAAAAAACCAACAAAAACAGGCTTGGGGCTGAGGATTTACCTCACTGGGACCACGCCTGGCTCACAAGTACAAGGTCCTGAGTTCAATCTCCAGTACCAAAATAAATAAATAACTAAGACAGGGTCTCACAAAGCTGCTAAATTGCACAGACTGGGCCCAAACTTGATCCTCCTGCCTCAGCCTCCCAGAGTGCTAGGTGACAGGTGTGTGCACCGTGTCTGGCTCGTATTTTGTATTCGTGCCGGGGTCTCCTCGTGGGGCCTCTCTGGATGCCCATGCCATACACGGAGTGCTGGAGGCCAAGCTCACGTCTATCTCAGAGCTGCAACCTGGTGGCCCTGTCCTGCGACGCCTGCCCAGAGGCTATGTGATGAGGACATTCGACAGCTGGGGACTAGACCAGGGCTCCATGTCCTGGCTCTCACACAGCATGGGACATGTGATAAGCGACCTGGGGAAGTAGGCATGAGGGGCACACCTGTAATCCCAGCAGGAGGACTGCAATGAATTTGAGGCCAGCCTGGGCTGCATAGTGAGACCTTGTCTCAAAAACACCAAAAAAATGAGGGCCAGGGATGTAGCTCAGTGGTGCCGCCGCCTGCCCCGAAAGCACAAGGGACCCGAGTTCAATCCCTGGTACCAAAAAACAAAAAGGACCAAAAACACCAAAAAAAGGGGGCTAGGGACATAGCTCAGTGCAAAGGCCCTGGGCTCAATCCCCCCCTACTGACCAGTGCACAAGAACTCTGCTGACAGCGTGGGGCCAGCCGCGGGCATCCCTGTGCCCACTCTGGGTTCCTGGTCAGGGCCCAGCCCTGGACACCACTCTGCTCACCTGGCCACACTCCATCCTGGCACCACCGCCTGTCCCTAGTGCCTATGCAGTTTTTCCTATCCCTGCCTCCCCCAGGAACAGGAAGGCTAAAATGGCCCCATCCCAGCACCGGAGTCCCTGAGATGCTACACCAACAGGAAGAGGTTGTGGCCCCATCTATGATGGAGCTGGAACTACAGACAGCAGAGGAGGAGGGGAAGGGAAGGGGGAGGGGGAGGAGGACTCAGCTCCTGTGTGGCCCACAGCAGACAAGCCACGGCCCTGCCTGGAGCAGCCCTGCCAGTTCCCGAGGCTGCATTCAAGTCACAGACTGTCCCAGCCTGGAAACAGCACCCTGACTGAAACTGTCTGGATGTGATTTCCCAGAGTCCCAGGGAACAGGGCGAATGGTCACAGTACTCGAAGAGCCAGCTGGGAAGAGAGCCACTGGGAAAAGCAGTGGCCTCTTAAGCTCCAGAAGTGGGGTCACCGGTTTATTTTGTTAGCAACAATCAAACAAAACAGCAAAAAATTAAATGTGATCACCAGGAAAGACAAACAGCCACGCTCCTGGAAACAGAGGCCAGCAACACCTGCCTGTGGGACAAAACCCGGGCTGGACAGCAGGAGCAACTTGCAGCTGCTCAGAGCTGCCGGGCAGAGCACTGGCCTCTGCCTAGGAATCAAAGATCCCCAAGATCACAAGGGGCAGCATGACTCAAGGGCGGCCACCAGAAGGACAGGAAACCCCAGGGCAGGAGGCCAGGCCTGCTTGCAAGGCGTCTCCTCGAAGGACGCTGTCCATCTGGAGGTCACTTCAGTCCCCAAGGCCACCCCCACTTGAGATCCCCTCACCAGCCCCAGGACGTGACTGGCAGGCTCCAGTCAGGCCCCGTGACACCCCCTCAAGTGCAGGTGGGGACAGCAGGGCACCACCCCCTCAGCACTGCGGCTCACAGCGCGGAAGTCAGGTCATCACTGTCCTGGGTGTCCCTGTGCAGCAGTGACAGCACAGCCTCCTGTCGCTTGGGAAACCAAAGGTTGAAGGGTGCCATGACGGGAACCAGGGACAAAGGCCAAGTGTACCTCGGATTATGTCATCGGGCCCAGCAGCCCCGACTGGCACCAGTGTCCGAGGGGAAGATCCCTGTGCCCACCCCACCCGGCTGCAATCTGCAGTCCTCACTCCTGCGGAAGGCTTGGGGACAACAGGCTTCGGGGGTCCTGGAGGCCAAGGGCAGAGGATGTGGCGGGACAGCACCCCCACAGCCCTTTGGACCTCATCCACACCCACCTGTCCAGGCTGGAACCTACGGCTCCACAGGGAGTGCTCCACCGCCCGCTCCCTCGGCCTGCTCCCTCGACCCTCTCCCTAACCCTCTCCCTAACCCCCTGTAGAGCAGGCACCCCATGACCAAGGCCGCTGCCCACAGCAGGCACAGTCATCTCAGGATGGGGACCCAAGTGCCCCTGGAGCAACCTCACAGAACCCAAAACCCTCCCTGCTGCTCCTTTCCTTATGAAAACCCAGATTTCTGTCAGTTCCCTGAAGACAGATTTTTTTTTTTTTTCTTAGTTCTGGGGATTGAGCTCAGGACCATCACACTGAGCTACATCCCCAGCATTTTTTTTTTTTTTTTAGGTTTTAATTATACTCCCCCCCCCCCGCATTCCTTTGTAAAAATGTTTTATTTTGAGACAGGATCTTGCTAAGTCACTAAATTGCACAGGCTGGGTTACAACTTGCAGTCCTTCTGCCTCAGCCTCCCAGAGTGCCTGAAGAGTCAGTCTGATACCAGGATGATGGACCACGCCAGCAAGAAAAGGTCCTACACAATCTGTAGTCTCAGAAGTCAGAAGGCTGAGACAGAAGGATTGCCCACAACTAGGAGTTCAAGGCTAGCCTGGTCAACACAATGCACAAGATCCTGCCTCAAAATAGCAGGAACAAGCTGGGCGTGGTGGCATGCTCCTGTAGTCCCAGCACTCCGAGGCTGGGATAGGAGGACTGCTGCAAGTTGAAGGCCACCCTTGGGTTCCAAAGTGAGTTAAAGGCCAGCCTGGACTACATAGCCAGACCCTGTCTCAAAAAATACAAAAACAAAAACAGTAATAAATAACTTCCAAAAGAAAAGAAGTTGGATCCTGACTTCACATCCATAGGCAAATTCCAATCAATAACATTCATCCAGCAGCACTAGGGAACTGGGTGGTGCTCTGGTTTGGTTTCTTTTTCCGGCAGTACTGGGGCACTTTGCTCCTGAGCTACATCACCAGCCCTTAAAAATTTTTTTCTTTTTAAGTTTGAGACAGGGTCTTGCTAAACTGCCCAGGCTGGCTTTGAACTTGTGATCCTCCTGCCTCAGCCTCCCATGTAGCTGGGATTATAAGCATGCACCACCACCCCCAGCTCTGTCCTTTACTCTGAGTATAAGCGAGGCCCTGGTTGGAATCCACCCTCAAGGGGGAGTCTCATGGGGTCAGAGGTCATTGTAGAGGCTTTAAGACTTTGGGCCAAAATGAAGGATCAGACCCCAGAGATTTCCCACCCTTTCCTGCATGGCCCAGGTTAAAGCAAACGGCGGAATACTGCAGGCTGGCAAAAATGAATCGCACCCAGCAAGCCCCGAGCTACTGACACAGGGCCATGCCCACAGGGAGGCCAGGGAGTAGAAGGCAGCCTTGCATCCCCTCAGAGAAAGCGATAGGTGAGCAGGCGGAGCACAGGACCTGGCCGGCCAGCACCTCACCAGGTCCTGCCCAGGGCCCTGCTGGCTGTTTCTCCTAGGCCCAGAAGACACTTGCTCCTTCCAGAGGAACCAGTTCTTGTCCTGCAAGACCCAGTCGGTCAGAAGTGATCTGGCAGCAACAAGCTGGCAGCAGCCAGGGACAGTGGTGCACACACATCTGTAATCCCTACCACAGGGAGGCTGAGGCAGGAAGATCGAAAGTTCAAGGCCACACTGGGTAACTTACCAAGACACTGTCTCAGAATGAAAAATAAAAAACAACAGGGTGGGGGTGTGGCTCAGTGGTAAAGAATGCCTAACATTTGCAAGGTCCTGGGTTCAGTCCCCAGAATGGGGGGTAAAAAAGCAAAAAACAGTGCCAACCTTTCTGAGGCCCAGGAAACGGAAGCAGAAGCGGAAGCAGGTCACAGTTGGAGTTGGGGTGGAGAACTGGCTGCCTACCCTGGGGACCAGTGCGAAGGTCTGACTGTGCGGCTCTCCAGGACGACGCCAAGTGTCCAGCACAGACAAAAACCAGGCTCCCACCAGCCATGCACAGCGGCTGCCCTGACCCTTCTGACCCTGGGCAGAGATGTGGGGGACACCAGCACTGCCTGCGACTGACCCGCCTGGGGAGAGGACGCAGCCAGGGACCCCAGGCAAAGGTGTCCTGTTCAGACCATCCAAGGAATAGTTTCCCTGAATCCAGGCTCCTGGGACCCAGGGTAGGAATTTTGTTCTGGAAGAACTAAAGATGGTTCCAGACTCCTGGGTGTGAAGTCTTCGTTGATTCAGATCTTAGGTGTGACAATCTCCACCCCACACCCACCCCGGGGCTGAAGCAGAGCCTGCACCCTGGGTATATCCCCAGCTTTTTGTTTTTGTTTTGAGACAAGGTCCCACTATGCAGTACAGGCTATGTAGCTCCAGCTGGCTTTGAACACACAGCTCAGCCTCCAGGTGCTGCGGTTATAGACAGGTACCGCCTGCTTTTTGTTTTTTGGTACCGGGGATTGAACTCAGGACCTTGCGCTTGCGAGGCAGGCGGTAGCACCACTGAGCTAAATCCCCAGCCTTTTAAAAACTTCCGAGACAGGGTATTGCTAGCTTGCTAAATTTCCTGGGCTGGGCTGGAACTTGTGACCCTCCAGCCTCACCATCCTGGAGTGCCGGGACTACAGGCCTATGCCACCATGCCTGGCTCTATCTGTCCTTTCAGTATTCCCTTTTAGCATTAATGCTGTTTAATACTCTCATTCTGTTTAGAAAATGTTTACAAAGTTTATTGAACTCCGGTTTGTTGGGAACTCTGGCTATAACCTCAGCTGCTGGAGCAGCAGATCTCAAAAACTGAAACAGGCAGGTGTAGCTCCCAGGGGGCCCCGGGTTAAATGGCTGGGGAGATCTCCACAGCAGCGTCTGGCTTTTTGTTCTCTTCTTTTGCAGCAGCGTGGTGTGTTCAAGGACCGGAGCCTGAGTGCTGTGAGGAAACGGGCTGTTTGTTAAAAGCCCTCATAAACGACCCTCACAGAAAAACCAAGCCAGGCACGTGATGCACACCAGTGATAACAGCGGTCTAGGAGGCTGAGGCAGGAAGACTGGAAATTCTAGCCTAGCCTGAGGAACTCACAGACTTAGCGAGACTGTCTCAGAACAAGACAACAGCAGAAGTCGGGGAGAAGGCGCAGCGCGAGAGCCCGGGGTTAAGAAAGGAAATAGAGGGCCGGGGATTCAGCTCGGTGGCGCTGGCGCCTGCCTGAGTTCAATCCCCGGTACCAAAAAAAGAGAAAGGAAACAGAAAAGTCACCTGCTTACTACAAGAATGGAGGTCCCCGCCCCAGGCCGGCCGGGTCGCCAGCCGGGGTCAGGCCGGGACCCGCCCCCCGCCCCGGAAGTTGGCCTCGGTCCGATTTCCTAGGACGCAGCGAGACCCAGCGCCCGCCCTACCTTCGTCCCGCCCCGAGGGTCCCCACGGCGCGGCACCGGCTTCCGGCGCGAGGCGAGGCCGCGTCGTTCGTTAGGGCTCGGCCTCTTCCGCGGTCACGGACCTCTCGGGTCGGAGGGCCAGGCGGGACAGGGGACGCCGGGGTCCGCGGACACCGGGCGGGGCAGGGGACCAGGCCGGGCGGTGGTCACCGGGGCCACAGAGGGGACCGAGGCCTGGGCAGAGGCCGCCGAGCCCGGCAGGGACGCCAGGCCGCAGGGGACGCCGCACCGCGCTCTGGGAGGCCCGCGGCGGCGGCCGAGCCCGGCCCGGCCCGGGCGCGGGGACACTGCTGGGGGCCGGAAGTGACGCACAGGAAGTGGCGCGGGCTCGCCGGGCGGGCGGCAGAGCCCGGCCGCTTAGCAGGCCTCGGACAGCGCCTGCACAGCCGACCCTGGCCGCGGGTCGGGGCCGCCGCGCCCCCGAAGCGGGGCCGCTGATTGGCTGCGCCGCAGAGGTTCCGCCCCGGGGCGGGGCCGTCTCCAGGCCTCGTGGGCCCCTGGCTCGGCCTGGACGTCAGGATGTACTGGTGGCCACGCAGGGGCGCTGCTGGGGCCTCTGGCGTCCGGTTCTGCTGAAGGCACTTTCTATTTTATTTTTATTCTTTTGGTTTTTGAGACAGCCTCGCACTGTAGTTCAGGCTGGCCTTGAACGCATTATGTAGCCTAGGCTGGCCTCGAACTTGTGGCAATTCTCCTGCCTCAGCCTCCTGAGTGCTGGGATTACAGCAGAAGGCACTTTTTATTTTTATTTTTTTTGGTACTGGGGATAGAACTTGGGACCTTGTGCTCGTGAGGCTGGCGCTAGAACCACTGAGCTAAGTCCCTGGCCCCAGAAGGCACATTTTAAAGATGACTCTACAGGGCCAGGGATTTAGCTCAGTGGTTTTCCCGCCTGCTGCGCAAGCACAAGGACCTAAGTTCGATCCCTGGTACCAAAAAAAAAAAAAAAAAAAGATGACTCCTACACTTCCCCTCAGATCTTGCCCAGAAGTCGGTTGTTGGGTGGGTTCCTGCTTGGGATTACCCAGGAAGCCTGAAGGTGGGAAGGGGGAGAACCTGGGGAAGAGGGGAACCGGGTGCTGAACAGTGCCACCTCCCCGCGGTGCCTGTGGTGAGATTGTCCCCTGGCAGCCAGGGGTGGAAGAGGGCAGCAAGCCTCCCTGGAACTGTCAAGGGCTTGGACCTAAAAATAGAAAAAAAAGAGGAAGAAGCAGAAGCAAAATGTTTACTTAAATAGGAACCTCAGAACCTAAGGCTGCCATTTGTTGCCTAAATTCAGTATCCAGACGACTTGGTCAATCTTGGAGACACCCAGATGTAAACTCCTTAAGTTGTCTTCCAGGAAAAGCCCCCATGTCAAACAGGGTGGACACCTGTAGCCCCAAGTCTCTGGGAGGCTGAGACAGGAGGATGGTAAATTTGCGCCCAGCCTGGGCAATTTAGGGACTGACCTTGTCTCCAAAAAAATCCAAAACCAGGGCTGGAGACAGAGGTCAGTGCGAAGGCTCTGGGTTCAATCCCCACTGCTGCAAAGAAACAAAAGCCACCAGACCTTTCCTCCATGACAGCTTTGGCGTCAGGCTCCTCGAAGAGAAGGCCCTGCAGAGCCAGGGACCTAGACCCCATGTAAACTGAGCACCCGTGCCCTGGGCCAGATGGAGCCTGGGGTCACTTCCAGCTTGCGGGCTGGTGGTCTGTGCAGCTCCCCCTCCTCCTGGGCCCAACGCCTTCTGCAACCTGAATGCAGCTGCAGGACCTCGGGCTCTGCTGAGCTGGCCATGAAGCGAGCTTTGCACAGCTGAGCGATGTGGAAAACAGGTTTCTAGCGACTGGAGTGTGTGCATCTCACAGGATGGTGCTGGTGCCCTTCAGGGATCTAATGACACCTAGGCATCTCCTGTCCCTCCTGTGTCCCTGGCCCCACAGCCCTGGGCTCTGAATGTGCAGACAGCGCCCATTTCCGAGGCTGCACAGGGCATGGGCACCCTTTCCCCATGAGGACACCATGCCGCTGGTCTTGACCTGAATTTGCTGGCGTTCAAACTTCTCCCTTTGGCAGGAGCCCAAGAAGTTGAATTTTTGGGTGAGAGAATATAGACTGAGCCGAGCACAGTAGGATACTCCTGTCACCCTAGCTACTTGGAAGGCTGAGGCAGGTGGATCACAAGGGGAGAACAGGCTGGGGAATTTAGCCAGAAAACCTGCCCCTGAGATGAGGGCTAGGGAGACGGTGGGCGTGGTGGAGGCTGGCAGCCAGGGAGGCGCCGACATTTTAACGCCTCGCCCAGGCACACGCACCACTGGGGAGGTGGGGGGTAGTTGTAAGAGGACTGGGCTAGCATTTCTCAGGAGGCAGGCTGGCTGGCTGCTGTTCTGGCACTGACAGGCAGAGACAAGCTATTTGGGGTGGCCTCTGTCTCTCTCATGTTTATATATATGGTCTGTTTCATTTTGCTTTTTTTTTTCATCTTGGTTTTTGAGAGAAGGTTTCACTACATAGTTCAGGCTGGCCTCAAACTTGTGACAATCCTCCTGCCTCAGCCTCCCGAGTCCTAGGATCACAGGTGTGCACCACCACCTCTGGTGGTCTTCTTTTCCCTACCAGCTTGGGGTCAGTTTTGTGGTCAACAGCCAGTTTCTGGAATCAGCTCAGAAAAACAAGCAAGTTGCAAATTTCCAATGATGAATGTCATTATATTGTATACCTAAAATGTACCAATAAAATAAAATTAAAAAAAAAAAAAGCAAGGTCACAGGTGTGGTAGATTAACTAATGGCCAACTTGGAACATCCCCTGAGTTGAATAGCTGAATGGGTGTGGTCTGGGTGTGGAAGACCTACCTGAGGTTGTTGCCAATGGCGGAAAAAGAGAACTGGAGGGGACTGGTTTTCTTGGGAAGGCTTGCCGCCGCAGCTGGTTTTCCTGAGGTGAACTCGGCTGTTCTCATTGTTGGAGGAGCTCGGGGCCTCGCTCTCTCGGGGAATGGCTGCTGTTCTCTTCAGGGGAGCTCTGGTCTTCACTGTGAGTGTCACTTCCTGGCTCCAATGCGGATCCCTCAGCTGGTGGCACAAACCCTTCACAACACCCCCATCACCACTAGGCTCGGGCTTTCTGGCTTCCACCCTGGCCTTTGGGCCTTCCCGGGGCAGATCCTCAATGCGGACTTGCATGAGACATTGCCGTGGGCTCCAGGCCTCTGGCTGGACTCCTGGGGGACACTGCCTGGGACACTAGGCCTTCAGCCGGAGTTGTGCGGGACATTGGTGTGGATCCAGACCCTCAGCTGGATTCTCTGGGTCTCTGGTGCATGGACAGGTCTCTTGTACTCCTGTGCATTTGACTTTTTGGGTGAATATCATGAAATAATCCTATAAATTATATTTCCTGAATGAAACCTATTCCCTTGCAAACCCTGACTACAACAAAAGGGAGCCATCGCAGTGCGGCATGCCTGTAATACCAGCACTCTGGGAGGCTGAGGCAGTAGGATGGAAAGTTCAAGGTCACCCTCGGCAATTTCCCATCTTAGAATAAAAAGTATATAAAGGGCTGGGGACGTAGCTCAGTGTGAAGGTCCTGGGTTCAATCCCCAGTACCAGAAAAACAAAAACAGGGAAGAGCTAGGTGGAACCACTGAAGGATGCAATCTTCAGTGCATCTTGGCCTCCCATCCCAGCAGTTCCTCAGTCTCTAGGGATTTGGATTGCCCTGCATCCCAGCTGCTTTCTGCTCAACTGGGATCAGATCCCAGCTAAGGAATGGAGTACTTTAGCCCATGTTGGGCAACAGGGCAGCTCCCTGGCAGGGTGGGAATAGCTCCGGACGCTCTGCTGCAGCTGGGCCCCGTGCTGGAGCCAGGGAGGAAAAGCACCTTTAGAAACTGGAAGACAGAGCAGAGGGTGAGGAGCCAGATGGGCCCTGGTGCCTCTCCCTCCAAAGGGGCCTGGACCACTGGGCGGCAGAATCAGGAGTCCTGGAAGCCGTGGGGGCCTAGGGGAGGGGCTGCCACCTTCCGGACTTGCCCCCACTGGGCAGCCCTGGACCCCACACCTCCAGGCCCAGACCCTCTGGTCCTTCTGTCAATGGGGGCCCCTGAAGCTGCCGTCCCCAGAGGGACAGTGAGGACAGGGGGCCCTGGAACCCCCAGGGTCTGTCCTGGTCCAGTGGTTGGAGAAGGGACACCACCCGCCTGTAGCCCTGAGCCAGCCCCCACTGGTGGTTACATTATCCTCGCCTGCGCTCAGAGCTCAGGGGCCAGAGCCTCCGCTTTCCACTGGTCCACATGGCCACTGCAGTGCCTCCTCCCAATGGCTGCCCCCTCACTGTCCCTCCCTGGGTACCAGCTGTGGCGTCTTCCTGAGAGTCCCTGGCCAGGCCTGGGGATGGCCCGGGGGCAGCCGTGGCTCATTGGCCTGGGTGGCTGGACACGGTCCTCATCCGGAGTAGACACCTGCCCCATTGCGGATGCCCAGGCAGAGGGCAGCCCCTGCCCACCACCCCCACTGACCTAGCTCCTGCCTGCCTCAACTGAGGCCACAGGAAGCCCCAGGTGGCCAGGGCAGGGGAAGACCCCGCCTTCCCCAGTGCGTCTTCATCCACTTCCTTTTGCTGATGACAAAGCAGTTGTGGAAGAGAGGTTTACCCTGGCTCAGGCTCTGCCCAAGGTCAGGGGCCTCTGAGCCCTGTGGTGAGACAGGTGTGTGTGTCCTCTGCTTCCACCCCACCCTAGGACCTTATCTCAGCCTAATCACCCTGCCCCCCCCCTCCTGCTGAGCCCATAGTCCGATTAGATCCAGCTGCTATACTCCAGCAGCCTCGAACTTCAATACAGGAAGCTTAGAGGACACATTCAAAGCAGATCTAGGCCTGGGAAATGTCTGCCAGCCGGGTGTGGGCGTGGTGGTGCAGGCCTGTGACCCCAGTGCTGTGGGAGGCTGAGTCAAAAGCATCACAGTGGCCGGGGATTTAGCTCAGTGGTTTCACTGCCTGCTACCTAAGGGCAAAGACCCGAGTTCGATCCCTGGTACCAAAAAAAAAAGAAAGCATCACAGGTTTGAGCCCGCCCTGGGCAATTTGGGGGCTTGGCAATCTTTTTCTGTTTTGGTTCCAGGGATGGAACTCGGGACCTTACACTTGCGAGGCAGGTGGTGGAACTACTGAGCTAAATCCCCGGCCCAAGATCCTGTTTTGAAAAAAAATAGAAAGGGTTGGGGACTCAGCAGGAAGGTCCTGGGTTCAATTCCAGTACCACATACAGAAAAAGAGAAGTGGAAGCAGCCCGTGTGTCTTTCTGGACGTTCCTGTCTATCTCTCTCATCTGTGATTCTCTGTGGCTGTTCCTCATGTCTCGGTCTCTGTCCTGTCCATCTCAGTATCTCTGTCTCCGTCCATGTCATCTTTCCTGGTGGCCCTGCCTGGACAGAGAGCACTGGACCTTAGTCCCCAGGACTTCACGGGATATGGATGCGTCACCGTGCCCTGTGTCCTCCTGCAGTGCGTCCCCCACCCTGGCTGTCCCCGTGACCTCACTCCAAAGGGCACAGGCTTCCCTCTTTGGGTTTCTGCCCTGGTGGTGGAGGCTCCCAAGTGCAGTCCCAGATGGGCTCCTCCAGGGCAGCCTGTTTACCAGAGGGACGCCTCGTCTCTGAAGGCTGCCTGAGCTCTGGCCTGAGTCTTTCTGGGACAGAGTGATGGAAGTGGCAGGACTTCCAGGCCTTGCCAGGTCCTGTGTCCCCAGCCTCAGCCCCTCAGCCACCTGCACACGGCAGCTCTAGGCCTCAGCCTGGCCGGAGAAGGGTTGGCCATGCCAGGGCAGGGCAGGGGCCACTGCAGGTCCAGGGCTTGAGGCCCAGCCTAGCTCTGGGGAGCCCTAGGCCCTGGCTGCTGGTGCTTCAGGCCAGAGCCTTCCCAGGTTGCTGCTGACTGTGATGGGAGCTCTGTGGGGCTCTGGCCACATCTGTATCCCCAAGGGCAGGTTAAGGCTGTGAAGCCAACTGGTGTGCGCACCTGACCTGGGGCTGCCTCTGGGGCCCAGACCTCTGGCCAGCTGGCCCTGAGTCCTGGTCTCAAAGAGGCTGCAGGCCTCAGGCAGGAGCAGAGCGGCCTGTGCACCGGGGTTCATGAGGCCAGATCTGGGCGAGATGCTGCTTCACTGCACACAGGAGGTCCAGGGCCACGCGTGTGCAGGTAGTGACCCAGGCCGCTGGTACACCCTGATTGATACACCCTGCTTCCCACACGTGCCCAGCTGGCCTGAGGGCAGGGTGCAGGGCTGGCACTAGGCCCCACCCGGCTCCCTGGTGCTCGACCATGGCATTCACCCAAGGACGTGCGGGGCCTGGTGGCTGTGGCAGCCAGGCCCACCCCCGGGTCACATTCTGGTGTCCCCAGCTTGTACACACGTGTGGCACCGAGAGCCTCCCAGTGTGGCAGGAGGTGGCAGCCGCAGAGCCCGTGGCCAAGCTGGGCTCGTGGCCACCTGGCCCCAGGACTTAGGTGGTCTCAGGTCTTTTCCTGGGGATACCATGGCCCTTGGGGGGCCCAGCGCACCTTGTGTTCACTTCCAGCCCAGAACCCAGGGTCCCTGTGGGGCTGTGCTGGCCCACAGTGGGGAGGGGCTGGGGTGCCCGCCAGTGAGGACAGGGCCTCCGCTGTCCAGGTGCCTGGACCAGTTCCAAAGAGCCGGGAGAAAGTGGATCTTCAACTCTTTTTTACAAGTCTGTTTATTGAAAGGATCTGAAAATAGTAATAAGGCTTTCAGCAACAATTAACAAATTTCCAAGATATTAACAATATGAAACATTAAGAATTTACTTCAAAAATCCAAGGGTTCTCAGCAGCCCAGCAGCAGCTGACCAGGAAGTTTTGGCCACCACCCGCTTGCCGTCCACACCAGCGACCCAGTTCTGCATGGCAGGTCCTGCCCTGCTCAAGAAGGCAGGCAGGCAGGCGAGGACAGGCCTGGGCAGAGCCCCCAGCAGGACGGTGGGACACTTGGTGAGGGAGGCAGGGATGGGGGTGCTGCGCACCAAGCCCGGGGCCTCTCGAGTGCTGGTGAGCACGTGCCCAGCTGGGACAGGGTCTTGGGAGGTCCACGGCAGGCCATGGACATGCGCTCCTCCTGCCTCAGCCCCACACCCAGTGAGGACCCCCAGGGAACAGACACTCGGAAAGAAGGTGCACAGGCGCTGGCTACACGGACCTCAGGGTGCCCTGGGAGCCTCCTGCCAGCGCCAGACACTGCAGCAGAGGCCGGCCCCGCCTTCCTGCCCCAGCTCAGCAGGTGGAGACCCCACTCAGGAGCAAAGGTGAGGGCAGAAGCTAGGCCACCCCAGCTGCCGCAGCCCTGTGGGCCATTCCCAGCAGCTGGTCGGGACACAGTGTAAACGGGACCCAGGACGGTCCCTCTGGCGGCAGCGTCACAAAGTGTGTACAAGAAAATATGTACGTAAGCACTTCAGAAAGTGTAAAAGAACCTCTAGAAAGTAAGCACAGGATTTAAAACATCTCCCGGAGCCGCTGCCGCCCAGTTGTCGGAATGTGGCGCCTGGGTGGCCCTGCCAGTCCACAGAGAAGCCTCGGAGGCCCCCAGAGTTGAGGGAAGAAGTTACAGGCCCAGGGGAAAAGCAGTGCTGCTGACGAAGACTTTTGGCTGAGACATTTATTTCGACATCAAAGGACAGACTCTGACAGACCGACTGGGAAGTCCTGGCCTGCAGTCACAAGGGCCCTGCTCTGGGGCGGCTAGGGCTCCCTGCCCAGTGCTCACTTTGCTTCTTCAGCAATGAAAAAAGTCAGATTTAAAAATGTTAAAAAGCTGATCTGGTCACAAAAGGTGGGCACAGTCCCTGCTCCGCTGCAGCCCGGCAGGACGGGGCCAGTGGGGAGCTCTGACACCCGCCGCAGGTGGGCACAGCCTAGCCCTCCTCGCCGTCCTCGGCTGCCTCCTCCTCTTCCTCGAAGTGGGCTTGCTTCTTGCGCACATTCCAATGCAGACACTGCGCCAGGCTCTCAAACCAGTCACTCACAGGGTCGTGGACGCAGATGGAGGGGAGCGGGTAGCAGGAGGTGGTGATGGTGATGCTGTGCAGGAGCAGAGCCCGCTGAGCCTGCGCCCACCCGCACACCCAAGCAGGGCCGAGGTGGGCCGGGCAGAGCCAGGACCCACATGCCCTCCGCGCAGCTCCCAAAAGGGCACACCCAGGTTCGAAGGGCAGGAGGACCAGGAGCTGGGGCCACCTGAGACCCTGGGCACCTCTGCCACCCCGTGCGGCATCCAGCCCACTGCCCACACCTGTCTCCATGGCGTATCTCCTGCCGCTTCCGTCCGTCCAAGGACACCCACGCAGTGTTCCTGGCTTCTGGTGACAGCGTGATCTAAGGGCCAGGTGGGGACAAGAGAGGGTCCTGGGTGAGGAGGACACTCAGGAAGAGCGACAGGCCGCCCGGCTGGAGGGGGCCCTGTCTGCCAGAGCCCACGGCAGGGCATGGGAGCTCAGGGGCTGGGTACCCGAAGGCCTTGGGGTGGGGACACCTGGGCAGAGGTTTCCCCTCACTGCCCACAGGCGTCCCCACCCACCGTGGGCGCCCATCTGGCAGCTGAAAGCCTGCAAGAAACGCTGGCTCCATCTGCGCCCAGGCCCGGGGGACTCCCAGCACTGTGGACCAGTGACTCACACAGTGGAAAGGGAGGGACTGGCTCTGACCTTCAGCTCCACCCCTGCGGGGACCACGATGGGCCGGAAGGACAGCGAGTGAGGGCAGATGGGTGTGATCATGATGGCTGGCACGTTGGGGTGGATCATGGAGGCACCGGCCGCGGCCGCGTACGCCGTGCTGCCCGTTGGGGTGGACACGATCACTCCTGACGGGGACAGGGCGGGCGTCACCCTCGGCCTGCTTGGATGGAGGGCCCCAGGGCACCGGCCTTACCGTCGCCCTGCACCGTGGTGATGAGGTGTCCGTCCAGGTAGACATCCACGTTGGACAGGTACGAGGAGGGGCCCCTGTCGATCACAACCTCGTTCAGGACCTGGAGGGGACAGCGCTCAGACGGAGGTGGCAGGCAGGCCGGCAGCACAGGTGGGCCCCGGGGCCGCACGCACCTGGTACTGCAGGGCCTGCTTCCCGCCCTCGAGTGAGGGGCCTGGCAGCCCGTTCTCGCTGAGTCCGTTGTGCTCGGCCATCTTCTTGCTGCGGGGCTCCTTCACCACCCTGACCTTTAGCCGGCTCCGGAGCACCACGGCAGCGTTCCCTGCGGGCCAGAGGGGTCAGCAGGGTGTGGGGCGCGGGGAATGGGACTCCCCGTGCTGCTCCCAAGCACAGTGACACAAGAAGCAGGCCGCCTCTGCTGAACGCCAAGGCTGCTCCAGCCCGAATCTGCTTGTTGGCGACGTGGTGCCAAGCAGTCAAAATTTAGAAATCCCTTCTTTTTTGTTACGAGACGGGTCTCATTATGTAGCTCAGCCTGGCCTTGTTTGTTTGTTTTTTGGTGCCGGGGATCAAACTCAGATCCCTCCACTTGCGAAACCACTGAGCCAAATCCCCGGCCCTGCCTGGCCTTGAACTCACTCAGCAGCCCAGACTGGCCTTGAACTCGTGGTGATCCTCCTGCCTCAGCCTCCCGAATGCTGGGATGACGGGCCACCAGGGCTGGCAGAAATCCCTCAATCTTGAAGCTTAGAAAGCGCTGTTCTATACATCGTTATCAAAACGGCTACAAATGCCAAGCAGGGCAAGTGGAGGACAGGCCCAGGCTAGTGCTACGGGCTCTGAACCCCAACGCACCTTCGATCACCTGGGTCAGCTGCGACTGGAAGCTCTTGAAGGTGAACGGGGTCAGGAAGCCCAGGGAGCCCAGGTGGAAGGCCATAACAGGAGGCACACTGCCCTGCGGGTGGGGACAGTCAGCCGGGGTCCGTATGGCCATGCAGAGGCCCCATCCCATCCATGGCAGCAGACCCTGGGCGGGCTCTGTTCTGCAGACTGGGCCGTGGGGGCCCTGTGCACCCAGGGACAGGGTGGGGGACAGATGGGTCCAGAGGTGCAGGGCGGGCTGCTGTGGGGCCGGGTTCTGGGCGAGGGCTCCAGGTATGGGGGCCCTGGACCCGGAGGGCGGTGGCTCCTGTGAGCCCGGGACTGAGGAGCACCGGAGGAGGAGTAAGGAGCAGCAGGGCCTTACCTGGAACAGTGAGGAGGCGTACAGCAGGGTCCCGTCACCTCCCAGGCATATGATGAAGTCTATTTGGTTGGAAATGTCGTCGTAATCTACACGGAAAGCCAGCAGCACATCACGGCAAGCCCAGAGCCCCTGCCGGACACCGACCCCGGGCCGCGGGGCTCACCTTCCCGGAAGGTGCAGAACCTCTTCTTCACTGGTCCGAAGTTGTCGTCACATGCAATGGCAGGGTCCTCCAGCACCTTCTTCTCCACGTACACAATCATGCCATTCTCCTGCAAGCAGAGTGGTGCGCATGGCTGCTGGCGCCCTCCGGGTGGGGCTGACATGACTGGAATGGGGCCCCGGAGGCTTCCACCTCCGAGGAAGGAGGAGGGCGGTGTTGGGCGGCGGCCTTCGGGGCTGTGCGGTCAGAACAGCTCCTGGGCCCTGGTGGCTTTAAGAGGAGGGGCCAGAAGACATGCATGCCATCTCTAGCCATGGTGCCCGCCAGCGAGGAGGGCCACCTGGCCACCGTGCTAGCAACCAGACGTCGGCAGAGGCCCCTCCAGGACCAGGTGCCCTGACCAGGCCTCCTCGTCTGGGGAGCTGTGTGCCTGCACGCAAAGCCATGACATGGTTTAGACCTGAAGCATGCCCTGCCTCGTGCGCTCAGAGGAGGAGTTTTCGGGAGATGCAGACCAGGGGATCCTGGGCGTGCACGTGGTGGGGTCTTTCGGCCCACGCACTCTGTCTGCGTGGGTTGAGGATCTACCCTGCCCCACCCTGCACTGCACTGCCTCTGACTTGGAGCAGCAGCCTAGGGCTGCACCCCGAGGGACTCTGAGTCAAAGGAACCCTTTTCCTTTAGGTTGTAGATGCCAGGTTTGTCCCACAAAGCTGACAATGACACAACTTCCCAGCGGTACTGAGGGGACATCTAGGAGGTGCTGAGGCCACAGGCGTCATGCCAGGGCCACCAGCACAGGAGCGGCCTCACGGAGGTGGGGACGCTCCTCAGGCTCCCTTCCCCAGCACCCCCCCCCCCCCGCCACATGGAGACACAGCAGGGCGCTCACTGGAGGGACCCAGGCAGTTTCCAGATGTGCGGGCCAACAGCATCGTGTCTATGCCCTGTGTGTGGCATTCCCTCAGAGCTCCCAAGCCCTGCTCCACGTCCCGGGGACCCCACCCGGCACCCAACTCGCCTCCATGAGGTACATGCAGAGCTCCTTGAAGGGCTGAAGCAGGCTGGCATCTCGGATCTTCTTGATGACGAGCACACTCTTCGGGGACTTGTTCCACGTCAACCGCTGGCTCGCAGGGTCCTGAATGTGCCTGAGAGGAGGGGAGGAAAAGGCTCTGACTTGGAGAAGGAGAAATCCTCAGCGACAGCAGGCCCTGCAGCCTGGCGCTGGGGAGCCCCCCCTGCTGTGCCAGCAGACTTGGGGGACCCCAGCCCACTCCAGCCACGGGCCCTACCTGTGCCGCTGTCCACTGCACCCACTGCTTGCCCTCAGGCCAGCATGCAGGCCTCTGGGGCCTCTGGAGCCAGGACCGAGTGGGGCCCAGGAGGGAGGCCCGGGCAGCCTAGGTCCCCACAGACGGCTGCCAGGCCCAGGACCCTCAGGACACACAGCCCCTCCTTGCAGTGACACTGTGGGAACTTAGGAGACCCTTGATTTTTCCAGAGAAACCACTGGTGTGTTTTTTTTTTTTTGGAACCGGGTCCCTGCGCTTGCGCAGCAGGCAGCGAAACCACTGAGCTAAATCCCCGACCGGAGAAACCACTGGTTTAAAAGGCGGCAGAAGCACTGCAAGTGTGGGCTTTGGATCTCTATAGCCCTCGGGGGGCCACTGGCACTGAGCCCGCTTGGCCCCCTCAGACTCAAAAGTGACTGTGTATGGGCACCAGCCAGGGTCCGGGTGTTTTTCCCAAGGCCAGGGCCCAAGTGGCTGCAGCCTCAGGGACACTGGGAGTGTGTGGGCCGCGAGCCCCAGCCCGTCCCATGCAGCTGTGGCAGGGCCTCACTCCATACAGCCCCGGCCCCGCACACTCTTGAGACTACAGTGCTGGCAGTGGAACGGGGGCCTTTCCAGCCCAAGCGTCCAACCCAGAGGCCTGCTCTGGCCATTCTCTGCTGGCAGTGGCTTCTCCAGGACAGTGAGTGACATCCCACTGGCAGCTCGAACGACAGCAGCAAGTGCCTCCCCTGTCCTGTCCCTGACACGCCACCCACAGCAGGCACAGCACTCACCCCTCCCAGGTGCTTCTGGGAGCCGAGGGGCCGCCCATGGCATCCTCTCTGGCTCCCTCCTGCCTGGTCACTCACACAGCGCACGACGTGGCCTCCACCTCTGAGGAGATGGCCGCATCCACAGCATCCTAGGCCTGCTCCGCCAGGGGGGACAGATGCTCACGCCGCCCTGCCCTACCAGCACGTGCCCAGTCTTGCATCTATATGACGAGCCTAATGCCCGAACCCTACGGACTAAGAGCAAGACACACTTATCAGACTTGTCAAAGGTCTCACAGAAGGTGAAGCAAAACGGCTTCCTGAAATTATGAAAATCAGAACAATTTTCTTACTGTGAATACTACCCTTTTGCCCAACTGCCTACTTAAAAGAGTGAGGGGGAGAAAGACCAGGGTAACTGACAGCAGAGGGCTCTGCTCCAACTAGCTGCCACCTTGTCCTCCAGCCCCGCTTGGCCTGTGGAACTGGAACCAGAACTGGAACCTGCAGGCCCAGCCCTGGGAGGCTCTCAGGCTACCCGGGTGAAAGGGTGTCAGGTGAGAGGTGTGCACTCCTTGAACCCTGCTGGGCTGTGGCTTCCGGGAGGCAGTGTGGGTGGCCACCCAGCACACAGCCTGCCCCACCTGGTTGCCCAGGAAGGGACTTTGTCAGCCCCGGGGCCCTGCAGGCCCAGTCAGCATGGTCCCACATGTGGCAGGGGCTGGGGCCGATCCCCGCACCTGAACATGACCACAAACCAGTTCCTCAACTTCACTGGGTCACCTGCACAGCAGGGTGCTGCCCATCCAGGTGCACAGGGCAGGGCCCAGCCCGCCCGGGATGGCTTCGAGGGAGGCCATGGACCAGGTGACCTGAGGGTGCTGGCGGTGCCACACACCCCAGCCAGCAGAAGTTGCGGGTAAGTAGGGAGTCAAAGGTTAGCTCCACACACTGGCCCTGCCCAGCCACAGGAGGTGGGCTGGGGCTGTGGACAGGGCTGGCCAGCATCCTGTCTCCCTGGGCACAGATAAGGCTGGGAGGCTCGGGGGTGGAGAAGGCCACTCGGCTGGGCAGATGCTGGGCTGCCGGCCTGTAGGAATGGCTTGGAAGCCACCCTGTGCCCTGGCTTGGGGAGCACCCAGCCCCGAGCACACCAACGAGCCACAGACTCATGCCTGGCCGCAGGAGCCAAGGGTAATGAAGGCGGAGGCTGGGAGGCCCCTTCCAGCCGTATGCAGGGAGCTGGGGGTGACAGGGAGGCTGGGGCAGGGCGAAGAGGAGACCGGGAGCCAAGTCTCACTGGGAGGTGGTGGGGCGGCAGGAGCTCTGGCTCAGGGATGGGGTGGACTTCAAGGCCACGGGTACAGCGGAGCCCACGTTGCAGGCAGGACCGGGGCCCAGGCTCACCCTGCCACCTCGCTGGGCAGCAGTCCCCACAAAGTCACTATGCCTGCAGAAAGTTCTGCTCAAAGTACTAGCACCAGTCAGTCCAGCTGACCCACCCCGGGGCAGGAGCCCCAGGCAGCACGGATCCCCCTGGAGGAGGTGGTGAGGACACTGCCAGGTGGGAAACAGGAACTGGGGACAGAACTCCAAGTTTGCAGACAGAAGCAAGGACATCAGGTCACTTTAGTGATTGTTTTAGTGGTTTTCCCCATAAAGCCCAGGTACTGCTATACCACTGTACACAAGGGACAAGCAGCTCGGTCGTCGTCCTCCTGGATCCACACAGAGCACGGGCCAGGGGCGATGCAGTGATGCCAGCGCTGGCTTTCAGGCAGCTCCTCTCCTGGGTGCTGTCAAGGCCACAGGCAGTGCCTGTGTGCCGAGGCCCTGGGCTTGGTCCCCAGTGCCGCAAAACCAAGATGGAAACCCAAGAGCCTGAACCGAGATGAGGCCAGTGAACGTCCAGTCTTGGGAGATGATCAGGAGATGCCAGTGTGTGAGCACAGGATGTGTCAGCCCCCAACTCTGGCCGTCAGAAGAGAGCACAGAGCCAGGCCCAGGCCCGCATGCTGTCTCCAGGCTGTCCAGCACTGGAGAAGCAGGCAGCACCGCCCCAGCCAGGCACTTGAATGCACTAGGGCTGCGGAAAGTGCCTGAGGGGACCTTGCCGAAAGGACTCGGGACACATCGCCTGCCCACCCACCTGCCAGGCGCACTTACATGATGGTCTGGGGGTTCTGCAGCACGCAGGCCTTTGGTCCAAACGTGGTCACTGGGCATGGTCCATGGAGAGAGCGCGTTCTCCTGTGGGGCGCAGAGGGGCTGCCGTCAGCGAGGGCATGTGGGCACTGACCAACCCAGGCCATGCTGGCTCCAGGGAGCAGGGTGAGCAGCACGTTATCAGCTCTGACCCCCTCAGATCTGCCCCGGTCTAGGGGCTCACCGGTGTCCTTGTGCAAGAGCACCAACTTCAAACCAAAGGAGTGCAGCCCCAGCCTGGCAGCCTCTACCCTGCAGAATGTGCCCGCAGGTCTTTGTACCTATGGCTGGTCTGAGGCCTTGGACAGCTCTCCTAAATCATCCGGATTAAAATTCCAAGGGAAATGTTCACTCTGGATTACAGCCTGACTTCCAAGAATTGGAGTGACTCAGAACATGCAAGCAAAGGGCTGTGCAGCATGCCTGCAGCCAGGGACAGCACCATCAGAGCCACCCCAGCTAGGTCACCACCACCACAGCTGTCCACATGTGAGGAGCTGCCAGCCCGCTTGCTCTCGGTGGCCCCATGTACTCTCCCATCCCGCTGCCCACGGAAGAGCTCTCCAGCCTCAGGGGCACCTCGTGGGCCCGTCTGATCCTGGCTGCAGGGCTGCAAACACCAGGGCTTTCTGGATGAGCACACTAGAGCTATTCCTACAAGACTTTGAAAAATCACGAGGAATAATATTATAGGATAGGACCTGTGGAGCTGAGGATTTAGCTCAGTGGTTCCACTGCCTGCGTAGCAAGCGCAAGGTCCCGAGTTCAATCCCGAGTACCAAAAAAAAAAAAAAAAAAAATGTGTGTGTGTGTGTGTGTGTGTGTGTGTGTGTGTGTGTGTACACAGGACCTGCCTACTGAAGCCCAAGAGGCCACGGGAAGGTGGTTCACTGCCCGCAGACCATGTCCTCCAGGTGGCCCCTGCACACTGCTCCACACCTCTCACTGGGGCCACCGCCACCACAGAGGCTGCCCCTGACCCTCAGACACCTCACAGGCTCAGGGTCCTGTGAAAAGGAACAGTGTTGTGCCAAACCTCACAGAAACACAAAGCCCCAAACCCGCGGAAACAAAAAGCCCAGAAGCAGCTCTGCCAAGAGCCCAGCAGTACAGACGCTGTACAGGGGCAGGTGCCGGTGAGACGTGCTGCACTGACGGCGGTGCGGCGTGCGCCAGGCATTGCACTGGCCACATGGCTCCGCTGAGCTGCCCTTGCTGGATGGAACCTTCACACCGCGTGGGGCTTCCACAGGTTCTGAAGAGACAGCTCGCTAAGCTCTGCTCGGTGAGATCTCTGAAAGGCCGGTGAGTGCTGATCTGCAGAAATGACCTGCATTTACCTAGAGTAGCAGTGGCAAACCTATGTCACATGCACCACAGCAGGCAGTTTGTTATCACTGAAAGCTAAAAAGGTTCACCTCACTGCCCCACAGGCCTGGTTTGTTTTTCAACTGGTACACAAAAACATGAAAGTTGTGCCGGGGATTTAGCTCAGTGGTTTCACCGCCTGCTGCACAAGTGCAAGGACCCAAGTTCAATCCTCAGTACCAAAAAAACATGAAAGCTGCAGATATCAACAGGGTACCACGTAATGTCTGACACATGTATACACTGCATAAAGTTTAAATCAAGTTAAAAGTTTATCTCTTCAGACATTTAGCAGTTCTTTGTGGTGAGAGCTTTCAAAATCCTCCCACTGGCTCTGACGTGTTCAGCACATAGCTGTTGTCCAATCACCATCCTGAGCAACAGGACTCCACCTCGCTTCTTCCTGACTGTAACTCAGTGCCAGGCCCACATGTTTGGTTTTCTTTTTGGTATCAGGGATTGAACTCGGGTCCTTGTGCCTGCAAGGCAGGCGGTGGAACCACTGAGCTAAATCCCCGGCCCCCCACATGCTTTTAAAAACTGTTTTGACCACAAATCCCCTTGCACTTTACAAGTCTAGCTTGCTCTGGAGGCTACACTGCAAGCTTCCACCTAGAAGTCACGTTTAATGTCACCAGAGACGAGAGTGACACCCCAGGAGCCACTGGAGCCACACACTGTCAGGCGGCTCTCCGAGGCCCAGAGCTGCTGCACAGGTGACACTGGGCAACTGCAGGTGTGGCCGGCTGGGCATTCAGGTGGCAGACGCACCGCCCGCAAGTGATGGCCACGGGCCCCAGGCCACGTGCAGTCTGCCTGTCCCCAGCCCCCAGCCGTCTCGGTGCACGGGACCCTCCTCTCCTTGCCAGGTCTGACACTGAGTCACCGCGGGCTCTGGCTGGGTAGATGTGTGCCGACGCAGAAGAAAGAGCAGCACCCATGGGCCATGGTGGAACCCGCTGTAACCCAGCACTCGGCAGGCTGAGGCAGGATCGCGAGTTCAGCCCACCCTGGGCTACACAGTGAGACTCCATCCCCCCTGCACGTGGCTCACGGCCCCTCGGGCCCCGCCTGGCAGCCCTCCTGGTTCCCAGCCCAGCTCTGGCGGGACACACGCAGACAGAACGGTGCCCACCTGAACTCCTTGGTGCTGCCCAGGGCGGGCGAGGCCGACAGGCTCCGGGACTTGGCCCGGCCGCGGACCAGGTGTTTGCAGCTCCAGCTCTCGTCACCCCGGCACTCGGGGCAGCAGTAGGCAGCCGTGTCTGGACCCAGCTCCTTGCTCATGTTCACCTTCGCTTGCTCCATTTCCACAGGTGATGGCTGAGAACTTCTGCCAGAAAAACAGACACCTTGATGCAACGAAATAAAGAAGTCAGCACACACGGAACAGGCACGAGGCACATGCCACAAGCAACCGTACGCTCGTTTCTGTGTTCTGCTGCCAGGACTGAACCCTGGCCCCATGCAGGCTGAGCCAACACTCCGATGAGCAGCACCCTAGCCACACACCCTCCTCGCTGGAAGAAAACAGCCAAAGTCCAATTTACCGAAGCACTTTGCAAACAGGCTGTTTCTACCTCCAAAATATTGCAGAACTCGGGATTCCACGCATGGCTTTGGGATGAATCTAGAGCTAAAAGTCAAAGAGCAAGGACAAATACTCAGGGCAGAGGTCATGGACAAATACCACAGGCCAGGCATGGGGCTTGCCTGGGGTGGGGATGCAGCAATGGGGGGGTGGCCCTTGCTCAGACAGGGGTTTGTGATGAAGAAGTCACACTGTGGACAGCAGGGCCGTGGACAAGAGGGGAAAGCATGGTGTGCATTCTCAAGTACTCAGCCTGGAAAGTGGAAGACGATGCATGTCGGGCTGAACCAGCAGGTGTGCGACTCAGCCAGCCTGGCACCAGGCAGCGAGCACCAGACTTAGCTGGTCAGGCCTGAGACTGCAGATCCGAGAGCTAGAAACCACAGAGCTTCGTGTCCCAACAGACAGAGCTGGGCAAGGACCGTCAGAGAACCGCCCACCCTGAGTTCTGGAACCTTCTCCCGAGCAGCTCAGGATCAGAGTGAGCCTCAGGCCTGCACGTGGACGGCCTTTCAGGGGACAGAGATGGGTGCAAATTGCCATGGGGGGGGCATTCAGAAGAGAAGACAAGGGGACTGGGCAGGGAAAAGACAAAGAGAAAGACAAATGAGCTAAGCGTTCAACTAAAATTAGAAATGGAATAAAGCAAGCCGGAGAAAAGCAGCAGTCATGAAAACTGATACATCAAAAAATAAAAATGGGCTGCTGCTTGCTGCCTTCTGCCTGCCCTGCCATGGACTGTTCCTCTTCTGCCAGGCCCCTCTGCCATGCCACCCTGCCTTGGTTGGAGACAGCTGACTATGGACTGAAAACGCTGCAAGCTGTGAGCTAAAATAAACCTCTGCTCCCTTAAAATAAATAATAAATAAAATAAGCACGCCTGTAACACCAGCACTTTGGAGGCTGAGGCAGTAGAACTTCTGCAAGTTTGAGGCCAGCCTCGAATACATAGTGAGCTCAAGGCCAGCCTGAACTACATAGTGAGACCCCAGCTCAAAAAATAAACATTTGATCCTCAGTACCAAAAAAAAGAAAGAAAGAAAGAAAGAAAGAATAAGGTTTGGGGAGAAACTATAATCAATGAACTGGTTTCAACCAAGAGACTGGAAGGGTTGCATTAGGGAGCCCCTCAATGCCAGATAGGAAAAAGAAAAGGGGACATCAGGCTCAGTGTCATGGCCAGGGCGGGTGTCTGGTGCTGCTCACACCAAGCCAGCCCAATCC
The DNA here is from genome assembly GCF_000247695.1 of Heterocephalus glaber. The sequence continues at coordinate 8,013,587 of NW_004624818.1, read as the reverse complement.
TCAGGACGCCAGCCCTGCCCCAGGGAGAAAGAAGGAAGGCGACCAAATGCGAGGTTCCCCGCCTGAGAGCACTGCACCTGTACACAAGCACAGGGCAAGAGGGTCACCTCAGAAGACAGGACAAAGAACCGAGCCAGCGTCCCTCCCGATGGAACAATGCACACTTGGCAGGTGGAGGGGAGACGCAGCACCCACTGGGAAGGACAAGTGGGCACCACAGGCTGAGAGTCTGCAGTGGCCGTGGGGCGGCTCTGACCAGCTGTGGGCTTCTAGGAAGAGGCACCGAGGACCCTCTGAGCTGCCGGGTCTTGGACTGCAGCCTCCACTCCAAGAGACACAGTCGGTGGCTGGCGTCGCTGTCTCTGGTCTTCATCACAGGCAGACAAGGACATGGTGTGGTGGGCAGGAGGAAGGCCACAGGGGCCGAGGCTGTGATCTGGTGTGCGGGCCTCGAGTCCCCACCCCTGCCCGTGGCAGTCACCCGAGGAGCTTCCGGGCTGCCCTTTCCTATGTCCCCCTACCCAGATGAGGGCACGGGAGGCCTGGCAGTTACCCCCAGAGGGCTCCAAGGCTGGGCGAGGGTCAGCACCCTCCTCGCTTGGGCAACACTGACGTTCAGTGCAAATGTAAAACACTCAAGGAGAACAAGCCACAGGACACGCTGACACACTGGAGGCACAGGGAATAACGCAAGACACAAACAGAAGCAGGAAGACGGACACAGAATGAGTGAAACTGCACCTGCACTTCCTGATTTTCTATGTGGAAAGTCAACAAGAATCTACAAAAAAGCGAGTGTATCTATTATTATTATTATTATTTTTTTTGGTACCAGGGATAGAACTCGGGTCCTTGTGCTTGCGAGGCAGGTGGCAAAACCACTGAGCTAAATCCCCGGCCCTAAGCTAGTGTATCTAGTAAGAGAGTTCTAGGGAGTGTGCAGGAGCCAAACTCAATCTGCGGAAGACAATTCTCATTTATAAAGTAGCAAGGAATAGTAGGAACTGAGATTCTATAGACTGCTGACAGCAGCTGTGAAAGCAGGAAGCCCGAATCGATGCATCTGATGAAAGTTAAGACCAGAAGGAGATAGTGAGGAGACTCCAGACCTCAGTTCTCAAACGGAGCCAGATCCTACCCAAAGCCAACAGGATCCAAGCAGTTTGCTAGACAGAATGACAAGCAGATACTAAATTCTCTGTGGAGGGGCCGGGGATTTAGCCCAGTGGTTCGGGCGCCTGCCTCGCAAGCGCAAGGTTCCGAGTTTGATCCCCAGCACCAAAAAAAAAAAAAAAGAAAAACCTCTATGTGAAAATGTAGAGGATCTAAAATAGCTTTAAAAGCAACAAAAGGCTGAAAAGAACAAAGTCTTAAATTTGCAATCATTCTGCCTCCATCTCCCAGGTGCACCACCACACCTGGCTAGAAACCTTTTACACGTGTCCGGTAATGCGAAGGTGTCTTAGCCATGTTCCTCACTGTGAGACACAATACCAAACCAAAGAGGAGGTTTATTGTGCTCATGTTTAGCGTCCACAAGACATGGTGGGAGGACCTGGACGGAAGAAAGCTCTTCATGACCGGGTAGCAGAGTGAGGGGCCAGGAAGGGAGCTGCAACCTTCCAGGCCACGCCCCCAGGGCCAGGCCCTGCCTCCTACAAGCAAGCCAGCTATAATTCCGCCGGAATCCAACCACCTTCCAAAAGCCCCACTACAACCCCATGAGGCTTTGGGGGGACATCTAGGTGTAAACCATAACATTCCTGCCTGGCCCCCAAAAGACTCATGTACATCCCTTTATGCAAAATGCATTTAGTCCACCCTGACAAGTCACCAAAGCCCAGGATGGCTGAAAAGTCCAAAATCTGAGGCCTCAGGCAAACTCTTAGCTGTGAGCCTTACAAACGTTAAGTAAAGATGTACGTATAAATACGTGTGTCCTGTGCTGACACACAACAGCACAGCACCAACACTCCACTCCAAAAGGGTGGAGCAGTGGTGGGGACGAGAAACTCCTGTGACCCAGGAAGACCAGGACTCGGCGGGGCAAACCCTGAACCCCAGGTCCCTGGCCCAGCGCACAGGGCCAGCCGTGGTGAGACCTGAGCTCCAAGGGGGAGCTTGGGCCTGGCTCTGTGGCACTGTGTGGCTGCAGCCCTCAGGCCTCCTCTCTTGGGCTGGCTTTGCTCACTCCGTGAGGCTTTGCTCTGGCTTTGCTCATTCCATGAGGCTTTCCTCAGCCGATCCACACTCCTGGGGTCTCTACTGCACTTGGGCTGCGCATACCCACGGCTCACATATGGCCCTCTCAGGGACACGCTGCCTGGCTTCCCAGGCCTTCTGAAATCTGGGTGCAAGTTGTAAAACTAGCACCATGTGGCTGGCGCCAGGGTCTGCAACCAGCTCTAGGAGTGGCCAGGCCCTTTTACATCACAGCTGCAGGGGCCTCTGGGTGCCTGAACGGCTGAGCACTGTGAACCAATCCCTGCGAATCGATGCCCTAGGCTGCAGCTCTCCTCCAGCACGGTGCCCTGGAGCTTTCTTTTTCTTTTCTTTTTTTGTTGTTTTTGAGACAGGGTCTCACTATATAGTTTGGGCTGAGCTTGAACTCACTATGTAGCATAGACTGGCCTGGAACTCAGAGATCCTCCAATACTCATGCCTCAGCCTCCTGAGTGCTGGGATTACAGACCCATGCCCAGGTACCTCCTGAGCCTGCTCTTTACTGGCTGTTTCTGTCAGCATTCTGGTCTTCTGAGCTATGACCAGACTCTCCCATCAGGCTCAGCGCATAGCATTCCAGGGCTGCATCTTCAACCTTTCCAAATTCCCACAAAGCAATTGCAAAGGCTCTGAATCACATGGCTAGGTAGCATCACAGCAGCAACCCCACTTCTCTGGCACCAAAACCTGTATCAGTTAGGGTTCACTAGGGGAACAGATTTAATACAAAATAAATGTATGATACTAAATAAGCTAACAGTGGCTGTGGAGTCAGGGCGGAAGAGTCACAATGGCTGTCTACATGCTGAGAGTTGGGGGCTGCAGGGGAGGGTCAGAGGGCTGACACGCACTGCAAAGGCCGTGTGAGTCTGTGCCGGTCTGGGCTAGAAGGCTGAAGGAACTGCAGATGGACCACCAAGGTGATGGTGAAAAGTGGAGCTCCTCCAAAGAAGCAAAGGGCAGGCTTCCTTGTTCCCCTTTTTATTCCATTCAGGTGCAAACCTATTGATTGGCTTCACCCACATCCAGGGAGCCGGCTTCCTCCTCAGTCTGCTGCCCAGGTGTCAGTCATGCACAGACACGCCCACTGTGCTCCACCAATCCACCAGGTGCTTCTTAATCCACTCACACTGACATCACAGAAGGATACCAGCTCCTCCTCCTCAGACTCAACTTCTACAACTGTTCACTCAACACAAGCCCTGACCCTACACAACCAGCTAGGGGCTCTGCCGAAGTTCAGTTCTGAATCCATCTACACCCTGAGGTCCTGTCAGGCCCCACGGGGCGACCGCTCCGTCCTCAGGGGGACCCCACTACAGACACCAGCTGTGGCCCATGTGACCTGGGACTCTTTTTTTTCCTTGAGGCAGGGCCTCACTAAGTTGCTACACTGTGCAGACTGGGCTCACACTTGAGATCCACCTGGCTCAGCCTCCCAGAAGGCTGAGATTACAGATGGCTGTGAGCCTCACCCCATCTCCGAGCTCAGTGAACTAGTGGAAGGCCCTCAAAACTCAGGGAGATGTGTTTACCGGGTAGTTATAAAGGATCTTACAAACGGTACAGATGCAGAGGTATGAAAGGGGTGTGGGGTGCCATGTGCTCCACAGCACAGCCTCCTCCAGGTACCTTCTCATGCTCAGCTCTCTGAACCCGGTTTTTAGGGTGCGATGGACTAATGGACAGCCATGCAGAGCTGTGACTGAACCACAGGATGTGACCCAATGCCAAGACGAGAGCAAAACCCTGCACCGCCTGGCTGCTCAGCTAGGTCACTGCTGGTTTGCGACCTAGGAGCTCTGATAATATTTAGTTGCTAAGACCAATTTACTGATTAAGCAGTGAGCTAGCTCATACAATAATCCTACTAAATATTAAAATCGGTTGTAAAGGGCCAGGGATTTTGCTCAGTGGTTTCACCGCCTGCTGCTCAAGCAAATGGACCCGAGTTCGATCCCCAAATCGACTGTAAAGTTCTAAATTATCTCCACAGTGTATCTTCTGACAACTGTCAAGTCAAAACTTGCATTTAATGCACTTCTCTGGCATGTTAACTTTTCTCCCCTTGGGGTGCTAGGGCTGCAACCCCTCCAGGGGTCTCATGCATGCTGGGCAGGTGCTCACCCCTGGGCTATATCCCCAGCCCAAGCAATGTTAACTATTTTAAAAGGACTCAATTCTAATTCCATCTAAGTGTATTTAAATTTCCTAGAGCAGAAACTTGCTGTACAAAAGATTTTGCATTATGAGGTTTGCTAGGAAAAAGCACTGGAGCACATCTGTAATCCCAGCTACTCCGGCTCTGAGGCAGGAGGATTGCAAGTTTGAGGCCAGCCTGGAGAATTTATGGAGACCCTGCCTCAGAATAAAAAGCAAAAAGGACTGTGGATATAGCTCAGTGGTCCAGTGCCTCTGAGTTCAGTCTTCAGTACCAGGGAAAAAAGCAAAAAACAAAAAATTCATACAAAGCAGTGAAGAAAAACATCCTGATGTTAATAAATAAACATACAACAGACATGAACAAAAGTCAGATAGAGAAATATAAACACAATACACACGAGGTCCCATGCAGGCTCAACAAATACATGTTGAAAAAGCCAACGAAAAGGAAAGCCTATCTAGTGGCAGAATGAGGAAGCGGCCAACCTCCTCCGTCACCTGGACTGGAGCACTCAGTCGCCTCACCTCCCCAGCTGGAGGGCCAAGGGCACTCGCATGACAGCACGGGGACCCAGAGAGGCTTCTGGGACATTCTGTGCTGCCCTGCTGGGGATGTGGATTTGAAGGCAATGGTCTCTCCAGACACCGCTCCGTCCCCGTGCACTGGGCGATGGGGCAGGGTCACTCCATGTTCCACTGCAGTGTGTGGCACCCTCATGCTCCCCACACCAGCTTGGCCATGGCAGGTTAGGTTCTCAAATATAAGCCACCAGCACAAGCTACAGGCATGTGATCCTGCGTGACAAAGTGAACCCTGTCCAGGAAGGAGGAGCCATGTGGTGACTGACAACAGGCATAAAAGAACCAGTCTCCTGTCCTGCCACTCCCAGGCCTGCCAGGTGCTGGGCTGTTGTGCAGAGAGCGGCTCTTCCTGTGGTGCCTCCACACCAACAGGCCCATCACCATCTGGTCCTTGTTCTCCCCGGGGAAACTAAACTCAAGAGCCTGTTCCCTCACTCATCACACACTTCCCTCTCCTCTGCCAGCTACCTCCACTCCACAGGAAGTGGCCTAGGGCAGCCGCTGCATTCCATCCCAACTTGTCTCTCTGGCTACCCGGGAGGCCACTTATGAATGAAACCTAACTACTGACTACCACCGTTTCCAGAGGAACTAAACGCCAGAGACAAGCCAGGCATAGGACACCTGTAACCCCACCTACTCTGGAGGCTGAGGCAGGAGGACTGCAATTTCAAGGCCAGTCTGGGTAATTTAAGGAGACTTTGTCTCAAAATAAGAATACAAAAGGGAAAGGGTTGGGATACAGCTCACTGCCCCTGGATTCAGTCTCCACTATGAAAACAGACCCAAGCACAACTAGCAGCACTGCTGATTGTTTTTCGGCAACAGAAACTCACAGAAGAGTTGAAGAAGAAAAACAGAACCATTTTGAGGGCCACCTTAAATGAAGCTACTGCGTAAGGCACGTCCGCAGCTGTCAATGACCCCACAGCCTGGATAAGAGTGGGATGGGGGGCTGGAGGCACTTCGGGAGGGCGGGTGGTGCTCACTCCTGGTGTGTCTGGGTGGGTTGCGGTGATGTCTGTGGGGGGGGGGGGGTGCGCCTCGGCTGGCTCTGCTTCCCTCCGGCCATGAACTAAGCAGCTGTTCTCCCCCACACCCTGCCGCCTCCAGGTCCGCAAGGACTGAGCCCTCAAGCCAAAAATCCTCTCCGCCTTTGCTGTGGGTGTGGGCACTGTGTCTGGTGACCACGATAGGAAAACTGACTAACGTAGGCGGTAGCACCATGATGGCCCCAAAGGCCACGCAAAGAACTGGCTCCTGAGGACCCAGAAGAAGCTTGGGAAGACAAACGCCCAGGGAAAGAGGGACCTTTGAACCGTGTCATTCAGCAGTTTAAAATAACCTACTTATTAAGGCAAACATGTCAGGCCCAGGCCAGCAGTGACAGGTGGAACAAACGCATAGGTTTTGAAAAGCCTTCTCTCAAGAGCCAGGAAGAATGAGTAAGTTTTGAACTAAAACAAAGTGGAGTTGCAAAACAAGAGAAAACGAACTTCCTACGAGAGTCAAAGCCGAAAGCAACCCCAGGGGTTGGGGAGGGGCCCTCAGACCCAGGGGCACAGCACAGACCCCGCCTGGTCACACCTAGGCCACGGTGGCAGGGACTGAAGAGCGCAACCACAGGCGGGGGTCTGAAGGTTGGCAGGTGCCGAGCGCCGAGCTAAAATGGGACTTCAGAGAGTGCTACACCTGCCACCACTTTCACAGGCCCGGGCCCCTGCTGCGGACTTAAACCACCAGGGACGCGGGGCCCTTGGGTGCTAAGTTCTCCACACCCGCGTCCACTGAAGGCGCCGCCACATCCAGGCCCCAGCAGCTAGGGAGCAAGGACGGCTAGCGGACTGGCTGCCCCGCCGCCCCGCGCCCGTGCCCCGAGCACCCGTGCCCGGGCCGCCACCCCGTCCCCGCCCCGCCGCCCGGCTGCCCGGCCGCAGGCGCCCCCGAGGTGGGCAGAGCCGCCGGGCCGGGGCTGGCGTCGCAGACCTGGCCACCGCGCACTCACCGCCGCACCGGGGCATCTACATCCCGGGCTGAGCCCGCGGCCCGCCGCTACCTGGACCCCAGCGACGCTGCCGCCCGCCGCCCCATGGTCACCCGGACTGGCGCCAGCGCCGCCGAGCAGCTTGGGCCCCCGCGCCGCCACTGCGCAGGCGCGGCCTTCACGCATGCGCGCTGGCGTCGCGCACATGAGCCGCTCAGCCCGACCCGGCGGCGCAGCGCGGCGACCCGGCCGACCCAGGGTCCGGAGCCGGCGGGGATGGGCGCGGCCGGGCGGCCCAGCCCTGGCACTTGCGTCCCAAGCCGCAACGCGCGGTTCAGGGCACCCTGCACGGGCCGCGACCTCCGGTGCAGAACCCAGGAGGAGTGCGGCTCCCCACCGGGCCCACGCCCCACTCCTTTGCGCGGCTCCCCTCTCGGCTTCCGGCCCCCCTGTGCGCCCCTCCGGGGCCTGCGACCCGCTGCTCCCTGGAGCGCCAGCCCTGGTCCCCAGGTGTCCCCGGGCCTCCCGCAGCGTTTACCTGCGCACCCCGCCCTCTCCCTGGAAGGAACGGCTCTGTCCGTGGATGCTCCGCAGTGGGCCCCAAGGGGAACTGGAACGGGAGTGAAGGATGACAGGCCCTTTCTTAAAATCTGTAACTTCCCCGTGGGTTGTTTTGTAAACAGCTGCTTCCCAAAAGGGAAGTAAACTGGGCGTAATGACAGCCCTGTCGTTCCACCGCTCTGGGAGGCTGAGGCAGGAGAATCGAAAGTAAGGAGTCCAGCCTATGCATGTCTCAAAACGTTAAAAATATTTTTAGAAGGGCAGGGAATATAGCTCAGTGGGAAGGTCTTGGGTTCAGTCCCCAGTACCACGGAGTGACCACTAGCCACTCCCAGAAGAAGGCTTCAGCTCCTATTCCTATGCAGTTATTAGCGTAATGATGCTTGACTGACAGAGCTACATGCCAAGCATTGGCCTGGGTTCTGGGAAGGCGTGGGCGCCGAGGCACCCGCTTCTCCTCCGTCCGAGGTTGCGCAGCCCTTCCCTCGGAAGGCAGCTTACAGAGGCCAAGGCCAGCAGCAGCTGCACAGGCTGCTTCCCCATTTTAGCCAGGAAACAGCGCTGTGGTTCTTCAGCCGACCTGGTTGTGCAACAGCTCCGAGGTCCCATGAGACCCCCAGACTACTCAGGCCCCGGCGCGCACACCCTGGACAGGACCAATGACAACACCCGAGGCCAAGGTCCTGCCCAGAGGGTTGCCAGGGGAGTTTCACAAGGCTGAGTCCAAACCAGACGTGGTGGCGCACGCCTGTAATCCCAGCACTCGCCTGTAATCCTAGCACTCGGGAGGCTGAGGCAGGAGGATCCATGCAAGTTCAAGGTCAGCCTGGGCTGCACAGTGAGTTCAGGGCCAGCCTAAACTACAAAGGGAGACCCTGACCAAAAAACAAAAAACAAGGCTGAGTCCAGAGGGAGGGCGGGAACAGCGGGGACAAAGACCGCCTGGGGTGAAGGTGGGGGAGGAGCCCCAAGGCCGTTCCCAGGGAGAAGGACCTTCAGCCTCTGGGGATGGGGGCCAGGAGGGCGTGGCCAAGGGGTGATCAGGGCTGCTCTCACTTTCCCCACCTAGAGCTGCTTGATTCAGCTCTAAGGATAATTTAGCATTGTCATTGGGATTTCTTAAAGATGGCTCCCAAGGCTGAGTGGTGTGGGGCAAGCCTGAAACCCCAGCTACTTAGGAAGCTGTGGCAGGAGGAGCTCAGACACGAAGTCAGCTTGGGTGATGTAATGGGACTGTTTTAAAAGGGCTGGGATGTACCTCAGTGGTACAGCACTTGCCTAGCATGTGGGAGAGCCTGGATCTAACCCTCAGTATTGCTCCACCCCCCAAAAGGCCTCTGTGTTTACACTTCCCACTCAAAACCTGGGCTTCCTTTTCTGAGGGTTGAATGCCAGGGGGACACGAAGAGCTAAGAGGGAGAAGTGGGGAGACAGCTGGGGATCTGCAGAGCTGGGCTGTGTGGCTGATGCCCCTAGCTGGGGGCAGGAGCAGAGGGGTGCTCCGGTGCTGGCTGAACCCTTCAGGGTCAGGCCCAGGTCTGGTGGGAAGTAGCTGGGTTCTGCTGGCCTGCCTGCATGAACAGGGGAAGTGGCCAGGGAGGGTGGAAGCTCCCTGTGGAAGAGGTATGTCCTGGCTCTCCCGAGGTCACCTGGTCCACCCTCGGCCTCTGGCCTCCAGTCGGCACAGCTGGTATGGGGAGCACAAGGGAGACCTACCCAGCACTATCTGTGCCCACTTGTCTCCTGCTGGCACAGAGGTGCCCCTTCCCGAATGCCAGGCACACAGGACTCAGTGGGGAGGACATGCCCTGCCAGTGCTTGCCTTTTGGTGGGGCAGACAGATGCAGGAGTTGCTGGGGAGGGGAGATCAGCTTTGCCCAGGGACAGGTGCCCACAGGTGGAGGGAACAGATGCAGAGCCCTGGGGTTGGCAGTGATGGGTGTGCTCTCTGGTGCTAGTCCCTGTTCTCAGATCCTTGAGGCAGGGCTGGGGGGCCAGCACCTGAGGACAGGGAGTTGGACCCACTGGCCCACTGTCCACCTCAGAGATGGGGCAGAGCTGGCTAGAAGCTTGAGTATGGGCTGAGGGGTGGAGTCCCGTGGCGTGAACAGGCAGGGTGGGGCGGGGCTTGGCAGTAGAGGGCAAATAGAAGTGGGGAATACTGGGTGAGCGGCTGTGTGGAACAGCACGGCCGCCTCGGTCCATCGTCCCTTCCCCAGCACCCGCCATAGACAGCACCTCTGCTATGTGGGGTCCCTGTGAGGAAGAGGCTGGGTGCAGGGAGTAAAGTGGAAGAGATGAAAGGGCATGGCTGCCTGGCCATGGACAGAGCAACACAGGCCACTCAGTTGTGTGAGCCTGTGGCAGGGCAGGGGCAGATGACTGGGACAACACAGGAGCGAGCTGGGTCTGGGGCCACCCCAGGCAGCAGGAGGTAAGGGTGCAGCTCTGCCCTGTAAAGACTAATGCCCTCTGTGCAGACTTGAGCTGCCACCCAGAGTGGAATTACCCTTTGTTTTCCACACTGTGCTGGCCAACAGCACCGTCCAGAGTGGGCACCAGCTTTCGGGGGGAGATCTGCTGAGCAGGACAGTAGCCTTGAGAGGCCATCAGCTTTCGGGTTGTCTCGGCCAAGGCCAAGGGGAGACAGGGGACAGCCGGGGAGCAGCAGGGGGACTCCTCCCTCCCCCAGCCTGGGAAGGGCCTCTGTTCCTTGGGCTGGCAAAGGGTTCCCGTCTGAGAGGAAGTCTCAGGGGAAGTCCAGAGGAAGGTGAGGGAGGCCCGGAAAAGCCACAGCCTAAGCTGCCAGCTGCTCCTCCCTCAGCAGCCTGAAGCAGCCCCTGGGGACCCCAGCGGGAGGTGTCAGACAAGCAGGGCAGGAGTATCCTCCCGCTGCGGCTTTGCTGGAAGGATAAGGGGTCATTCTTCACGGAAGTGCCAGGATCCCATCATGAAGATTGCTTTATGTCACATTACAAACTTAAGTTTTCAAAAACTGTAAGCCTAGAAAGCATTCACATGGCCGGGGTGCTGGAGCATCTGCCTCACTCTGGGGGGCCTCATCCCAGAGACTGTCAGGAGGTGGAGGCCATGGGGTGGGGCTGGGGCCAGGGCCGAGGGTGGCATCCCCCTCACCCCTCCTCCTCAGGTGGCTCTGCCGGGTCCTCCCTGATGCTAGGCTGGTGACAGCCAGATGCCATGACGGCGGGGGCAGCAGGGGGAGACAGCCACCTCTAGACACTGAAATGGACCTCAAGTAACGACCACACCAGAGTCCCTCATGTCAAACTGCTTTATTACATCTTAAATAACAGTACAGTTGAATATAGGGTCTATCTTGCATCCAGCCTCCTTGCAGTACACTGACTTTAAAATTAAATACAAAAGGTGAAAAGGGTGAAGGTGCAGAGAGCTCTACAGTCATCTGATGGGAAGAGAAGGGGATTTGTTGTGTTCTTGTTGCCAGACCCAGGCCTACTGCACGGTCACAGCACGGTTGGTATAGGATGTGCGGGACGGGATGGCGAAGCCACTACTGCTGCGAGGAGGATGCGGGACCGGGAGGAGGGGCCCAGACGCTGCTGAGGCAGGGAGGTCCTGGGTGGGCGGGGCCAAGGTCTGCCCTTGGTGCAGAAGGCTGTCCTGGGCAGCCAGGGCCAGGGCCAGGGCCAGGCAGCAGGTTGGGCACACCTTCCCTCCTTCCTCTGCCTCTCCCTCAGAATCCAACAGCAACAGCTCGCAACAGGACTGTTTTTTTGTTTTTTGAAAGAAGTAAAGAAAACTGTGACTCATCCCGCTACTCAAGCGTGTAGAGCACTTGCTGCTTCCGATATGTGTGCAGAGTAGCAACAGAAGTGGACAGAGCTGCCACGGTTACAACTTTAAGAGGTTATTTCTTAAAAGAAAAAGAACATCTAAGGACTGAGTCCTATATGCATTTTTGAGCATTTCTACAGCATGCGATTCTAAGAGTAAACCCACCCAATATGGCAAACAATCAAATTTTTAAAATTTAACTTAGAAAGTGTGAGATCATTATTTTCAAAACATTGATTTGTACATTGTTTCATACACAAATAACCAACTGACTATCTGAGCACAGGACAGGCCTCTCGAGCAGGCTCCTGACAGCGAGGGCAGGGTAGTGTTGGGCCATTAGACTCCCTCCAACTTCACAGGAACCCAAGGCGAGAGGAAACAGGACTGGGTGTGGGGCGGGCGGGCTGAGCTCACTGCCCGGCACAGGTGAAGGACTCTGACCACGTTCTCGACCATCGTGGAACGTGCTCGGCTACTCTGCTGCTCGGCCTTTCTCTTCCACTACGCCGTGTTTGTGTGCAACAGTCATTTGCGACACAAGACAAGAGAAAAACACCAGGGACCAGACCGCATCCCTGTCACGTCAGAGACCTGCCCCAGCAATGGTTCTGTTCCACTGTTGGGACAGAAGGGAATATATTCAAAAAGGGAAATGTGAATGCTTCCAAAATCCTGCAACAAACACAGCTTGAAATTTAGAAATGATTACAGGATAAAGTCCTCAACTTGTTTTGCATGAATGCCACAGAATAGGGTCACTGTCTACTCTTCGGTGAGCTAGTGGAGAGGCGTGTCTGTCTCACAATTACACTCAGGTTTACCTTCTGGTTAACATTTTTATTGTAGTTTTTCCTTTTAAAATTTATCCAAGACAAAAAAGAAAAGAAAGACAATGGCCCCGGAAGGAATGCACAATTTGTTTTAGTTTACAGCACAGAGATCTTCTCTCAATGGGAATTGTGCTCTTGGTGTCAGCAATAAGTGAAGGAGAAAAGATCTTGCCCTTTGAAGTTCTGAGGGGTGTGGGTGTCCACGTTAGTAGGGTGGATAAGGTATGCTATCACTGTAGCGCTTCAAGGTTGCAACGGTCTTCCAGTCACTGCAGCGTCCACCTGCTGCTGGAAACAGAGTGTGGATCAATGCACTGAGGCACCTGGAAACCAGAGCGCAGCCCAGACAGTGCCACCACCTGGTAGCTGCCTCTCAGCACGCACAGCCGAGGGGCTACCACTTGTACTGCGCATGTTCCAAACCAGTGCCACACCTGTTAGCCTGGAGACCATGCACAGGGGTGCAGAGCTGCTGGGGAGGGCATCAGGCGGCGCAGTTACCTGCTGATGTTAGTTCCAGATCTTGAGGAAGCTGTCCCAGGACCCTGTTGCCACAGCCATGCCATCGTCAGTCACCCCCAGGCAGCTGACGCGGTTGTCATGTCCAGCCAAGACACCTGGAGCAAAGGCAGCAGTCACTCGGGTGGCCCAGCAGCTGGATGGCGAATCTCCAATACAGCAGGGTCCAGGCCCTCAGCCTGGTTCCAGAGATATGCCACTAGCTGGGCAAGGCCACAAGAAATGAGAAGTTTCGTGCAAGTGGAAATTACACACGGCCAGTCTTGTGAAGGGGGCAATGATCTCTGATCACGTGGATGCCCGTGCAGGAAGTACAGACACACTCAAGAGGAGGACAAGGAACATACATGCGTGCGTACGTGTGCACACACACACACACACACACACACACACCCAGAGCAGCTCACGCTGACACCCACACATTTCATAAAGTTCAAATAAACAATAGAGTAGAATCCACAGTCAAAGACTCCATCTCAAAGCAGCAGAGCACACAAGCATGGGGATGGGGCCTGTCTCTCACTCATTTGTGATGCCCAGAGCCCAGTAAAACCCAGCACACAGGGTTGTGGTGGCTGCCGAGACCACAGGGGCTCTTACACAGTGACCCCAGTGCCAGGCAGGCCTCCTGCCCACACCCTGACAGTCGTGAGGTGGACAGGACACAAGGCAGCAAACCCCACTTCCTCCTAAACCCTCCAGCGCCCGTGTCCTCGCTGAGCCCAGGGGCGGGAGGGCTCTCTGTGGAGTCCAGGGTCGGCTGTCACCACCCTCAATGATTCAGTGCCTAGCAGAGAACTGGGCACTGTAAGGCCCACAGGACCCCAAGTCCCACTCCCCTCTTTCACCCTGGCAAACACTGAGATTCACTCAAGGCTTCTGAAGTGTCAAAAATCCTTTAAATTCAAGTGCACTGTAAAAAACGTCTCATCGTCTGTCCAGCATGTGTTTCAATACCTGACAATAGCACAACTGCCTCTGCTGAGTGGAATTCAGGCCCTCACCCCCACAGGCCTGCTGCTCTGCAGAAGCCCCACTGGGTGGCAGAGCTGTGGCCCTGGCAGCCCCAGGGAGCATGGCCTCCAAACCTCCCAGATGGAGCCCAGGGCTCTCCTGCCTGCCTCACAGGGAAGGGCTCCTTGTCCGCTCTGGCGTTAGTATCCCGAGGGCCGGAATCTGCACATCGTAGCTTGTCCCCTGCCCTGCCATTCCCAGCTGTGTCAGCCGGGCTGACATAAACTTCCGTATTTCAGTCAGGAGCATCCTGTCCACCCTGAAGAACTCCCTGAGTGTGCAGAGGCACCTACCTGCCCTGTCAGCTTTGAGGGCATCCCACACGTTGCAGTTGAAGTCGTCGTACCCAGCGAGGAGGAGGCGCCCGCTCTTGGAGAAGGAGACAGAGGTGATCCCGCATATGATGTTGTCGTGGGAGTAGGTCATGAGCTCCTGGTCTGCACGGAGGTCAAAGAGCCTGCAGGTAGCGTCATCTGAGCCGGTAGCAAATGCATTGCCATTTGGAAAGAACTGGAAAGAGGGTGAACAAGACCACATGTGACTCTAGACAAGATGCAAATGCTCCGTCAGAAAAATGGAAACGTGGCTGCTGGGGACAAAGCCAGAAAAGAAGCAGGGCTGGGCTCTGGGTTTTAAACTAAAGCCCTAGGGCAGGCAGGCTTAGTCTGGTGGACCAACGCAAAGAGCCTGTGCTCCTCCCCAGCTGCCAGCCCTTGGAATGACTGCTGGACGAAGGAGCAAGGGCCTCCACTGGCTGCCAGACACAGCCCGACAGGCTAAGCACCGCCATGGTGAGGGGCCAGAGGGGGCAGGCTCCACGGCTCCACACTGCTCCTGACCAGAGACTCGCTGAGAGTGCAGGATTCCGACACTGGCCATCTGGGGGCACAGGCCTGGTGTCCAGAAGCCACCTCAGCACCCAAGACACAACTAGCACAGAACCACCTGGCTCTAGGTCAGATCAGCCCAGCCAGGTCTCCCACAGGATGCTCTGTCCCCCCACCTGTGACTGGCTGTATCTATAAGGGCAGAAAGAACCCAGGAAAACAGCCCAAACTCACGCAGATGGCGTTGATGTCGGACTCGTGGCCAGTGAAGGTCTGCCGGCACATGCCCTCTCGAACGTCCCAGAGCTTGGCTGAGGCGTCACAAGCACCGGAAACAAAGAGCCTGGTGTCGGGAGCCAGAGAGAGGCTCATGACATCCCCAGTGTGTCCAGTGAACGTGGTTGTCTGCTGGCCAGTCTCGATGTCCCACAGTGCACTGGAGCAGGGCAAATGAACAAGCACGCGTCAGCGTCACAGCCCAGGTGCCAGCCTTCGAGCTATCCAGGGCTACAGAAAACCTCCATGCTGGTACGCAAGGGAAGGTTACATTCTGCAATGCAATTCTGTTTAGAGGAGAAGCAAAGCAAGAGAATAAGTGCTATAGCTGAGAACGCAAGCTGGGGCTCAGAGTGGCGGTGGTCTCTGCAGGCTTGCACCAGCAAATGGGGGCCATCTCTATGCAGAGAAATTCAGGGCCGGTCCCACACCTAGGCTTACAGGGGTGGAAAGACCCCCACAGCAGGCAGCAGGAAGCCCTGGTGAAGGCTGAGAAGGAAGAGCGCTCTCGCCCACCCATGTGGGCCCTCTGGGCATCAAGGGAACCACACCAGGCAAACACCCCCGAGGCCCCGTACACACTGGAGCAGAGGCAGGTGGACAGCTGCACAGGGCACCCATGCATTCCTGCCTGATGGTGCCGAAAGGTGAAACACCAACAGCACCTGCACAGAGCTTCTCTGCTGCACCCCTCAGACAGCAGCACTCATATCGGCCCCACAGGAGAAGTGCTGGCCTGGCAAAGCAAATCCTGGGAGCTGACAGCCTGCACACCCTCACACTGTGTCTCAGAGACTCCCAGCTCTCAGACTGCCATGGACCATGTCACCTGTGTGCCACAGCCCTGCCAGCCTCGGAGTCCCTGGCCACCTAGTCAGGCCTACGAAGACAGAAGAGACCTTGGGGACAGCTAAGTCTAAACAACACTCCTAAAATCACCACTGGGTCATTTCAGTTCTGTGCACTTGAAGACATTCTAGAGCGTAAGTGGGCCTCCACCTACCAGTTAGGTAAAAATGCCCAGGTTGGGTCTGGCACAGCTCACTTCACTGCAACACCTGCTATTTACACTGTGCTCACGCTCACAGAGAGATGGTGGGTAAAATACACCAAGGGAAAACAAAGAAAAGGAGGCACTGCATGCAGGACTGTAATATCATAATTCTCAGCCCAATACAATAATTCTTAAACTTTGTAAATCTGCAAGCAGTACCAGGAATTCACACGTGGCTACTTGGTATTTTAAATCTCAAGGCCAGTTCAGATGAAAATGGTCTAAGGATGCCCAGAGCCACGCCTCCTCCGCGTGCAGACCTCCCCCAGGTGAGAACAAAGGCAGGTCCTCGAAGGTCAACACTCACCACGTGGTGTCTCCAGAGCTGGTGACGATCTGATTGTCGTCTAGGAATCGGCAGCAGGACAGGTAGCCTGGCGAGAACAGAGCCCAGTGAGAATGAGCCAAGGAGCCACGAACAGTATGGGGTGGGGTGGGGTGGGGTGAGCGTGGCTGGGGATCCAGGTCCAGGCCAGGATGCTCTGACCACGACCCTCTGCTTGGCCTGTGTGCACAAAAGCATGGACGCACCAGTGTGCCAGAAGAACAGCACCCACCAAATACCCTGAGCGTTCACCTGAAGCCAGAGAGTCCCTCCCCGCTCAGCCCTCATGTGCTCCCTTGCTCACTTACTCAACAAGAGAAGCTCCAGGCTGAAATACAGCCTTACTGCGCTGGAGTTCATGCTCAGTGGGAAGAGAACGGCAGGAACTCAAAGAGTAGCACAGCAAGCAGGAGGGCAGGTGGCAGCAGGGATGGAGGGCGGGCACTCACATCCCCCAGGGTGTTCAATGACCCAGCCAGAGGCGGGAGCAGAGGCCCCAAGTCAAGAGGTCAGGGTAGGGAGGGCTTGCAGGCTACAGAAAGACTAACAGTGGGGACAGGAAAAGACAGTGGAATAGCTGCATGACAGTGACGCCAGGGAACCAGGGTACAGCTTTGCGTGTGCCCCTGCCCACCCTCAGGAAGGAGGCAAGGCAGGTGGGCTGTCAAGTGGTGCACACAGGGCAGACGCTCCGTCCTCCACAGCTTTAGGGATAGGAAAAGCAAAACATCAATTTTACATCTCCGTGTATTATGATTTTGCATTAATAAAGCTGTCATCCATGGCTTTGCTCTTATGGAGTCAGCGCACTCATCCCAGCCCTGGAATTTATAGAGAACAGGGTTCAGGGTCATCAAACCTAGCAATGCCCAGGGCTGGTGCCAGGCTGGCCACAACCTGACCCCAGAGGGTCAAAGCATCCCTGGCAATTCTGAGAAGATTCTCGTCTAGCCTGGGTGTTCACTGAAATGCTCCCCGCTCCAAGCCTGTCCAGTTGTGGGACATTGTGAGTAGGTAAAAAGAAAAACAAAGTACACGAAGCACAGTTGCTGAATGCCTTGTGCCTAGACAGAGCTGGGCCCAGGGGTGCACACCTACAACCCCAGGCAAACTCAGCTCTTTGGGAAGCTGAGATGGAGGGTCGCCAGTTCAAGGCCAGCCTGGACAATTCAGCAAGACGCTGTCTCAAAATAAATGAAAGAATGAAGGGCCGGGGATTTAGCTCAGTGGTTTCGTCACCTGCTGGGCAAGTGCAAGGACCCGAGTTCGATCCCTGGTACCACACAAAAAAAAGAATGAATGAGTGAATGGGCTGGGGTGTAGCTGCACCTCGAATCCCCAGTACCGCAAGCCCCTGCTCATCCTGTGTCCCCGCCTGGTCTGACATCCATGCCTCCCCCGAAGTGCCCTGTTGGCTCCCAGCACGAGTTACTTCTTTCACCCCCAGGGTCCCCACAGATAGTGCCCCCCCATGACGCCTGCGCACAGAAGGTAGGAAAATGAGCTGTGGCCCCCTGCTGCCCCACCTCACCCCGGCCGCGCAGCTGTTGGCCTGCTGCAGCAGAACCACGCAGCGGCTCTTCTCCAAGTCAGGAATAAGACGGGGACCCGACCCTCAGGTTCTGACTCCAGACCTGGGCACCACAGCCCTTGGCAGAGCAGGAGGAACCACCAATACCTGGCAGGAACCCGGGCATGAGAGCAGCTGCGCAGGGATGAGTGGCCCTTGCTGGAGGCCACCTCAGTGTCCCTGGTGTGACTACACACAGTCAGAGCCAGCACTCTGGGCAGGTGTTCCTTGCAAGTAAGCCAGGACAGGGCCAAGCTCATCTGGGCTTTAATATGCAGGGAGAAGAACACACCATGCAGATACTGCATGTTTTACATATTTTTTTCCTCCTAGGGAGCAATGGCAGAAACAAACTTTGTAACTCAGCCAATATGAGCTGCTCAGCAAGGAACCAAACCAGAGGGACGCGGGTATTGTCAAGCACCCCACTTCCAGGGGGGCTGAAGTCACAGATGCCCGGAAGTCTCCAGCATGGCCGCTCCCAGGGCCGTGAGTCCCAGTCTCTGCTCTTGAGGCCTCATGTCCCAGAACTGCTGGGAGGGGCAGAGCTGGCTCCGTACATGAGGCACTCTCGCCGAGAGGAGCTCAAAGCATGAACAACTCCCCGTGTGTGCACCTTTTGTGTCTCCATGTATGGACATATGGGAGGCTGGACCAAGGCTGCAGCCTGATCCTGGCCTCACCCTCCACGCACCAGGAGCCAGGGCCTGAGTGCCCTGGAAGCCACTGGCACAGGGACGCACTCCAGGGAAGGTGGCCATACCAACTGAGGCCTCAGGGCCATCTAGAAAATGGGTCCCCTGCAGACGGACTCAGGGCCACAGCGCCACGGGCAAAGAGCAGCAAACTGGAAACCGCTAGAACGCCCAACCACAGACAGATTGGGGCACCGAGAGTGTGGTTATCTACAGCTTGAAGACAGTACTGTAGTGAGCGGGCCAGCGTGCGCCTACGATCTTCACACTCAGGAGGCAGTATGGTGAGTCAGGCCAGTACGGGCGAGCGACACAGCAAGAGACAAACAAAACAAACAAACAAACAACCAAGACTAGAGTTCTAGATGGGATTTTAAGTAAAAAACACAAGAGAACCATAGTGGTGCATGCCTGTAATCCCAGCAATCAGCAGGCTGAGGCAGGAAGGTCACCATGAGTTCGAGGCCAGCCTGAACTACATAGTGAGACTCTCTCTCAAAAAAAACTTCTCCCAAACTACTCCAATGAATACGCATTGACAGCCTTTGCTCCCAGCCTGTATCAGAGAGCACAAGCCAAGGATGAGACCACCTGAGAAAGGACCCAGGAGACTCAGAACTGGGATGGCCAAGGGGGCCCCAGCCTTGAAGTCCAGTGGCAAAGGACCTGGCCCCAGGAATAACACCAGAATCTGCAGCAGTTTCTGTCCCAGGAAGGGGAGAACCATCACCCTGGACCTGGAGGAAAGTGTAGGCTCTTGTTTCCATCAGTCAAAAGGAAAAGAGAAGGGATAAGGGAAACAACCCAAGATCTGAAAGTGGGGAAATGCCAAAGAATGTCTTTTTATTAGGCAGAAGGAGACTCAATGCTGAAAAAGGGAGCAAATTATAAAAGCTTACAAGAAGAACGGGGCCAGAGAAGCGTGTGAGCAGACTTTCTAGGAACCCTGTGTTCAGCCACGAATGCTGTGGCCTCAGCTGCCTGGTGCCGTCGTGCTGCCAGGTGGCCTGGGGTCCAGCAGGCTTAAACGCCTGGCGGGTGGGTGTGGAACATGTTCCAGGCAGTAGCGGGCTCTGGCAGGCTGAGTGGCCAGCCCTGAAAAGGGGGCACGTTCTCCAGGCGCTCGGCAGGGGACAGAGGGCTGGGGCAGCTGAGGGAAGCAGCAGGCCTGCCTCCAACCAGCGGGGATGGGGCTGCTGAGACAAAGGCGACAAAAATAACAGCCCAGGCGTGACTTCTGGACAGATTTGATGGGAGACAGCCTCTTCCCTTCTTTATCCAAGTTTACTGGTGCCTGTCAGAAAGAAATTCGCTCTGCAACCATGAATATGAAAACCCTCCAGCTTCTTACTGGAGAAAGAAACCTTGTGTTCAGAAAACAAAGCTTTAGTTGCCACGCTGTCAGTGGGCATCAGAAGGAGCCCTGGACAGAAGGCTCTGAGAGAGCTGGCCCCCACGTCCACACCAGGGTCTCAGAGGGCAGCAACCTTCAAGGACAGGGGTTGATTACTCTCTACTAGCTCCGGTCTGGATGACTGGGCCATGTGGCTTCATCAAAAATGAGATTTTAGGCAATTAATAGTTTTTCAAATATAATCTAATGCCTTCATAATTATTTTCACCAAAAAAGAACCTGGGAAATTTATTCTATCTGTAACATATTTAAAATAAGCATGGTAAGCACTCTGCCCCAGGCACCGATCCCCCTGGTCGGTTGTCCCACAGGGCACTCTCCTCCTGTAACTGCCGCCCACTGTGAGGGTTCTGAGGTCGGCCCTCAGGTCCACAGCCCGGGTTGCCCCTCTGCAGTATCGGGTCTGCTCGTCCATCCACACCTGTGCTCCACCAAGGACCCACTCCTGACAATCACTTGGGGCTCCATGGCCTGCAGGGAGCGCTGCTGAGAGAAGCCAAAGCAGATGCCAGAGAGGGCCCGAGTCCAGGGACACAGCTGCCCAGACACCTGGCTTGGAAGCCAGGGACAGGACACAGACCCCAGACCCTGCTGAGAGGACAGGAGATTTCCACTGCTGCTGACAAAGGAAACACAGTCTCCCGGCAGACAGAACAAGCAAAATGTTGGGGCTGGGGATGTAGCTCTGTGGTTCCGGCGCTTGCCTTGCAAGCACAAGGTCCCGAGTTCAAACCCAGGTACCAAAAAAACCAAAAACCAAAGCAAACAAGCAAAATGTGGTTATCTCAGAGGGATACAGCAAAATCTAGTCTCTATGACAATATTTATGCCTGGGGTGCAATTCAAAGTGGCTACATGTACCACGAAACAGCAAAATGTCACCCAATTTAAGAATAACAATCCCCAGAGACCACCAGTAGGAAGATTAGGTGGTACAATTAGGAGACAATTTCTTTCAGGCCCTATTGGGGACAGAACCCAGGAACACCCTACCACTCAGCTGTAGCCCCAGGCCCTGGCCTTTTTAAATCTTGAGACAGGATCTTGTGAAATTGCTCAGGCTGGCCTCAAACTTGGAATCAGCCTCCCAAATAGGATTACAGACATGTGCCACCACACCTGTCAGTAGATAAGAATTTTAAAGGCAGTTATTATAACTGCTCAAGATACAAATGAAATATGCTTGTTATAAGTAATAAGAAAATCCTAAGAGAAATATAAAAGCCACTTTTCTTTTTTGTACCGGGGATCGAACTCGGGACCTTGTGCTTGCCAGGCAGGCATGGTGCCACTGAGCTAAATCCCCAGCCCTTAAAAGCCACTTTGATTTATTTTTTTTGGTACCGGGGATTGAACTCAGGTCCTTGCACTCGTGCAGCAGGCGGGGAAACCACTGAGCTGAGTCCCCGGCCTAAAGTCACTTTTAAATAGAAGCGAAGAGAAGTTCTAAAACTGAAGAACAGAGTATCGCACATGCAGACCATCAAAGGCTCACAAATGTCAGCTCTGGCTGGGGCTGTGCTCCCGTGGGGGACACGCCTCCCTCATCTGCCTGGCACAGAAGGGTGCTGGGCGGCCTAGCTGCATGGCCCAGAGAGCAGAGACCACAGGACAGGACTCCTGAGTGCTAGAGTGAGAAGAGCAGGGCCAAAGGGTACACAGACACCGCTCTACTCCTTAGGTTTAAGAGACATCAAGTTTACACGCACAGTGAATACAAAGAATATCACAGCTAGGCTCATCACAGACAGACTGATAAAGCCAAAAATAAATCTTTAGAAGTGCTTGAAGGGAAAAGAAAAGGTCGAAAGCCACCCCTATATTCTACATAGCAAGGAAAAATGTTGTTCAAGAATAAAGATAAGCCATCTGTGGTGGTGCTCGGCTCTAATCTCAGTGCTCGGGAAGCCTGAGTTCAAGTCCAGCCTGAACTACATAGTGAGACCTCGTCTCGAAAGAAAAAAGACAAAATCACGGCTGGGCACAGCTCAGTGGCAGAGCACTTGCCTAGCGTGCACAAGGTGCTGTGCTGGAGCCTCAGCACTTTAAACAAAAGGGAAGCCAGACTTTCCGATGGATGAGAGCGAGGAGCCCCACCAGCACCGCACCCAGCACCGCACCCAGCACACCCAACGCGCCTCCCCTGCTTGCCCCGTGCCAGACGCCCATAGTCAAGCCAGTATGGAAATGCTGCATGGAGAAGTCCAGAAAAACAACTCGCAAGTTTCAAAAAAACCTCCATCATCACATGTCGTCGTCGTCACCCTCCTTCCGAATGAGTTCTCCTCGCCTGACTTCGGAGTCAGCTGCAGGAAGAGGCACAGTGCCCCTGCTCACCTGGGTGCCTGAGGGTGAGGCTCCTCACCAGACGCTGGAGCGCGCGTCTGCAGCCAGGCAGGCAGAGCCTTGGACGCATAAACACGAACGGCTGCTGACATCTTTGTGAATTTATTCAAATGGCTAAGCCTAATTTCTTCAAAACACGCCAACAATCTTGCTCTAATAAACACAGGTATACACAGACAAGCAGAGAGCACACATCACTGCCGCCCTGACACACCACGGTTAGCACTGGTCAGAACTGCTCTCCGAACACAATGGCACTGAGTGAGAAGCCAGGGAGAGCACTGAGGGAGGCAGAGAGGAGGATGACGAGGGAAGGGAAAGGAAACAGTGAAAACAGAAATGAGCAAAACAGGCAGCTCAGTTTCTTTCCAGTTCTGGGGACTGAATCCAGAGCTTCACACTGAGGGCCGCGTTTACACATCCCAGCCTTCTTACTTGCGATGGTCTCAATGAGTCTTCAGGCCGGACTCAAACTTGGGGTTATCCTGACTCAGCCTCCCAGAATCCTGGCTTACAGATGTGTACCACCATGCACAGCCATGCCTGTAACTCTTATTCAACTGATGATATAATTAGTAATGGTGCATATCAAAAGCAAATACTCAACCCCCGCAGGCAGCAGCATCTGCAGGTCCCTGATGAGAACACAGTACCTGTGTGTCCCGCCAGTTCACGGCTCACACGCACGTTTCCTTCTCGAGTCTTCAGATTGTAAATGGAGCAGATGTTGTCCAGGCCACCACAGGCTACGTAGTTCCCAGAGGGGGCGTAAGCACAGGTCATGACCCAGGAGGAGCGCAGGGGGATGGCGTGGACCTGACAACAGACAGACCAGCAACACCATCATGCCGACATGTTCACCACTAGCCAGGCAAAGCGGCACAAGCTGGTAGTCCCCGCCATCTGATGCAGAAGCGGGAGACATCGTGAAGTCAGAAACAAATGTGGGCATGGGTTGGGGATTTAGCTCAGTGGTGTGACGCCTGCCTTGCAAGCTCAAGGTCCTAAGTTCGATCCCCATTACCACAAAAAACCACAAATCAACAAGTGTGGGCAACTCAGCAAGATCCTATCTCAAAAATATAAGCATCAACTACAGAGGTGACAGAGCAAAATGAGGGCCAAAATTAGAATTTCTGAAAGGAAAATTTATATGTGACCAGTCATATGTGTGAATCATCAGTGTAATCAATCATTTACTAAAGTGGCAACTCACGTTAGGTAGGCACTCAACAGCATGCCTCCTGATTGATAAGCCTCCTAATCAGAAGACACCAAACACTGTAACAGCCTGTCAACAGGGCTATGAGCCCATCTAAAGAAACAAAGTATTTTTATTTAAGTAGCAAGCTAGACATCATCGGTCCTGCACACACCAGCCTGTGCTGCAGTTAGGTTTGCTGGACTTTCTGGAGCCTTTTATACACACTAGTATTGTTCAGTAAGACACAACCCAACGAGACCATGTCCCTATCTGTGTGCTCCGATGACAGAACTTTTCAGTACAAGACAAGCCTGGATTAACTTTCTCTTTGGTAGTGCTGGGGCCTGAACCCTGGACTCTGTGCATGCTGGGCAAGCCCTGTGGCCCTTGCCCCTGGCTTTTTTTTTTTCCTTCTTCCAAGACAAGGTTGAATTACGTTGTACAGTTGTACAGCCCCACTTCCAACTCTAGGGCTCCAGCACTTCTCGAGCCTTGGCCTCCCGAGTAGCTGTGAATACAGAGGCACGTGCCTTTGTGTCCAGGTAAATTTAATTTATTTCACTTGAAGCACTGGGGATCAAGCCCAAAGCCCTGTGCATACCAGGCAAGCATTCTACCTCTGAGCTATATTCCAGGTCCCAGGCTAAATTTTTTGTTTGTTTTTGGAGACAGTCTTACTATGTTGTCCAGGCTGGCTTTAACTCACAGCGATCCTTTGGCATTGGCCTCCCAAATGTTAGGATTATAGGCATGTGCCACCACACTTGGCAAGGTTAAATTATAAAAACAATTTAATTTACACTCAAAGTATAATGCCTCTCAGATTATCTCTTGTAAACAAACTGTGGTAGTAACTAAGTGAAAAGCTGCATGTATTTCTGCATTCTTCCAGACTGAGCCGAGCGGGAGGCAGGGCTCCTAGATATCCCAGAAGGCACTGGGCTCCCAGGAGGCACAGTATTGTGGGCATGGCCATGGGAGAGATCAGCTGGGCGCTCGGCCTTTCCACCCCCAGCTCTCTGGAAACCACACCCGTCCTGGAGTTTGGGGAGGGCCCATACAGCTCACCTTGTTTGTGGTGTAGCTGTCCCAGATGATGAGTTTCCCATCCTGTGAGGCGCTGACCAGGAGCCTGAAAGACAGACGAGAGCAATCATCAGTCCCTCGGGCCACAGAAACCTCACCAAGAAACCCAGCGGGAAGCACAGCCTAAGTGTGACAGCTGCTTGAGACAACGCACACATAGTTGCAGGGAGAAAAAGAACCTGAACATTAGACCAACTGTGCAAGCCCAGAGGACACATGGCCACAGGTTACTATCAACCCCCAGGCTCTGCCCTGTCAGGTACACAGCTCTCTCTCGCCAGAGGGGAGCACAGGCGTCTGCCAGTAGGAGGTGCACTGGGCACCTCTGACGGAGAGACGACTGACACCAGTGCCACTGTGAACTGTCAGGACTGGGTCCTGCTCCGTACAGCTGCAGTAAGTCCAGGTCTGTGTGTGGACAAGCTGCCCGGCAGTCACCAGGACAGCAGGCTGAGGGAGCAGGTGGCATGGACACCCTGTGGCGGCCACAGCTCGGAATGAGGGGCTGATGGGAGGTGAGGTGCTGTCAGCACAGCAGATGAGCAGTGACGCGCCTGTAACCCCCAGCCCCATCTTCACAATCTTAAAGCACACAGGTTTCACCATTTCATCTGGAAGCATACTTTGCTCCTTGAAGCTCATGAAAAGCTTGAGTAAAATAAGAACCAAGATATACCATGTAAAGGTACAAATTCCCAATGATGAATATTATCATAGTGTATACCTAAAATGTATCAATAAACTTAATGGATAAAACACAAAAAACAAAAAGCTGAGTAAAACACAATTTTGATCACTTCTGACACTTTTAATCAGAACTGTTTTGATACCAGGAGTCAATGCATTTGGCAAGGACTTAAAACTCAGTGCTTTATTACAAAATTGATCAGATCTAACTAAATCCAAGCTCCCGCCTCCTTACTCTTCAGATGCAGTTTTATGTGTTTTGGTGCTGGGAGTCGAATCTAGGGCCTTCTGCCTACAAAGCTCCTCTCCAACCCCGAGCTGGCCCCAGCACTCCAGTGCCAAACTTTCAGCGGTACTGGGGACTGAACCCAGGGCCTGCGCACTTTGCCGCGTTTAGTTCACTATTTTGAGACAGGGTCTTGCTAAATTGCTAAGTTACCAGGCTTGCCATCTTCCTGTCTCAGCCTCCCAGGGCGCTGGGATTACGGGTGAAGGCCGAGACGCCCCCTCCTCCAATGCCATGCTTAACGCCACTCCTCTGCATCCAAATTCAGTTTTCCACACCACCAGCCCTTTCCCCAGAAGGCAGCGGCCTTCTGCGGCTCAGAGCTCATCTGTGGGCCAGGTCACCTTCAGTGGTCCCAGGGCAGAGAGCTTAATAAGTGCTGACTCTCGGGGTCAGGGCAGCCGTAAGCCGGGTGCTGATCCCTGGAAGGTGAGCAGACAAACCTCTAATCCCAGGCCAGTGACGGCTGGGTTGAGGCAGCTCGCACTCCCCAAACCTCTCCCTGCCTGCAATGGGACACCCATCCCAGGTACCTCACACCCTACACCACATCCAGAGAGGGGGTCTCCTGCCCGGAGGGGACTTTGGGAGACTTTGAAAGGGGAGAAGACTAACATTCACCTAGGGGGCTGAGTGAGTACCTCGGAGCTCACTGAAAGCATACACAGATCTGTAATAGGCACACTCCAAACACGTCCACAAACACTGTCCCCACTGCCACAGATGGTGAGTGGCCCGAGCCACACAACAATGTAACTCACTCAAGAATTAGGCTGGGGCTGGGGATTTAGCTCAGCGGCACAGCGCCGGCCTCATAAGCACTCAAGGTCCTGAGTTTGATCCCCAGTAGCAGGAAAAAAAAAAAAAGAATTAGGCTGGAGTCAGGAAAAAGGAGCTCTGATTTCTGTGGTGCTGGGATCAAACCCAAAGCCCCAACACGGCAGGAACACACTCTGCCACCAAGCTACACACCACCCTATACAGTCTTCTTGTGTAATAACCTCTGTCTACAAAGGCAGCAGGCATGAAGATGAGGACTTCAGGAAAACACACAGCAAAAAAACAAAACCCCAAGCAGCGATTCTGGACTTTAGAGGCCGCCCCTGGTCTATCCCAAAACATGACTGACGAGAAAGGCTCTGCACAGCCAAGGTCCTGTCGGCGCTATATCCTGGTTCATCTTGTGGTCATGCATTATGAAACACACTTGTCTGGCTGAAAGAGCAACAGTACAGTCGGGTATGGCAGTGCACAGCAGTAATTCCAGCACTCTGGGAAGGTGAGGCAGAAGGACTTCAAATTCAAGCCCAGCCTAGGCAAGTTCGAAGACCCTGTCTCAAAAATAAAAAAAATTTTTTTTTGCTTTTCTTTTTTGAGACAGGGTCTCAATGTATAGTCCAGGCTGGCCTTGAACTCATGGCAATCCTCCTGACTCAGTCTCTTAAATGCTGGGATTACAAGAGTCCATTTTTTTTTCTTGGTATTGGGGCTCAACCTCAGGACCTTGCGCTTTCGAGGCAGGCACCGGAACCACTGAGTAAATCCCTGGCCCAATGCTGGGATTACAGACATGTGCTACCACCAGTTCCAAATTTAAAAGTAAGTAAGAGGCTGGGGATATAGCTCTTGGTGTGAAGGCCCTGGGTTCAATCCCCAGCACCGCAAAAACAACAACAAAAAACCAGAATAACAACAAAAATGCCATGTACAGGGCCAGGGATTTAGCTCAGTGGCGCCATGCCTGCCTTGAAAGCACAAGGTCCTGAGTTTCATCCCCAGTATATAAAAAAAGCCACGTACGGTACCTAGGACCCTAAGCAGGAAGGAGAGGACAGCAACATGACCTCACCAGGCTCCTGGGGCCTCCCCGCTGCTCCCCCTGCTCAGGGGCTCCCACAGGGCAGACTAGTCCTGCTGATCTGCAGCCTTGCTTTGGCAAGGCACAACGGGTCCACCTCTGCCCAGAGGGACACAAGGCCTCCTCCCATGGCTCTGGCCACACCCTGCTCTGAGCTCCTGGGTCCCTGGGCCCAGGCCGCTGTGCACATGCTGCACAACTTTGCACTGTTCTCACAAGCAAAAGTCACATCCTGTTTACCATCTCCTCTTGATAACAACCCCAAGATGAATGGGTTAGTAAGCACATTTTCCTTCCCTGGTCTTATGCTTTTTTCTGCTAATTACACTTATTTAATTACTCACTAATTTGTCAGGGCATTAAACAAGCACCTGATCACATCCCCAACTTCCTTTAACTTTGAGACAAGTCTAGCTGTTGCCTCGGCTTGCCATCCTGCTGCCTCAGCTTCCTGCGCAGCTCAGGTACAAGTGTGCACCACCACACATGGCTAACGCTTTTAATTTTCATTTATTTCAGTTTACTATTTAACTGTGTTTTTGAGACAGTACCTCATTGTGTAGCCTGGGTAGGCCTTGAACTTGCCACACAGCAAGGTCACACGCTGACATCAAACTCGTGACCCTGCTGTCTCAGCCTCCCAAGTTCAGGGATTCCAGGGCCGCACCACCCTCCCCAGGTTGCCTTATCCCAATGGACCACGGCATGCATCTGTGAGGCTCTGTTTACATCCAAGAATAACTAGGGACTAACAGCTACCACCTCACAGGCTTACCACTCTCCGCAGTGGAAGCACTCAGAATGTACTCCAGGCTGGGATGCAGCTCCACGGCAGAGTGCCTGCCTACAAGTAAGAGGCCCTGATCAAGTCCTACTGCAAAAAAATATTTAAATCAAGTCGAATCAATCTGCTTTTGGAATTCCGCAGAGTTGGCATCCACACGGATGCTGAGACAGCACCTCCATCCACCACAGCCCTAGCGCACCATGCTCATCTGCGCGCCAATTGTATGGGGGCCTGTATGGAACAAACTAAAGATAGAAGCTTTTGTTCTCCAGCTGTTTACACTCTAACACAGACAATTCCACGAACAAAGAAAAAGCCAAGCAGAAAATTCCATTCTGGCAATTCAACATGAAAAAGCACTACTCCAAAGAGGCCTATCAAGACTCCTATTAGGTTGAAAGAGCATGTTATAGTTACATGAGTCAAGTGACGTTTTATTTAATTATTTGGGTGGAAAAGGCAAAAGGGACAGGCCTTCCAGCATCTTCCGAAAGAGGGGCAGAGCCAAACAGACTGCTTGGGAGCAGGTGGCACACTAAGGGCCCACCCAGTCAGGCATGGACCAGGAGAGGGGTGCCAGAGGCAGGGGACAACACAAGCCCAGGGAAGGACAGAGTCTGAGCAGAGGGCAGAACACAAAGTGGGGACCACAAGCCAGGAATGGAGGGCTCTCCTATGGCCCCGGCAGGGAGGTGAGGACAGTGCCCCCATCCACACGGTACCCCACAGACCTGCTGGGAAGGCTGAGAAGACACGAGCTTGGGCCTTTGCACCACTGCCTGACTCGCCCTGGGCCGGCTCCAGGCTCCTGGGCACCACAGAGCAGCCAAGGGCACAGAGCGAATATCCCTGAGGTCACGTGAGCAGTGTGCAGCAGAGCTAAGAACAAAGCCAGAGCCGGCGTGAGCAGACTCTGTGGTGGAGCAAGGACACACAGCCAGCCAGGGGAGCGAATCCGAGGGCAGGCAGCACTCCCTTGATCGCTACCCCCGGGCCACCTGGCATCCCGGCCCAGGAGACAAGGCAATCCACACGAGGCGCATACCTGGAGTCTGTGCCCCAGTGCATGGCATAGATCTTGGCCAGGTGCCCCCTCAGCGTCCTCCTGGTGCGCATCTGGATCCTTCCCACTGGGTCGATGCTGTTTGTGATCTTAAAAATAAAGAGTTCCAGCAGATTAATGTCTGTGGAGCAGCAAGTGGACCTGCACCTCTCCCACTCCTCCAGACCAGCCGGGTCCGGGGTGGCGCCTCCTCCCCTCACTCGCTCCCATGCAGTGTCAGCCCATATGGCCCTGGCCTCTGTCTTCACTCCTTCCTCCTGCTGGGTCTCAGGTCTCGTTTCCCACAACATACAGCAACTGTGTGAAGTGTGCAGTTCAGCCGCACTGGGGACGAGGAGCCACAGTGCGCTTCCCGACACTTCCATCAAGCCAGATCCCCACATGCACTACGTAGCGACTCCCATTCCTCTCTCACTGCCTCTCTCACTGCCCCTCTCACTGCCCCTCTGTCTTAACGGAGCTTCCTGCTGTGGACGTCTTCTCTAAGTAGAGCCACAGAGCTCACGACCCTTTGTGCCTGGCTTGCGAGGTACACGTGTGCCTGGGTCACTGCTGCACCCCTTTTCACAGCTGAGTGGTACCCCACCGCATGCACAGCCCACAGCCCACAAAGGCTCCACTTCCCAGCCACTATGAACAGTGCTGAAGTGAATGTGGTGCCCAGCAGTCCTCAGGAAACCCTAAGAAGTTTTGTTTTTAGCGTTTTAACAACCCAAGGCCCAAAACTATGAAATGGAAAAGTTCGCTGCGCCTACACCATCCCTTGTTCACCATGTCTCACCCCACACCCACAAGAGCCAGGGCCGCGTGGTGACACTGTGACCACAGTGCTCGTGTCCACCTGCGCTGAAGCAGAGCATCCACAGGGTGGGGCCCCAGGCGCGGCATCACTCCCATCTGCCGAGCAGACCGAAGCCCTGATGTGGGCCTCGGAAGGTGTCCTGTCCACGTGCTTGTGTGAAAACCAGTTTGCAATACTTCTGGGCATACCTGGCACGAAGTACTGGGTCGTACAGTAATTCTATGGTTAACTTTTTACGAACTGCCAAACTGGACATTAAAAAAATTCAGAGGCAGATTCTGTCACTGAGAGTACAACTACTAATTCTGTAACAAGCAGTAATTCTTTAAAGCTAGAGAGCTGTTTTCCTCTAAGCAATAAAACCCACTACTCCTCTGGCCATCACCAGAACGAATTCTGAAAGCAGCATCCCAGGCCCCCCAGTTTTTGGTCGGAGACAGGCAGGGCACAGCTCACTGCAGAGCCCCGGTGGGTGGTGACACAGGGCGCCTGCATTTACCTGTGAGAGAGTTGCATCCGCACATGCTTTCCGAGCATCCTAGGAAGTAACAACAAAGCGGTAATCAGGGCTGGGAATTTAGCTCAGTGGCTCCTCTGCCTGCCTCGAAGGCGAAGGCGCAAGGACTCGAGTTTGATCCCTGGTACCAAAAAACAAAGGGGCGATCAGTCCCGACCCAGATGACCACGCCCAGGCCCTCGCACACTGAAGTTTCAGAGGTCCAGGCAGGAGGAAAAGCAGTGTCCGGGGGGAGCCCTCACTCGTCTCCCCACACTTAGACCACAGCTGCCTGTGACTGCCCAGGCCCCAAGGCGCACAACTCCCAGTGCCCAAGTGTGGTTAAGCTGCATGCCCTCCTGAGCCAGGCAGGGCCTGGCCCTGGGTGCCTCCTTCCCAGAGGTGGCCACGCCGGCTGAAATGAGCTGCCCAGCCATGGAACTGTTCCTGTAGACAGCACTGGTCAAGGACTCTGTTTTCCATCATTAAACCTCCATTCTGTAAAGAGACAAGGCACCTGGAATTCTGGAGACTTTCTGGCTCTTACTATGTGATCGTCAATCTGTGTTCTCAACTGTACAACTCAGGGAAGCAGGTGAGAAGTGTGATGGATACAACATGCCAATTCAAGTGTTTTCGTTAATAACAGACCATCAAAGTAACCAGAAGAGTTGTAAAAGCTTCAAATTAGCATGTATTTTTATCTCTTTTTTTTTTTTTGAGACAGGGTCTCACTATGTAGCCCAGGCTGGCCTCAAACTCACAGCGATCCTCCTGCCTCAGCCTCCCAAGTGCTGGGATTACAGGGTGCACCACCATGCCCAGCTTGTATTTTTATAATTGAAGATATTTATAATGAAGGAAAATGAGATGATAGCTTAAAACTTTCAAAATTTGGGTTAAGGCATACATAATTCAAAGGACTTATGATTATTTTAAGAGAATGTTTCCATTAAGCTGTTGTTTCAGGACAGCATCCCGAGTGTACCCTGGTTCAAGGGAGGGTATTTCCCATCAGACTTCAGGGACAAACTGCTTCACTAGAGATGATTATTACTGCACAAAGCCAGCAGGAAGAATTATAAACCAGTAATCAGGAAACACACTGGGCTGACATTACTGTGTAAACATACCTAACCTCTAGAGTCCACTTTCTTCAAAAAACTGTTATTTTTATTTTTTTATTTTTTGGTACCAGGGATCGAACTTGGGACTGTACTTACAAGGCAGGTGGTGGAACCACTGAGCTAAATCCCTGGCCCAACAAAACCATTATTACTGATTCTGTTCATAATTAAAACACTAAAAATCACGTAATCAAGTATTTCTCTATCAGTAATAAAATCTGGAGTGGCTGGGTGTGCAGCTCAGTGGGAGAGTGCTTCCCCAGCCTGAGGGAGGTGCTGGGTCTGATCCACAGGACCAGAAAAAAAAACCGGTGCAGGGGCCGGGGATTTAGTTCAGTGGTTTCACAGCCTGCTACGCAAGCACAAGGACCCGACTTCGATCCCTGGTACCAAAAAAAACCAAAAACCAAAAAAACCGGTCCAAATGGATATGGGAGACCCATAGCAACACCAAGTCTTCCGGCCTGTGAGTTTCTCCTGCTGAGCACTAAGATCAATATTTATGAATATCAAGCTTATCACACTTCTTGATGGCATATATGGCTCTGCTTTGAAAAAACAAGAATTTCTTAAACAGAGAAAACAAAATCTAGGTTTTAAGCAGCGTCACCCTGGCTGGTGCCTGGATGTGCTCAGGACAGGCTGCAGCAAGCCTGTGGGACATGAGGACACCTGAGGCGGCCAAGTTTGAGCTGCCCAG
Organism: Heterocephalus glaber; assembly: GCF_000247695.1. Next base: position 7,981,289 of record NW_004624818.1, on the reverse strand, counting down.
CTGTGGACAGGTGTGCAACACAGGTGCAGCGCTTCTCAGAGCAGATGCCACTCCCTCCACAGTGGGAAGAAGAGGGCTCCTGGCCAAAGGCCTGCAGCCGTGGACAGAGCCTACAACACTGCACATGTCACAGGCTGTGCAGTGAGGATTCATCCCTGACACCCACAGTCCATCTTCTCCCGAGACCCAGGGCAGCGCACACAGGCTGCAGCTGGCCGTGCCGCTGAGCAGGTGCTGAAGGGCCCGGGCTCTGCATAGCCTGCAGCCTCTGGACGAGCTCTGACATGTGTGGAACGCAGCTGTGCCAGAGGGAGCCAGCACCGTGTATATGAGGCTGTCGTGTCCCAATAAGCCTCCCTCTGACAGCCTATGTTTCCTCAATAACACAATCAAAACAAGAATTGAAAGGTCCTTTGGGGTCTTTCAGCTGAAAAACAAATCTAAGAAAGAAAACAACTCAGAATCATCGGCCATTTCTTGTCTGGTTCCCATCATTTAACCAGTGCCTTGAGCAATTAGAAAAATTTCTTTTCTTTCTTCTTTTTCCTTCCTTCTTTCCTTCCTTCCTTGCCTTCCTTTTCTCTCTCTCTCTCTCTCCTTGCCCCAACTCTTTTTGAGAAAGTGTCTCACTAAGTCACTAAGTTGAGCCTGCTGGCCTCAAACTTGTGACCCCCTCTGCCTCAGCCTCAGGAGGGCTGGGATTACAGGCGTGCGCCACCACACCCACTTTTTTTTTTAACTTTTTATTTTTTAAAAAAGAGTTTTCCCTTTCCGTTTGGGGTACTGAACTTAACAGTCTTCCTCTTCAATGCGCCCACAGACTTCATGGAAAAGGAAGTGGCACAGCCTGAGACCCCGTTTAAGAGAAGAGCCCAGAGCTGTCCAGGACCCGCCTCTCAGGGCATCTGAGCCAGGGGGCTGGGGTCTTGGGCAATGCGTCACTGTGTGTCCCCAGTGCTCTCTGAGTGCAGATCAAGGTGTGGCCTAAGTGTGAAAAACAAACTGAAATCTGAAGGCAGTACAAAGCTTAAATTTTGCAGAGCCAGGGATGTAGCTCAGAGGCACTGAGGCTGCCTGGCCAGCGGAAGGTCCCTAGTTTGATTTCCTGTACTGAGAAAAAAAATTAAATTTTACAATGGATGAATAAAAACCAGTCAACCATACACCAAAATGACTAGATACATGGGATGATGTGAACTGGTCAGGATGACTGTTGATTTTGCTGTTTTGAAGGCTGTCGGATGTGTACCCAAGCATCACATGACCTCCTGCGGGTCCAGGAGGCGGCCCCTGAGCAACAACTTACAGTCATCAGAAAAACAAAGTGTCACACAACAGGCCAATCACACTGGCAGACAGCACCTTCAAAGTAAACTTAAAAACAGCAATTTTAGGTAAATGTTTAACACAACCGCTTGGCCCCTCAAAATTCTGATTTCTATATTCTTAGCCATCAGATTTTTGGGACAAAGAAGGAATATAATCTCCTGCTTGCTTTACTTTTTTATTTACCAAAACCAATGCTGTCACAAAATTAGTTGTGCAAAGCTATTTTTTGTTGTTGTTGTTTTTTGAGACAGGGTCTCGTTATGTAGCCCAAGTTGGCCTTGAGCTCAGGGATCCTCCTGCCTCAGCCTCCTGAGTGCTGGGATTACAGCTGTGTGCCACCACACACAGCTAAAGTATACAAATTTTAGGGGAAGGCAAGCACATGTGGTAGCATTAACCTGGAATCACAGCTACTGAGGAAGCCAGGGCAGAAGGCCTCCAACTTTGTCTGGCCTGGGCAATTTAGAAAGCCCCCGTCTCTGCATATAATAAAACTGGGCTGGGGTGTGCCTCAGGACCAGAGCACAGACCTAGCATGTATAAGGCTCTGGATTCAACCCTCAACACCTCAAAAGTGAGTGTGCAGGGTGGCGGGGTGGGTAATACTTTGGTTCTTTTTCCTTTTTTTTAAAATTTTTTTGAGGTGCCGAGGATTTAGCTCAGTGGTTTCGCCACCTGCTGTGCAAGCGCAAGCGCAAGCACCTGAGTTTGATCCCTGGTACCCTCCCCCCCCAAAAATTTTTGAGACAGGGTATCGTTATGTAGTTCAGGCTGGCCTTGAATTCATTATGTTGCCTAGGCTGGCCTCAAATGCATGGTGATCCTCCTGCCTCAGCCTCCTGGGTTCTGGGATTACAGGCATGCGGCACCATGCCTAGCTACTATTTTGGTTCTATCTGAACACGTATTTCAGGAATTTTATATCAAAGCAATATTTTACAAATGTATTTTATTAATTTCGGGTGAGGGGATGTGCTGAACAATACTGACCAGGGCAAATTTTACTTATTTTTTTTTTTTTTTGAGACAGGGTCTTGTTGTGCAGCCCAGGCTAACCTTGAACTCACAGTGATCCTCCTGCCTCAGCCTCCTGAGTGCTGGATTACAGGCCAAGGGCAAACTATTAAAGATCTAGATCTCCCTTGTGTGCTCTGAGCTACAGCAGGTCTTTCAAATGTCCAGGTTTAAAATTCTTACAATAGAGGATTATTTTTTGTTAGAATTATTGTTGGGTGTTTCTTTCTCCAACTCCCAACAGCATGCTTGAACATATGATTGGCTGTTTAAAAGGAATTAGCCCTTACACTGCACTCAGAAAAATAAACTGTTGTTCAGACATGTATTGAACGCTATTAACTTCTTGGAAAGTGCAACTCTAAAGGTCAGCTAAAGCCTTTCAGACGGTAATGAATCAAAGAGAAAGCTCTTTCAAATCAACAAAACTCCAAAATACACTGAATATTGAGTTTCTCCTGAGAAGCCTACCTCCCTTTCTCTTGCTCTTCATTTTAAGTCTGAGAACAGAAACACATACTTGTACTAAATATTCTTCTATAAAATGTTCAGTCAATCCCTGGTACCAAAAAAAAAAGTTCACAGAAGTGGAGAAAGAATTCCTTTCAGATCTTCTTCTCTTTTTAAAAAGCTGATGGATTCTGCAACTTAACATTATGTATCAGTCACAGATCAGAATTCAATGCTTAGGGCTGGGGTGCAACTCTGTGCTAGAGAACCTGCCTGGCTTGCTTAAGGCTCTGGGTTCGATTTCGAGCACTGCCAGAAGGAAAGGAAGGAGGGAGGAAGAAAGAGGGGAGGGAGGGAGGGAGAACTTTTAATGTTTTAGAATTCTGTGAAAGCCAATCTTTGAGTTTATACTTAACCAGAAACTGCTGATCTGTCTAGCAGTCTTTTTAAATTTGTGGGCTCCAATAATCATCCCAAGGGAACATTACCTTTCAAAATTAGTAAAAAAAATAAATCAGGCACACCTAAAATACCACCTCCTTATTGTTCTCATGAACACTCCTCCCTTTCTGCCTTCCTCTTAGTAGCCAAGCTCTCTGGGAAGGGCAGATGACACCCCCACCACAGTGACCATGAGTGAAGACAAAAGGTGCAGCCAATTCTTACAGAAATACTTCGTAACCTTTCAAATAACATTATAGTCCGCAAGACAACAAAATCCTGAAAACAACGCTTACTAGGCCAGATATCTGATCTGTAGTTAATACCCACTGAGCCAATTAAGGTTCATGTGCAGCCTGGTGTGGTGGCCTACACCTAAATTCCAGCACTCTGGGAGGCTGAGGCAGGAGGCTCACAGATGTGAGCTCAGCCAGGGCAACATTTAGGAGACCCTGTCTCAAAATAAAAATAAAAAAGGGCTGAGGATGTAGCTCTGTGGGTTCAATCCCCAGTATTTGAGAGAGAGAGAGAGAGAGAGAAAGAGAGAGAGAGAGAGAGAGAGAGGAGAAAAAAGAAAGGTTCCCTTTTGATGTGAGCCCCAAGCACTGCCCTGCCACCCGCCTCCCTGCAGCAGGCAACTTCTGCCCTAACTACGCACTCTGATCTGGTTCTTGAGCTGCTCGGCCTCCTGCCGTAGCTGGTCAAGCTCGCTCATCCTCAGGTCCTCGTGCTCTCGACGCCGCCACAGAGAATCCGGGATCTGGAACAGACAGCACAGAGAGCACTGGGTGTGAAGATGCAGATGAGGCTCAAGGCTACAGTCACATTATAAGCCGGAGACCTTTTCCTCAGCATCTGTCGTAATGTACACTACACCAGCCTGGGGCCGGGGTGATGAAACAGAACCACTGTGTCACTGGCTGTGTGAGATAGATGACGTCCAGGAATAACGTACTGCTCGAAACACCGGGGTGGACTGGAAAAAGAACAATGTTAAGAAGAGTCTCATGAAGGATCTGGTCTCCCACAAACCAAGACTGAGACTCACATTCAGAACACCTGGCAGGAAAAACCCAGGGGCATTACCTGAGAAGTCAGCACTGAGGCGGCCAGGCAAACCCGTGCCAGGAAGCCAGGGCAGTGACCAGGAGCCCGGAGCCACGAAGACCCCAGAATGTCCACACAGCAACCCCCAGAAGACACGCTTGGTGTCCACCAGGCCTCCGTGCCCACTGAGCGAGAGGAGGCCTGGGGCCCCGGAGGCTCAAATACCTCACTTCTAGGTTCAGGCTGAGTCTGGCCACAGTGAGCTCTCCATACCCACCCAAGTCAGGTACACAGTGCTCCCCAAATCAGAGGCAAAGAAAAATCACTCCGTGAAATGAGACTTCTTTTCCCCAGAGGATGTAATAGACAGGGTGACATTTCTGACAAAGATCTCAGCTGATAAGTCACTCATAACGTAAATATGACCAAAGCACCACAAAGTGAAGATAGGATTACAACATTTTAATCACTTAAAGAGAATTCGCTCCCACAGACAAACCTGGTTTATGAAAGGACCTCAATTTTCCTTGCAGATTGCTATGGGGTTAACATAATATATGTCAGGGCCGGGGATTTAGCTTAGTGGTTCCACCGCCTGCCTTGCAAGCTAAGGACCCAAGTTCAATTCCCGGTACCAAAAAACCCAAAAAGACCAAAAAAAACATAATATACATCAAACATCTAACTAGCAGTAGTTATTTTCTGGGAATTGAAAAACACATGGGAGGTTATCTAGAAGGCTCAAAAATTGAGCTGTTAAAAGCACCCCAAAATCCCTATACCAGCCAGTCACATCATCTATTCCTGACCTGCACCTGTAGATGATAAAACCTCTCCGGGCTAACAAAGTGCCTTGGCCAGTGTGCCAGGTCGGGCAGGGATAGGAGGGGGACCCCGGCTAGGTGCTGAAGGCAGGGAGTGTCCACAGGGTGCCAAGGACAGCCTGCAAGCCACAGCTGCAGCCTGAGGAGAGCCCTGAACAGAGCAGGGCTGCTGTTGCTGCTGTCTGGAAGGCAGAGCATGTGGCAACACTTCCAGGAGGGCTTCTGAGCACCACACTGGTTTCCAAAGGCCTTCAACCAGTCTTTGAATCACAGCAAAGTATCACTATGGGAGAAGGCCACAGGCCTCCTGGACACGGAGCATTGCTGGCATTAGATGAAGGCAATATCACATGGTGGGGGACAGTTTTCTCTTACAGGGAAAGACTGGCTAATTCTCTTCTTTGGAGACAGAGGTTCGTTGTGCTGCCCAGGCTGGTCATGAACTCCTCAGCCGCAGCCTCCTATGCAACTAGGGCTATAGGAGCTGCACTGCACTTGACTCTTATCCTTAGTCTACATTGTGAGGACTGACATTTGCAGATGTCGCTGTGTGAGAGAACACAGTACACAAAACACAAAATGACATTTCAGATGGAAAGCTGTGCTGACCTGTCCACGTCACATGCTTTCTGCAGAGCGGGGTCAGTGTACTCCAGCGATGCCTTCAACTGTAATCCACCCACCACCATACAAGGCCATCTGAGGAAAAGCGCTAGCTAAAGCTCTTACGAGGAACAGAATTCAAAAGTTCAATTTATTCAATGAGCAAGCAGTGCCTACTTCCAAAGAAACTGGAAAACTGAGGTGGCCCCATCAGCACAAGCTAGAGCAACAAACCTGAGGACCCTGGAGAACAAGGAGACCCTCCTGATCCACCCAGCCATGGTGACTTACAGCATGGCTGGGAGCCCTGCATGCAAAGACAACTGTTGTGGTGGATGGCTGGCAATGAATGCTAACATCTTTTCTCTGCAATCTTTTAAAAAATTAAATAGCCTGGGCCGGGGAATAGCTCAGTGGTTTCACCACCTGCTGCACAAGCGCAAGGACCGGAGTTCAATCCCAGGTCTGAAAAAAAAATTTAAATATCCTTTACATACATTACGGAAGAATGTTTACGTAACAACCAACCAGCTGTATTGCCTAAGATCAGAGAAATGACTTTACTAAAATCCTAGCCATCCTTTTTCATATTTGCTTTTTTCTCAATTTTTAAATGTAGTACTGTATTTTTTCTGGAATACACAGTAAGCACATTTATCGTGGGGGGGTGAATATACTGAATATATATACTCCATCTTGATCCTTTTTTTGGTACCAGGATCGAACTCAGGACCTTGTGCTTGTGAGGCAGGTGGCAGCACCACTGAGCTAAGTCCCCGGCCCGTCTTGATCCTTTTAATTTCTTCCCTTCCCACCTCCCATCCCCAGACCCCTTCCCATCCTTTCAAAGAACACCCCTTGGACTCACTGATCTTACTACTTTAAAATGAAAAGCACTGCTTAGCTCAGTGACCTCAGAAAATTTCACAGTGACACCAACTTTAATGTGTAGTCACAGTATGGAACCAGGCCTGCTTCCTTCTCTAGCGGGCAGTGAAAGGACTCGCGCTGCCTTGTGACTACAGGCCCCCGACAGGCAACAGCCGGGGAGCCATGGGCAGGTGAGGAGTGCATTTTGGAGACAGAGGGTGTTCCTACTCTTACTACTAGTAATTCCTGAACTGCGTGCGGTCTGTAATCCACACACAGAAGGGTCAGAAAGAGAAATCCTTGTCAGGCAATTAACATTTTTAACACAGACTAGACGATATGATTTGCCTGACAACAGATTTCCTTCTCTCACTACAGTAGTCTGCACATGGGATAAAATTTTTAGAAGTACAAATAAACAAAGTAAAACCTCCAAAGGGTTCTGCTTGTGGACCCATGCAGCTTAGGAGCACCCTGGGCCACACATGGTGGCCAGGAGCCCGGACGGGGGCAGGCAGACAGTGACGCAGAGGCCTCAAGGCACGGCACTGGGCTTTCAGGAGCAGCAACTGCTCCGCCCCACCGAGTCAGCCCCGTGCAGACTGAAGGCCTCGAGGCACAGACCGGGCTGGACACCCAGTGCTCCTCTGCACAGAGACGGCGCCAACGGAAACGCCAGCCGCACTCGCACCCCCGCAGCAGCCAGCCGGCCAGGAGATGCTGCAGAGGGCGCTGCTCTTCACTGCCCTCCACCTGCGCACAGGGGCTGCTCGCCGCCCACCCAGCCACCCACCCACCCAGAGCCCACGGCTCTCTGGACACTGCCTCGGAAGAGCATCTCGTTCTTCTCCCTACACGCCTCGGTTTAGGAGAACAGCTAATGTCGACTGCTTACAGCTGCTGGATGACTCGAACCTCACCACTAAGAGCAACAATGAGCCAGGCTCAGTGCTGCACCTCCAAAATCCCAGCACTCGAGAGGCAGAGGCAGGAGGACTGCACGTTTGAGGCCAGCCTGGGCGACACAGGGAATTCAAGGCCAGCCGAGCTACACAGTGAGGCCCTCTTTAAAAACAAAATTGAAAACAACACAATAATTTGGGGAAATGCTTGGCATTTACTAAATGAAAACCAGAATATAAATTTGAATATAGTAATTTCAGTGGTTTTGGACCCCTCCTACTTAAATAAAACTAATAGCATTTTTCTCAGTTATTGGCCATGGTTTTCTATCCAATCGGCTAAATACTGGCAATACTACTTTGAAAATGTAAATAACTGAAGCATGTTTCAGAAGTCTCACTTACAGTTGACAGTGTTCACCTTTCTCTCCACTGTCCTTGTCCTCAGCCCTTTCAGGAAGCCCCACCGTCAGGCTCCCCACCACCGGGCAGGCGCCTCTCCTCTGCAAGATGCCCACGGAAGCTCTGGTAGTGCTGAGGCCGCACTTCCCAGCCTAATCCAGTAAGACAGGGCCTGCTGAGGTCTCAGGTCTGCTCATGACCCACATTTGCCCTGGGTCTTACCTACAACTTCTCTTCTGGAACTGCTTTTCACAGAAATTTGTTTATTTCCTTCTTTTTGAGACAGGGTCTCACTATGTAGTCCAGGCTGGCCTCAAACTCGTGGTGATCCTCCTGCCTCAGCCTCCCAAGTGCTGGGATTACAGGGTGCACCACCATGCCCAGCTCACAGAAACTTAAATAATGTGAAAGCACATGGCTGAACAGCTCAGGGCCCTGGGCTTGATCCCCAAGCTGGGGGACGGGGAGACACACAACCACTCCTATGAGATGTTTCCTGCATGCAGCGCAACTGCTCCAGGTGGGGCCTCCTCCTCCTCCATTTCCTGACCCATGCACGGTGGCACCGCACCCCACACCCTCCAATTGCAACCCTGTGAACTAGGTGGAGAAAGGGCATGTCAGCGTCCCTGAGCCCACACCTGTTAAGAGTCACCAACAACCACTTTGCTAATGGCAAAAGGAGTGCAGACACTGAAAAATAATGTTGGAGTCTGGTTCTATGAACAGGAAGGGTAAGCGTCCTACTGAACCACTTTTCCCTCTGCTCTGGTTACTGCAAACAGGGCTGCTGTCACTGGTGTCATGGGCGACTGTGAACATTAAATGAGGCCATCAGTCTGAAAGTGTTCTGGGCCGGGGATGTAGCTCAGCAGCACTGTACCTGTCTCCCAAGCACAAGGTCCCAAGTTCGATCCCCGATACCAAGGAGAAAAAAAAAAAAAACCAAAAGAAAGTGTTCCATAAGCCTTCCTGTGATTAAATACAAAGGGACCCCTTCAACAAAGCAACCTCAAGTTCGATGGCTGGCACCAGAGTGAGAGTCAGATGAGTAAAAAGAACACTACTAGCTGGATGTGCTGGTGCACACCTGTAATCCCAGCACTCAGGAGGCTGAGGCAGGAGGATCACTGTTTGAGGCCAGCCTGGGCTACGTGAGTTCAAAACCAGCCTGAGCTACACAGCGAGACCTGTCTCAAAAACCAAACCAACTCCCCCCGCAAAAAAACAAGAAAAGACTGCTGTCCTTGACTGAGATGCTTTCTAACCCAGTAGCAATTTTCACAATCAATACTTTTTTTTTATACCAGGGATCAAACTCACAACCTTGCGCTTGTGAGGCAGGCGCGGTGCCACTGAGCTACGCCCCTGCCCTTCACAATCATACTTTAAGGCCGTGACAGTGCCGATGAAGTCACGCTAAAATCACCCTGACCAAACCCTGGAACCCCAGGGCCCAGAGCAGATGGAGGCTGCAGCACTTCGCGGCTGGCCATGAGGCACTCAGGACAAAGGCCCCTGGGTGGCTGGTTTCTTTCACAGAAATCTTGGGGGTGGGGTGTGGATTAAGACAGTTGAGAGACTCAGGTACCAACCAGCACTCGACACACTCCAATCAATTTTGAAGCCCACCCCAGACGAACGCCGCCAACCGCACACAGGAATCTGAACATGTGGGGTAAAAGCAGCAGAAGGAGCCACTTAGGTGCAGTACCAGTAATGTATTTGTTTAATGGGTCCATCATGTAAAGGTACACCCAGAAGTATAAGAACAAAATGTTATTTCTGAAATCCGCTTCAAAACCAATGAAGGAGGGAGATAGGTGGGGGCGTACAGAAGAACAAGATCAGCAGCAAGCTGGTAACTGCTTTACTCTACCGATGGGAGTCTTTATGCTATTTGCTATGTTTGTATCTGTTTCAATTCTCCATTAAAAATCCCCTGAAATGCTGGGGGCGTTGGATCTTGATTCAGAATCCAAATGTGCAAGTGGGGTGTGGCAGTGCTGGCCTAAGTTCCAGGCCTGGGAGGCTGAAGCTGGAGGACTGCCTGAGCCCAGGAGTGCAGCACCAGTCTGGGCGACTTGGGGAGACCCTGTTTCGAAAGCAACACTAAATAACTTGAAAATCTGAAACAGCAGAAATCTAGTCTGGGCATCAATGGCAGGAAGGAACTGCTGCCCTTCTGCTTGACGGATGAAGGGTCTGAGTCCTCACAGTTAGAAATGCCTACTGTGCGGGAGTAGATAACGGAGTCTGGGGATTTGCTGTAAAACACCTCAAAGAAGGAAGGAAGGAAGGAAGGAAGGAAGGAAGGAAGGAAGGAAGGAAGGAAGGAAGGAAGGAAGGCAGGCAGGCAGGCAGGCAGGCAGCTAGGAAGGAAGGAAGGGGGAAAGGGGAGAAGGGAGATCAAACACAACTGGCAAAATCCCGCGCAGACTGAAGCTGGGCAATTATACAATATCCCACTTTTATGTCTGAACATTTCCTTAAATGTTTAAAAAAATAACCAGTATTTGTTGGCATTCTCTAACCACATTACAAGCATGTACTAAACCTGTAAGGCAAACAGGCCAACACATGTGAAGAACACAATCTCCAATCTGAATAGTCCCAAAGCCTCAGCCCCAGGGTGGGTCCTGCTGCACCCCGCACTTCCTCCGGGCCCAGGGAGTGGCTGCCACATTAGTCAGCTGGTCTTGAGAAGGACTTGATCCCATTTGTCTGAATGTCTAAACAGCCAGCCTTGGGGCTGATGCTGGAGACCTGACAAAGACTACTATTCAAACCCACTGTTGGCACACACCTGTAATCCAGGCTGAGGCGGGAGGGCTAGGAGTCTGAGGCCAGTGTGGGCAAAGCGGTGAGCCCTTGTCTCAAGCCAAAGCAAAAGGGGAATGCAGCACAGGGTCAGGACGCTCGGCTACCCGTGGCAAGGCCCTGCGCCCCATCCCCAGCACGCCTGCCCCCAAGAAAACCATGGCCACTCAGGAGCACTCACTCCACTTCCCTGAGCCTCGTCACATTCCCACACGCAGCCCTGCCCGCCACCAGCTCTCTTCCCCCCCTTCCAACACCCGCCTGACTCTTCACCCCGTACGAGGCCCTCGGTGCTTATGCACAACTGCAGACCGGTGTGAGGGTGAACATCTGCACCACAGGAGGCGAAGCAAGGGCCCCGCCAGGCAGCCGCGACCTCTAAACACAGCCCCAAGTGCTCTCCCCAGACAGGACTCATGGGCGACCTGTGCTCAGCAGGTACAAACTCTCCTCCTGGATGCTCCTGCTTTTCACCAAGCAGCACGGAGTCTTCAGAGACAGGCAATCTACTGAGCATGATGCTCTCCAGTTAAGCTTGGGCGGGGGAGCTGGGCACGGTGGTCACACCTGTGATCCCAGCACTTGGGAGGCTGAGGCAGGAGGATCGCTGCAAGTGTGAGGTCAGCCTGGGCTACATAGTGAGTTCAAGGCCAGACTCTGTCTCAAAAACACAACAGAAAGAAAGATAAATAGATTAAAAAGGGTTGGGGATGTAGCTTAGTATGAAGGCCCTGGGTTCAATCCCTAGGGCGAGAGGAAAAAAAGACCTGGGGATGTAATTAAGTGTTAAAGTACATGCCTAGCATTTGCAAGGCCCTGAGGGATATAACCACCACCACAAAACACAACAGGTTATTAGTAGGTTATGAGAAAGAAATCCTGGGCTGGAGGCACAACTCAATAGCAGAGCACAAGCTTAGCATGCGTAGGGCCTTGGGTTTGGTCCCCAGCAACACACACACACACAGAGAAACCGTGAAGAAATTTAAATATATTTTAAAAACTGAGTATTAACTATATATATGAAATTACCTTAATTCAGAAGTGCTTCTGGTCTGGACTCCAACACATGTAAATCTGTCTGTAACAAACAGAAAGGGTTGTTTGTATGGTATTCAGGTTGTGCTGTTTTTCAAACAGTTACATTTTAAGTAAGAGCACATTCATCAACTTCTTCTTTATTACTATGTCTTCCCCCAAACCTTCACTTAGTAATACTGTAACATTTCATTTTTCAATGTTAAAAAGGAAAATATTATCTCAACTTTTTATTTAAAAATTTTCCTAGAAAAGCCCCAGGAAAAATATCGTGAATACAACTGGAAGGGAAGAGGTCAGAAGGCTGTTATGAAAGCCACTGTGATTCAATAGGCTCCTATGGGCCACCCAGCCCAGGCTCCCCTCTGCTGTCAGCACGAGGCCTGGCCCGACTCTGGAGGGTGCCACTGGTTAGCTGGTGCCCAAGTCCGGGTCAGAGGGACAGTTCCAACCCGTGCCTCCATGGTGTCTGCAGGGGAGACACCCCACTCTTCCAGACACATTTCAGCCCAAAAGGAAATGTCTAGTTCTACATCACTCCTGAAACAGCTGCTCGTACTTTCCCCTGAATTAAGTTAGCTGCAAGCATGTCAGAAGGCCCCCATGTAAACGGTGTGCAAAGACCACAGCCTGCCTGCTCATCAGCTCAGGAATTTGCAGGCCTGCAAACTTGGACACACACCAGGCTAGGGTCTGGGGAAATGGCACCGAGCCAAACTCGAGATTCCAAGGCACCTACTTAACAGAGGAGTTTAACCAAGGAAAACTATGCTGCTTATGTGAAAACAAGCATGGGGGCCAGGGATTTAGCTCAGCGGTTCCAGTACCTGCCTCGCAAGCACAAGGTCCCAAGTTTGATCCCCTGTACAAAAAAAAAAAAAAAAAACAAGCATGGTATTTTTCTAGTAACAGAAGAAGGTATGGAAGGAGAACAGTTCAAAAGCTCTTCAAAAAGTTAAATATAGAATTACAGTACCACGTGCCGTGGCAACTCTACTCCTAGGTACACACCCCGAAGAACTAGAACAAGGGTTCAATATACACACACATCAGAGTCCTATCCTAGCAGCTGTATTCACTGGCCAGAAGGCAGAAGCTATCCAAATTCTCGTCAGTGGGTGAATGGACAAACAAAATGTGGTCTATCCACAAAATGGAATATTATTCAGCCATAACAGGAAAAGAAGCATGGATACATGCTCCAACATGGATGAAGCTCGCAAAAATATGTTCAGTAAAGAAGTCAGACATGAAAAGTCACATAATTATCCATGATCCTGTTTCTATGAAAAATCCAAAATAGGCAAATGCATCAAGACAAGAATGCAGTAGTCACCACGGGCCCTGCATCAGGAGAACAGCTCACTAGGTAGTTTCCCTGTGGGGTGATGAACATGCAGAATTATGCAGAGGTGACAGCTGCACGACACTGGGAATGCACTGAATGCCAATGAACTGTTCTTTTTTAAATGATTTAATTTTATGTTATGAGAATTTCACCTCAAAAAAGAAAATGTGGGTGTGGAAGTGGAAGTCGGGGAACACAGGAGATAATCAGTAAATGCAAACTACTGCCTCCTCCAAAAACCCTCGCTGTAAGGCGGGTCTCGCTAGTGCAGTCCTGAGCGCTCAGGCTGGCTACCACTGACCTAGATTCTAGGTGAGGTCGCTGGTGGGTGCTCTGCAGCCCCCCTTCCAGTGCCAATAGCACCTTCCCAGCTTGTAACCATGGCCAGAGGTCCCCAGGAAGCAATCCCAGTCCCAGGAGAGAATTCCTCCTGTAAAGCAAAGGCACATTTATCCCAACCTGAGAATGTAGCTCCTTCCAGGAATATTCCATTTTAAGAGACAGGAAAAGGAAAACTAGGCAGAAAAGTAAATCACAGAGGGCTGTGTGTGAAATGCCTAGATTGCCTCCTGTTCAAGTCATTAAGCAAAGTTCAAGTTCTCTGTTCTGTCAGAAAAGAGAGTAGGTGGCCAGTGTGTGTGTTCCTGACGCCAGAGCCCAAGAGGCCATGGTGAACACCATCCCGCCACCACAGCCTGGAGTCACAGAGAGCTGCACAGACTCCAGTCTAGCTGGAAAGCAAGACCCCTCTGCAGGGTCCTGGGCTGACTCCATAGCCTGCAGAAGCCAGTGCTTCAGAGAGGGGACTGATTCCACAGAATCGTGAGCCTTGGCCAGCAGCACCACCTTAGAGAACTAGGGACTTAACAGAACCAAAGCCTACAATGGAAATCTCACAACTAAGCCTGCTGGGACCAAAGGTAGAGTGGAAAGCTAAGATGCACGGTAGGTGCTAGGGGCTGACAATACCCCCAGGTGGAAATGATGGGGGCCAAAGGACCAGGCAGACAGTAGGAGAAAGACTCCCAGCAAGGAAAGACTCACCAAGGTCCCTCTGAAGGTGGTTCTTATAGGCCTGGCATGGACGTGGAAATGAGAGATAGAATGAGTACTTGCTGAGCCTCTATTTCCTGTTTAGAAACCCTGCCTGATGTGGTGGCACATGCCTGTAATCCCAGCCCTTAAGAGGCTGAGGCAGGTGGAGTTTGAGGCCAGCCCAGGCTACACAACAGAGTGAATCTGAGGCCAGCCTAAACTACAGAGCAAGACCCTGTCTTAAAAAGTGAGAACAAAAATGAAAAAAGTAACCCATCAGAGAAGAGCCCCCCACCAAAAGAGAAAAGGCTTCCAGAGTGTACGGAACCATTTTTAGTCAAAACTTAAGTTAACTAAAATGTAAAAAACGTTAGCGTACACACAAATCCACCAACTTTGTGAGCAGACCCAGGACACAGAGAACCTCTGAAACACCTCAGACCTCCCCTGGCCTATGAGCGGGCCTGCCCGTCTTCTGTGGGCCCAGCTACGACTACAGTGGTGCAGCCTCCTCCGGCTGTACTCAAAGCGCTGCCTTCTCAGATTTGACTGCGCTGTGCTGCATGTGATGCTGGGGTTTCTATCTGTATTTGTGGTGCCAGGGGTCTCTGAGCTTCACAGATCTGTTTTCTGGGGTTTTTTTTAAGGTGCTGGAGACTGAACGTAGAGCTTCTGCACTAAGCTACATCTCTTGGCCCTTTTTAATTTTGAGACTGGGTCTCACTAAGTCACTACATTCCCCAGGCTGGGCTTGAATTTCTGATCCTGCTGCCTCAGCCTCCCAAGTGCTGGGATCACAGGCAGGCACCACCATGCCTGGGTTGTCTTTTCCTACCTGAAAAGCTCTCAACCGTGGCTCCTCACTCTTTCCTTTCCAGGGCCCCATTTATATGCACGTTAGGCCATGTGGGGCTGCCCCACTACTCCAGGACACCCCACTGTCCTTGTCCCAGCCATTCCTCCTGCTGATATGTGGCTCTGGACTCCACTGGCCTGGCTTTGCCCCACCAGTTCCTTCCTGGGCCATGACAAGCCCATACTACTGAAGAAACTCTACCTGCGATGTGTCTCCATCGACTTCAAGCAGCCCTTCCTCTGCAGTCCCTCTCTCGGAAAGCTCCATCTTTTCACACAGGACAGCTGCTTTATGATCCCTTCGCTCCTCTACCCTCTGCTCCTGCTCACCCGAGCCTCACAGGCTCCTGGCAGCCCCTGCTGACCCAGGCGCACAGTCGCTAGGTCTCCTGGGTTCTCCAGCCAGCGCTGGTTCCTACCACAATGGGCTATTTCAAGCAAGGACAGTGATGTCTCAGCCACTGCTCTTAGCTCAAGCAAGATCCAACCCTCTCTCCTCTGGAAGAATGTAGAAGCCGAGACCCAGAGTGCAGCAGGCTCCCTGGGCTTGGACGGGTGACAGGACGCACAGCTGTGGCTGGCTACCCGGCCTCGCCTGAGTGCAGGCAGTGACGCAGAGGCCGGGCAGCAGGTGCCCACGTGCTCACAGCTGTTTCCTGCTCTTGTCACTTCCTAGGCCCTCTCCACTCTACCCCTTATGATTACACCGCTCTCCTTAACCTAGCAGTGGCGAACCCAAGGCACATGTGCCACAGCACACTGTTTTCACCATCACTGCTCTAGGGTCTCGGCTGGTTGCTTCTCGCTACTGAACAGCTCCAGCGAAGCTGCCTGTACAGCTACACCTACCCACCACCAAGTGTGCCATTTCCAGGTGCCAGAGAAAACCATACCAGCTCATTTCCCAGCAGCACCAAGGGTCTGTCCAAGACCCTTAGTCCCATCTTCGGCCTGTTCCCCCAAGCCAGAGGCCTCTGGCTCCCACTACCCATCACCAGTTCCCAACAACAGGTTCTTGTCTCATTGCTGCCCAGTCACCAATGCCTGCGGCTGGTTGAGGGATAATTTTTTGTGGTTCTTCACCATCCTTGTATCCCCTTCCCTGGCTGCTAGAAAACTCTACCCCTGCAGTGTTCAGAGCACCCAATGCCCTCCTCCATCCACCCTGACTCCACTCCACAGAATTTGCCCTCACAAATCGCCTTTCCCCGGCTGGTACCTGGCCCTCTGCCCCCACCGCGGGCCTCCCGCCAGCCCCCCTCTGCCCAGCCTACTACTAATATGGTTTTCTACCCCACCTCCTTTCTTCTTCAATCCATTTTAGGCATCACCACCTGATTTATCTTTCTGAAGGACAGTTCTGACATGTGACTCCCCCACTCAAAAGTCTTCAAATACTCCTCCTACAGATGGAAGCCCAACTTCTGAGCTTAGCTTAATTCAATGCACTCTGCCTTCCCAATTACAGCCCTGGCCCTCCTCCTTGCAGCCTGAGTCAGAAGCTCTAGGGAGCCCAGCCCAGGGTGACACTGGTGCCCTGCCCGACTTGGACCACTCGCCAGTCTCACACGGAGATACTGGAGATGTTTCTGTCTTGAAGGATTAGAGACAATTTTAAAACGCAGACAGACTAGTCCTTCATAGTTGGTAAAAACTTAGCAGCTGAAGGCACAAGCATGTACTATTTCCTGGAAACCCACAATCACAGAAGGTGCTGACTGGGATGGGTTCACGGCTCCTGCACTGTGGCCTCCACTCTGGAAGGCACAGGAAGGAGGCAGAAGCCTCAGAGACCAAGGCTGCCTGAGATGCGCAGGAGGGGCTCCAGGAGCCGGCAGAGGCCCTGGGGAGCTGCCGGACTCCACACACTGATCCCCTGCACGAGCCGGTGACTGAGGTAAGCAGGGCTGTGTACTCGGGGTGTGAGTGAACACAGGGCCACCCCACCTCTGAGTCACTCACTCCTAAAGCACTAACAAAACGGCCTCCATGGCAGGGCTGCACCTGTGCGCCTTCGCTCACTCGGCAGCATATGCCAAGCCACCACCACAGGCCGGCCACTGCAGAAAGGGCCTCTCTCTCCGGAGACAGCATACTCTTGCTGTCATGAGGCTGCACTGCAGTTGAGGAAGGCATAGATAATGTCTCGAATTCTGGTGTTTCAGGGGCTGTCCACTGGGAAGGACAAACAGGTCGGACGAGGAGGCTGAGAAGCTGGGATGGGGTCTTTTATAGTGTCCAGAGAAGGCTGTTCCGCTGTGCCGACATCCAAGCAAAAAGCCCCAAGGAGAGGGACAAGCAAGTGACTTCTCACTCGCTCAAGCTATGCACTGACAATCCCTGCCACTTCCCTCTCTCAATGTGAGGAGCAAATTAACTTGACTTTTTCAATTCTGGAATGAACTCAGGCCCTCCCACATGCCAGGCAAGTGCTCTACCCTTGGGTTACTTCCCTGGCCCTTCATACTGTGTTATTCTACAGCAGGCCCTCACTTAATTGCCCGAACTGGCTTCAAACTTGCAATCCTCCTGCCTCAGCCTCTGAGTAGCTGGGATTACAGGTTTGCACAACCTCATCCAGCCTATTCCTCTCTAAAATTCAGTTTTGTTAGGGCTGGGCATGGTGGCACACACCTGTAATTCTAACACTTCGGAGGCTAAGGCAGGAGGATCGCCACAAGTTTGAGGCCAGCCTGGGCTACACAGTGAGTTCAAAGCTAGCCTGAACTACATAGTGAGACCCTGTCTCAAAAAACAGACAAAAAATTCAACTTTGCTGGTACAAAGCATTCAGCCATAAGCAAGTAGGGGATGACCCACATAAAGAACCTAAAATGCTCATGACAAGCCTGTCTTGAGGAGAGTATCCACCTTTTCTTTTAGCCCCAGAGCTTCTTTGTAACTTCAAGCAAGCAAATATTCAAGTAGGGGGCTGGGAGCCGGGGATTTAGCTCAGTGGTTTTAGCGCCTCCCCTGCAACAGCAAGATCCGGAGTTTCAGCCCCAAGACCAAAAAAAAAAAAAAAAAATCAAGTAGGGGGCTGGGGATATAGCTCAGCAGCATAGTGCATGCCTGGCAAGTTCAAGGCCCTAAGTTCGATTCCTGGTACCAGAAAAAAAAATATTTGAGTAGGATAAGATTCCTGGATCAGGGCCGGGGATTTAGCTCATTGGTTTTGCTGCCTGCTGTGCAAGCGCAAGGACCCAAGTTCGATCCCTGGTACCAAAAGATTCCTGGATCAAAGAACTATCAATGCTGTCACAGGAATTCTCTGAGAAGCTTCCGAAGAAAAGAAAACCAGGCTATAATAACCAAAACTCTGCTGGGCGTGGTGGCGCATGCCTGCAGTCCCACCACCCAGGAGGCTGAGGCAGGAGGATTACGAGAGTTCAAGGCCAGCCTGGGCTACATAGTGAATTCAAGGTCATGCATAGGAAGAACCCCCCCCCAAACAAAATTCCATTCCACTCATTCACTAACAGGGAATAGCTAAAAGCAGGAGAAACAACCGCACCACAGGATTAATAACCCCTGGGCCCTCATGTGCCAGCTGGGAAGAGGAACCTCAGAGGTAATTTGTGGTGAGGGTGCCACCTGGTGTCTGCTTCCTGGGTTAAGGGAAAGGGCAGTTTCCACACACTCAAAAGTGCAGATGGGCTGACTTCAGAAGCTGGTGGGGCGGCTGTGGGAGCAGAGGTAGAGCAGGGCCCTCTGCCCACCTGTCGGGCGCAAGTCCCCCGTCTGTCCAGGGCAGCCACCTGGGCACTAGCTAAGTGGCCCTTCCTCTTTTACAAACTGTTAATGCCTGCTCCCACTCCTACCTAACAGTCTTTGGTGATGAGCTGGGAAAGCTGAGACTATAAATACTGCCGACAGTTGGCTTTTCTTTTAAAATTCAAAAATGGCATTGGTTTGGAAGGGACATGTACTGAACTTTCTGACAGAAGCATCCTAGAAATAACACTGGAAAAACATTCAAGAAGAGCAGGCCATGTGGATATCATGTTCTGATTTTAGTTATTTTATGTGCTTCCATTAGTTAGGTAACTTTCTTGTCCAACTGTTTTTCTCAAAATTCTGTTTAACATCACCAAAATAAAAAGAAACCGGATGGGAGTGGTGGTGCACGCCCGGAACCCTAGCACTCTGAGAGGCTGAGGTAGAAGCGCTGCTAATTTGAGCCCAAACTGGGTAACTGAGCAACTTAGTGAGACCTTGTCTCAAAATCAAGGTTAAAAATGGGGGGTGGGGGTAAAATGGAAAAAGAAACTGGGTATTAACAGCTCCATGCTTTAGCAAATGGCTAATTCTAGAATGAAAAATTCAACTACTCCTGACCTCTTTGGAACCCCTTCTCCCTGTTCCCCCCGAAGCGGAGACAGGACCCTGACAGGTCTCCAGGACCAGCAGCAGCACAGCTGAGCCCAGGGAAGAGACCGGAAAGGTGCCAGACCCAGGTGGGACGGCTCATGGGGCCTCTCTGCGTTCTGCCCCCACTGTCCTCTCATCCCTGAGCACCGTCCCCTGACCTCCGCTGTCCAGCCCAGCCTACAGTCCTCCCCACCGGACCACTGGGTGTCAGTTGCCTCTGTCTCTGCTCCAGCTCCAGCCCGCTCACTTGCTGTCCTCCGGCCAGTAAGTGGGGTCCCTGCAGCACCAGACAGGACACAGCAAGCCTGTGGGCAGCTGCCCGAGCTACAGGGGTACGGGCGGCTCCGTGGGAAGGGAGCTAAGCAATGACTGACATCTGCGGCACCGTGCCGAGCGCCTCTCTCCAGGGTGGGTGCGTTACATAAGCGCCCAGCTCTTCACCCTGGCGCCGTCTCCATCTAACCAACGGAAGAGCGAGCCACAAGGCACCAGACACGGGCCCAAAACCCATGCCTCAGGTAATAACGCAACTTCCCCAAACACGGTCAGCAATGTATGTGGCCTCTAAAAATGAGACAACCGTAAACATATCTTTGATGCATTTTTCTGTAAGAGCATCCATGAACATCTCCACTGTCTTGCCAGCTTATTGGGTCGCAAGGAAGACAACTGTGGCCACAACCAAGGGCACTCAATATGTTCTTTTTTTTTTTTGGTACCGGAGATCGAGCTGGGGACCTTGTGCTTGCAGAGGCAGGTGGCGGAACCACTGAGCTAAATCCCCGGCCCCAAGGGCACTTAATAAATGTCGTCACTTGATACCGTAACAAAACATGTTTGCAGCTCACCTATCACACTGGTCAAGAAAAACTAGAGGCTATCTTCTAAAAGTTTGTTTTTAACTACTTTCAATTTTTATTTATTTATTTTTTTGTTTCTTGAGACAAGAGTCTCACCATGTAGTCCAAGCTGGCCTTGACCTCGAGGCGATCCTCCTGCCTCAGCCTCCTGAGTGCTGGGATCACCAGTGTGAGCCACCGTGCCTGGACTATTTTTTTAGATGATAAATTCCACTTTCCTATAGAAGCACATTATGAGTACTGGTAAGTCACCCACTGTGGGCTGTCAGCACTGTTAACCAGTGTTAACCCAGATTCGGGGGGGGGGGAGGCACTCCTCCCCTCCCAGCCAGCAGAGTTGGCGGGGTCCAGTGGCAGAGCCCCTTCTTGTGGAACACCCCCACCTGCACAGGGACGACTTTGGCAGACCGTGAGCCATGAAAACCTCAGCTCCAACACTGCAGCCAACTCCGAGCTGAGGGAAGCTTGGTGCCTGCTTGGGAAGTTCCTGGCCCCAACAGCAGACGGCGCTTGGTCCTCCTGACAAGGTCACATCCTAGCAGCTGGGTTCCTGACAGCTGTTCTGGTAAAAACTCAGGACTGCACAAACACCACCACAGCACAGGAAGCGAGGTGGGCAGAGTCTAGTCTGACTATGAAGGCCGAGTAGCTGTACAGTCCCTTAGTTAATAACAAGCGATCTGAGAATAAAACAAAAACAGTCTCTCAACTGAGGTGCGTCCTGTAGCCAAAGAGCCAGGGAACAGAGACCCCAGGTCCACAGATTTGGAATTTGTGTCGAGGCTCCAGTCTTGCCTTACAGAGATGACACACCAAGGGGGCTGAGGGCAGGCGGGGAAGGACAATAACGGAGAGGGGGAGCGGGCAAACTGGGGGGGGGGACAGGGACAGCAAGGAGAAGGCAGAGGCCACCCAAGCCTGCCCCACTCCCGGCCCCTTTCCAAAAGCCTGACCTCTCTGTCCATCTACTTGGGTGACAGGCTGTGAAACAGGCAATACGCTCTGCATCCACCAAGAACAGGGACTATGGCGAACCTATAATCCCAGCTGCTCAGGTGGCTGAGGCAGGAGAAGCACAAGTTCAAGGGCAGATGGGGCAATTAATTTAGCAAGACCTTGTCACCCAATTAAAAAAGAAGAGGCTGGCAATGCAGCTCAATGGTTCACAGGCTCTGGCTGCCATCTACAGCATAGCCAAAACAGAAAAAGAATAAAAGGACCGATTTTCTAATCTTAGAGTCTGGGAACAAAACCCAGCAGGAGCCTGTATCTGCTTACGGAAAGCCACCTCCCAGGGAACCATGATTTGGATGAGGGCTGGGGAAGAGTGAGAAAGCTAAGGTCACACAGACAGGGCAGACCCAAAGGCAGCCAAGGGCAGAGGAATCCAACAGCTCCCTGGAACGGATCCCCCCAAGCACGGAGAACAGAATTCCCCAGGCACATTTCTGTGATATTCTACATAAAGTGAGGGGGTTACTCCACAGGACAACTGGCCTATACCCTAAAATGCAAGGGTGAGAGAACAGAGCTGCCTTCTACCGCAACTCGCGTTCCCAGACACCCAGGTGTTATGGGCAGCCAGCACAACATGGGTGAAACAGATTTTGACAACTTCACCGAGGTTAAGAAAAACAGGTCTGTCTTCTCAAAACACACTCCGAAGTCTTCTGTGTGAAGAGAGAAAAAGTAATGTGAATTTTTCATCCTATTTTATAATATATTCGCATTTGCTCTAAAACTAACGCATGCACCAGGACAACAACCTGGTGTTGGGGTTCAGTGTGCAGACGAAGAGCCCCCACTCTGGCTCCCCCACCAGCTGCCCCTTGGGAGGGAAGGCAGGCTCCATCCTGAAGGGGCCAGAAGGGATGCACAGCAAGAAAGACAAAAGCTAGGGCAGCTCAGCCAGTACACGGGAGTCACCCAGTGGAGACACCCACAAGCAGCATGGCGGGGGTGGCAGAGTGCAAACTGCAGTCAGCTAAGGCCACACTCAGAAAACAGGGACCACCAAAGCTCCCTTGGCCTGTGGCTGCTGGCATCCCCCTTCAGTTCACTGCAGGGTGGACATCAGCACGGGGGTGCTAAGTACCACCTGAGGACCTGCCCGGATGCAGGCAGTGGGAACCCCAAGTGTGTTGCTCCTCGGCTGTCAAGGAGTCTGAACGGGCAGGCTGCAGGTCGAGCTGGCCAGTGAGCCACAGCAGCAGGCACACAGGCCCTCTGAGAGCTGTGCGGAGTCCTGGCCAGCAGGGTGGCGTCTGTGAAAGGCAGGAGAAGAGCTCTGCGAGTCGGGCCTGCTGCGGGGGGTAGGTGCCCCACAGGCAGCTCAGAGTTCACAGGACCCGCACGGCCACACCCACACAATGCCCACCCCACGGCCCAGGCCAACCCACAGCATCCCAGCATCCTGCACACACAGTGGTCTTGCTCCTCTGCCTCAAGAACCTCTTTTTTGGGGGAGGGAGGGCTACTGGGGATTGAGCCCACAGCCTCCACACTGAACTGCATCCCCAGCTCTTTTTGAGACAGGGTCTGACCAAGTTGCCCATGTTGAGTTCAATTTGTGATTTCCCTGCCTCAGCCTCCTAGAGCACTGGGACTGCAGGACTGTGCCACCACACCCAGCTAAGGACCTCCCTTTTACACCTTTCTGCACAACCACTACCCAGGAACTCTCCTCCCAATGCACTTCTACCAAGTGAGCACCCAAATTTCAGGTTCTCCCATATAATTCCAAAGAAGACTTACACTGGAAAACTAAAAAACCTATCTATGCTTGTTACGTTTAGAAGGGCCCATTGTCAGCACAGCTCTGCTAACACCTCTTACAGGAAAAGGAGACAGATTTTCCTGCGGGAGGCACTGCTGCAGTAACTAAAAACAGGGCTCAGGATCAGAAAGCAGGGCTGCGTCCTACTTCTGTACTGTGCTCACAATGGGCCCCGGTCTGCTTCCTCTGGGCATTCGAGGTTTGCAGCAGGGCACAAACATCTCTGGCAACGCAGGCAGCTGCTCGATGCTGCTGTAGGACAGAGGCAGCCTCGTGCCTCAGACAAAGCACAAACAAAGGTGTCCTGATGCACCCAGTGGAACTTACTCAGGGACCAGAAACTTGAATCTCACAGAAATTCACACATCAGAAAAATAGTATTACTCTTTCTGTTTTTCAACCATTTAAAAATGTACAAGCCTGGGCTGGGGATTTAGCTCAGTGGTTTCGAAGCCTGCTGCGCAAGCACAAGGACCTGAGTTCGATCCCCGGTACCAAAAAAAAAAAAAAAAAAATGTACAAGCCGACTGCTGGCAACACCCCATGGAGGAGGTCAACATCAAATCTGAAATATTTAAACTATTTCCACAATGCAGACGATCACATGCACTTGTTGTGGGCGATGAGGCTGTTCATAAAACCCATCTCCTGATATCCTGTACAACAAACAAATATCCATGTGAATTTGTACCAGGGCAGGAGGGTTAAGACAGGTTAGGGTCACTGAGTTACCCACAAACAGATGTATTTCTGGTCCAGTTTTCAGTGGTCTCTCCACCCTTACTGAAAATGTGAAAGAAATGGGGTGTTTGAGATAACTCACCACTGTCCAAAGACCCCTTTCTTGCTTATTGGGACCCAAATCGATCTCAGAGACGACCCCTCTACCATTGGGAAACTTGCAAGAGCTAGCAGAAACCTATCACTGCAGAGAAGGCTGACTCTGAGGCTGTCAGGGATGTGAGTGCTGACTCACAGAGAGGCCTGAAGAATGTGTCTGATGAAGCAACAGTGGCTGGCCTGGGGCCTGCAGAGCTGAAGACCAGCTAGCCACAGGTGTGTGCTGCTACAAACGTCTTTCCATACCCCTTTCTGCACAGCTGGGGTCAGCATCACACTGAATTAAGCAATATTTAAATCAAACTGAAGATAAAAATTAAAATTTGTTTCTGTAATGACAAACGCCCTGCACCTATCCACATGCACTCAAGTGAGACAAGGCCGACAGGTATGCCCCCACCCCTCTCAGGACTAGTTCATTCTGAGTAACTGTGATTGTCAAAAAGTGACCAGTACTAGTTTTTGTTGTTTAAAAGTCAGGCGGGCTTGTAACGCCTGTAACAGACTGATCTGAGCTGAGGAAGCGGCTCCATGGCCCCACCAGACAGTGATCAATTGCCTCTTAGCAATTCTTTCCTTCTTTAGGGGGGAGTGCAAGGGGGTTGCCTTTTTAGTCTTCATTAACCAGGGGATAGCCCTTAGGGGAGGACAGACTGATTCCACATTCCACTTCCTAGATCTAGTTTGGAAAAACCTATTCCCCACCTGGTGCTCTCAGGAAGGAGTACAGTACTTGCCTCATTTAATAACATGCTCCTTTTTGAAAACTGCCTTTCTCCCCCCACTTCTTGAGTAGCCTGGTGTCTAATAAAACTCACGAAGGGGTGGAAGCTGTCTTACTCCTTCTCTTTTCTAGGTTGCTCTCTACATGTGACTGCGACTTTCAAGGAAATCTGTTTGCCATTTGCTGATTTTTTTTTTAGAAGTTAATTTTATCTTTCACTGATAAATGAAGGATTGTTACCCCTTTGAAATACACCAAATGATTGAGTTTGTAATTTAAAAATTTTTCCCATCAGTCACTGTCTTCTGCACTCAGCACAGATTTGCAACTAAGCAGTGTCTGGTGCCCCTGGAGCCCTGCTGCAGCCTAACACCGAGAGGAAATGTGGGAGGTGGAGCTGCAAGACAGGTGCCTGTGGGGTAACTGGCACCCTCCACCCTTGTCCAGGCTGTGAGCCTTCAGACTTCATTAGGAGGCTGGGGTGGGGAGAGCACTTACCCACGAGAGGGCCAGTGAGGGGAATCCTCTTATTTCCGTCTTCATATGAGGAACCCTACAGCAACTGGCTGAGGCTAATTTAATAAAAATCATGCAAGCAGGCAGGGATTTAGCTCAGTGGTTCTGGCGCCTGCCTGGCAAGTGCAAGGTCCCAAGTTCAATCCCCGTACCAAAAAAAGAAAAAGTGTTAATAGGGATTTTTTTTCCCCTGGTACTGGGGATCAAACTTGGGACCTTGCACTTGTGAGCCAGGCATGGCGCCACTGAGCTAAAACCCCGGCCCTCTTAGTAAGTGTTAATAGGGATTTTATCAGCTTATTTTTGTTGCAGTTTCCAGTTTTTAAAAATGTGTAATTTTTTTCCACCTTCCCAAAATCCTAATTCTTGTAGATTTCATTAGTGTTGAACCAATGCTTTCTCATGTCTGAATCTTTGTATGTGCATTCTTTTCAGTTGTATTAAACAGCGGGGGATTTAGCTCAGTGGTTTCACCAACTGCTGCGCAAGCACAAGGAACTGAGTTTGATCCATACAAAGAGAAAGTGGACAGCCAAACTCAAGTCTGACTCAAGTCTGGCTCACGCCACAGTAGCTGCCGCACAGCAGGGTAGTCTGTGGGTAGTCTGTAGATAGCCAAAACTGCAGTCCCTTCTTGGTACTTTCATTTGATTTTAACTGATACACAAAAATATAAAAATTACACACTTTGGGGGCCATGTTTCCATACATGGATACAGTGTGAAAGGTTTCAATCAGGGTCAACATATCTGCCTTCTCAATACTTGTCATTTCTTTATGATAAAAACATTCCAGGCCAGGGATTTAGCTCAGTGGTTCCAGCACCTGCCTCGAAAGCGCAGGGTCCGAGTTCGATCCCTCGTACCAAAAAAAGAAAAGAGAAAAGAAAAAGAAAGATTCCAAACCCTTTCCTCACTTTGTGAATACACTGAAATCGTCCTTACTCAGCCACCTAACCCTCTTCCTCCCATGGTCGCGACCTTCTGCAGAACACACAGGCCTGAGTCGGCCACACCCTACTGTCCTCCATACTGCTGAAAAAGACAGGGTTTCACCCTTGCCGCAGTGGAAGAACCCACAGTAACTACCTTGAAAGCTTCGTGTTCCCATGCTGGAAAGCTATGTTTCCCCATCCTGTAATTCTTTTTTTTCCTTTCCCTTTTTCGAGATCCTGGAGATTGAACAGAGGACTGACTTCACACATGCTAGGCAAGCACTCTACCAAGTTACATCTCCAGCCCCTTCCCGTTTTCTTTTGAGACAGGGCCTCTATGCTGCTCAGGCTGGCCTTGAACTTGCGATACTCCTGCCTCAGCCTACCAAGGAGCTCGGGTTGCAGGTGTGCCCAGGACATCCGGCTCCATCCTACAGTCTTTGTCTCAGTGCCACGCAGGCCCCCGCAGCATCACACCGTCCTCTCTGGCCTCTCAGATCTGCTTGCCACCAGCCTGCTGGTGCAGCAACTTCACCCAGTGGCCAGGGGGCCACGGGGCTCCACAGCCAGATGAGCCAGGCACTGCTGTACCCAGGAGACAAACTTTCAGTCTGAAGTCAAACTGCACAAACCAGGCAATAACTTTGAAAGGATCAATACACACACAGAAGACTTGCTCCCCACAAATGTTCACTTCTGTTTGGTTTCTGAGACAGACTCTTGCTCTGAATCCAGGCTGGCCTCAAACTCAGAGATCCTCCTGCCACATACACTGCTAGAAAGCACTGCTATTAAAACCACCAAACCCCAGCCATGCCACGTCTTCCATTCCTGGACAAAAACCAGTGAGGGGCTGTAGAAAAAAAGATGACTCAGCCAGGCATGGTTGTGCATGCCTGTAATCCCAGCACTCAGGAGGCTGAGGCAGGAGGACTGCTGCCTGAACTACACAGTGAAACCCTGTCTCAAAAAATAGACCCTCCACCGCCTGCCTTGAAAGTGCAAAGACCGAGTTTGATCCCCAGTACCAAAAAAACCCCACCAAAAACCTGCCCCCCCAAAAGCAAAACAATAACTATACATGTGATAAAAGCAGACTACAGCACCAATAAAAATCATCTGCTTTCCAGGGGGTGGAGAATGGGGAGGTGATACTCACTGACCAACAGTGAAAATGGGAAAAGCAGTATAGCATTGACAGGCAGGCTGGCTCACCCACTCCACACTGCATTGGACTCTCAACAGGCCGGGTGCAGTGGCGCACAGCTGTAGTTCCACCCTCGGAGGCTGAGGCAGGAGGACAGCATGTTCTTCCTCAGCTTGGGCAATTTAGCAAGGTTCTGTCTCAAAAAACAGCTGGGATGTGAAGGTCCGAGTTCAATCCCGTAGAACAGAAAAAGTCCTCCAATCATTCTGTACCCTACAAACATACATACTGCTATAATTTGTCAATACACAATTTCATTTTTGTTTTGGTTTTTTTTGGTACCAGAGATCGAGCTCAGGACTTTGCGCTTGCGTGGCAGGCACCAGAACCACTGAGCTAAATCCCTGGCCTCAATACACAATTTCAAAAAAGGTTTTTTTGGCAGTGCTGGGGATCAAACCCACGGCCCTATGCCCCACCATCAGGTGCCTGAAAATCTTTTACTTCATGCCAAGCCTGGTGTGGTGGCTCATGCCCATAATATTAGCACTTGGAAGGCTGAAGCAGGAGGACTGCAAGTTTGAGACCAGCCTGAATTACATAGCAAGCTCAAGGTCAGGCTGGGCCTACACAGCAAGACCCTATTTCAAGGGCCGGGATTTACCTCAGTGGTGCCACACCTGCCTCACAACCACAAGGTCCTGAGTTGGATCCCTGGTACCAAAAACAAACAAACAAACAAACAAACAAAAAGACCCTGTCTCAAAAAAAATCTTTTAAAGGCAAATTTAAACTAAAACTAAGAAATTCATGCTCACTACAGTCATGCAAACTTTGAGACAGCTTCAAGTACTTCCAAATACATCACTTTCGTATGTCTTACAAAATGAAAATAAGATTTTTTTTTTCTAATTACCATGCCCTTGGTAAATTTTCCAAAACACCACAGATGAAATAATACCTTAATACAGAAATGGTCCTGCCTTTGTCAGTGTCCCTGAGGTGACAACAGTAGACTTTACTGCATACACAAGTGTATATTATTTTTTACAAATGTAGAGCCAGGTACAATGATGTGCTACTGTAGTCCCACGTCCTGGGGAGGCTAAGGCAAGAAAACGAGATAAAGTTCAGGCCCACAGTGAGAACTTGTCTTAAAAAAAGAAGAAAAGGGCTGGGATTTAGCTCAGTGGTTTTGCTGCCTGCCTCCCAAGTGCAAGGACCCGAGTTCGATCCCCTGGTACCAAAAAAAAAAAAAAGAAAGAAAGAAAGAAAAAAAAAGAAGAACAAAAAAGCTACACTAGTCATGAAATGTATACATCAATATCTAAAATACTTTCATCTGTCTGATAGCACTTTTAAAAAATATATCATGCTGGGCCGGGGATTTGGCTCAGTGGTTTCTGTCACCTGCTGCGCAAGCCCAAGGACCCAAGTTCAATCCCCAGTATCAAAAAAAAAAATTAAAAAAATCAAGTTGGGTGTGGTGGCACACACCTCTAATCCCAGCATTTGGGAGGCTGAAGTAGGAGGATCACCATGAGTTCAAGGCCAGCCTGGGCTCCACAGTGAGTTCAAGGCCAGTTTGAACTACATAGCAAGACCCTATCTTCAAAAAAAAAAAGTAAATAAATATATATACATCAAATAGGACACTGCTTGATCCTTGTTTTTTAGGAGTGACTCTTCTCAAATACTCCTCCCAAACAACTGGTATATTTACAGTACCCATGCATATGCATACAGAAATAACTGCACAAGTTCTGGGTGGGTGCTTACTTCTTTCACTTTTAGAAATGCACCTGCACTTTCTTCTTGTAGGCCTTGTAACTACTGACACATATTTTTTCCCCTTATTAGAAGAGAAACGCTTTCAAGCACTAGCGAGGCTGAAGCAGAACTGGGAGCTTGAGGTCAGCCAGCCTGGACTATATAGCAAGATGAGAAAGAGACAGAGGGACACAGAGACAGAGACAGCAACAGATACACACACACACACACACACACACAGCCCCGCCATAGGCCTAGCAACTATTGGGGGAAATGGCATCGGTCTACTTGTCTAAGGACTCAAAACAGGCCAAGGACAGTGGGACATGCCTTCATAGTTCCACCTACTTGGGAGGCTGAGGTAGGAAGAACCTAACCTGTCTCAAAATGAAAAAGAAGGGATGTAGCTCAGGGCAGGCCCCATACAGCAAAGAGAAACAAAAACTCAAAAAACATTATTTCCCAAGTTAGTTCCTCTAAATAACAAGACAGTTACAAAAGAGCACACTCAGCCCTGAGGCCCCAGCCAGTCCACTGACCACTCATTACCTAAATTACTAACTTTCACACCACTACCCGTTCATTCCAGCTCAATACTTAGGCCTGAGCTTAACTGCAGGCCCTGTTCTGAGCCCTGAGCTCACAGGGAAGGGCAGCTTGCAGTGCAGGTACAGGGCTGGCCAGATGGCCTGGGCCATGTTGCCCACTTGAGCGTCAGCACCCTCTGGCACATAACTGAGGAGGAGGTGCAGAGGGGCACATGGAATCACAGTCATTCTCAGGGAGCCAGTTCCTCCTCTAGAGTCTGCAATCCGACCAGGTACCCTGCCCCACCCCAGAACGTGTGATTAAAAACAATGATGATCTTTTGTTTTCCAGCAACAAAATCCCTTCTCAGGATGGTGATGTGGCTCCCTGGCTTAGCATGCAGGCAACCCTGGGCTTGATCTTTAGGACTAAATAATAACAAACTAAAAAGCTCTGGCTCCTTAACTCAGCTTTCCTTATCTGACCTCATCTCTTCCAAAGCCCAGTATCCAGACTCAGCAAGACTCTTATGTAGACTGTCACAGCTCACCGAGTCTCCAGAGAAGCCAGCCGACTCTGGTCTCCTCTCAGCTAAAAGGCACATAAAAGTCCACCTCGGGCCGGGGATTTAGCTCAGTGGTTTCGCCACCTGCTGCACAAGTGCAAGGACCCAAGTTCGATCCCCGGTACCAAAAAAAAAAAAAAGTCCACCTCATCCAATCTGCAAGTTACCCTCACGAGTTATCAGTCAGGTCCACCATGCGCTATCCTCACGGCTAAGCTGCTAGTGGGGCCCCAGCACCCCAAGGAAGACAAACTCTGCATCTGTGGAATCAGCTGGCCCAGAAGGTCCCATCAGCTCAGTGCCATCAGCCAACCCAGCGCGAGACGGGCCGTCATGCAAGTCTTCTCCTAACTTGGTCCTTACATGTCACCCACGGTCCACAGCAACACAAGTGGCACCTGGATACCTGTGAGCACATGGCCAAGACACACCAGGCACCATACACATGCCTGTCACACTAGCTATTGAGAAGCTGAGGCAGGACAGTTGTGAGTTGCCTGGGCAACTCAGTGGGACCTTGTCTCAAAATAAAAAGGGCAGGGGATGGAGCTTAGTGTGAAGGTCAGGGGCCATGCTCAGTAATGGGGAGGGCACATTCTCTGCAGCCTTTCCCTCAGGTGAGTCCACTTCCCCATGCTCACTGCTAACCTCACTGGCCAGCAAGAAGGACAAGTGGCACTGACCCAGCAGGGCCTCAAGGGCCCATCCACCTTCACTGCTGCCCCTCAGAACTCAGCCCCTGTGGGGGAGGTCTCAGCAGGACCCGTGTGGGGATGTCAGTGTCCTAGCTACTGGCCCACCTGCCCCATATGGGACAGCACCGAAGGTCTCTCCCACACTGACAACCAGAGAACAGCATCTTCAATCACTAAGGCCAGGGTAGTCTGTTGTCCAACAGTAAACAACAAACATACGGCGATTTGCTTTTTTTTTTTTTTTTTGTACCGGGGATTGAACGCGATTTGCTTTTTAAACTGCAGACTCGTCTAAACTTTGGTACTGCTATGAGCTTGGGACAGACGATACTCTGTTTCAGTCTGTTTGTTTGGGTATTTTATGTTTATTTTTTTGGTACAGGGATCAAACTCAAGACTTTTCACTTGTGAGGCAGACGGTGGCACCACTGAGCTAAACCCCTGGCTCTGTTTGTTTGGTTATTTTCAGGCTGGCTTTGAACTCATAGCAATCCTCCTGCCTCAGCTTCCGGAGTGCTGGGATTGCCGGCATGAGCCACCAGCCTAGCTCCTTTATTTTTGCTTGTTTTGCAGTCCTGGGGATTTGGCCCAAGTCCTCTGCACTGAGCAACATCTCCAGCCCTTTTTATTTGTTTTCACTTTGAGACAGCACCTAACTAGGTTGCTAAATTGCCCAGGCTAGGTTTGAATTTGTTATCCTCCTGCCTCAGCCTCCCAAGGTACTGGGATTACAGATGTGCACCACCGTGCCCACTGGATCCTTTGTTGCTGAGCACACATCACACTGTGACAACCACCAGTGATCCAGCTGCAAAAAAAGGTGCATTTTTAAATTGTCTTCTCTGTCAGTGCTAGGCACAAAGATACTCCCCACTTTGGGTCCTTCAAATCCCTGGAAAAATGCTCTTCCCTTCCCTTCCTTGCCCTGGTACAGCAGCAGCATACACTGCACCCCCCAACTCTTGAGGAGTTTTGCCATCCCAGGACTTTGCAAGATGCCTTTCTATCAGGCCAGGTATGGCTGAGGTAGGAGGATCACCGTGAGTTCAAGGCCAGCCTGAACTACAAGGCAAGGCGCCATCTCAAAAAAAGGAAGAGAATAAAGAGCCCTTCTATTTGTTCTCAGGAAAGTCACCTTAACACGAGCCACTATACAGAGCAGAAAACTAGGGTGTTTCCTAAAACCCCTAAGTTCTGGGCCAGGGATTTAGCTCAGTGGTTCTGCTACCTGCCTTGCAAGCACAAGGTCCTGAGTTCAATCCCTGGTACCTAAAATAAATAAATAAATAAATAAAAATAAACAAACAAACAAACAAAACCCCTGAGTCCTGCCTGGGGTTTCAGGCAGACTGATGAAGATGTCCCAGGGATTTTGACTGTCAGTCAGCTCAGCAACCATGAACCTACCCCACAGTTTAGCTAAAGACCGGTCAGACAGTAAAGGCTTCTCTGACCAGGGACGTAGCTCAGTGGAGCTGCACCTGACTGGCAAGTGCAAGGTCCTGAGTTCGATTCCCTGTACTGAAGGGGGGTGCTTCTCATGAAGGGCCCAGCAGTGTAAACAACAGAACCAATATGGGGTGGACACGTCTGGACAGCCTCACCCAGAGAGCTCAAGGAAAGAGGGACCTGGACCACAGGCTGGGAAACTCAACAACGGGGCAGTGGGGCAGGCTTGGAACCTCAGAAGGAAACGAAAACCACATGGTAGAAAAAGCCAGGAGCCTGCAACATGGCAGAAGCTAAGAGAATATGTTTCACAGTGGCAATGAGAACGTGTGGACAGAAGAGTTACCTGGGGGAGCTCTGAGCTCACACGCTGACCCACACAGACCAAGAAAAATGGGCGGGCACAGGATCCGTGCTCCCTGCCCCCATCCCACACTTACCGAAAGAGCCCAGTTCTATCCCCAGGCTTTGATTCTGTGGGACAGGCAGAGCCCCAGGAGACAGTCGTCCTCTGTCTGAGCCAGGCTTTCTCTGCCTCCTCCCTAATACTGGGTGGCAGGTGTGCACCACTACGCCTGGCCTATCTTCCCTATTAAATTCATTCTTACTAGTTTCTCCAACCTAAAACTGAGACTTTTTACAAGCCTGGTCCTACAGGAAAGGTGAAGACATAGGAGACAGTCAATTAGGAACACGAGGGGGGCAGGGTCAAGAACAACGCGGGGAGACCCTCCCCTTACCTGGAAAGTGTCCTGGTGGCACGAGGCCTTGCTGGATGAGGCAGTTGCTACCCAGTGACTAGTACCCCAGAAGGAGAAGGGACAGGGAGACAAGGCCATGTGAAGACAGGCAGAAACGTGATGCCATGTTGCTCCCAGCCACCCAGCAACACGAGCTCTGGCAACCAGCAGCATCCACGAGGAGGTCAGGGGGCTCAGGGAAGAGCGCAGCACTCAGCCTGCTCAAGGCCTGGGAGGGCGCAGGCCCCCACCGCGTCTCCACTTCAGACACATTTGCTGTTTGTTGAAGCTGCCCAGCAGCTGCACAAAGGGAGACTCTAGCATTTCAGAGCCCACCAGCATCTTAGGAGACCCAACCCAGAAGACAGGAAACCAAGGCTGCCAGGCTCGGGGAAGCTTCTGGGAAAGGACTGCCTGATGCAAAGGAGTCGTGGAGACCGCCACAGTGAGGCCCAAGCCTGCTGAGCACCCTCCCTCTCGAGGAGCCCTCACGACGCCTATGACCTGAGAAGGCAGAACCCAGATGCCCAACAGATGGACACGACGGAAAGAGAAACAACAGTCACCACACAGCTGTACAGTCTTAGAGACGGGTGACACACAGGTACAGAACGCTGTGGCAGAACACTACTGCAGAATTGAAAACTTCAGATATGCGGAGTGATCCCCAATTTCTACCCAAGTATGCATGAACAATACAAAGATTAAAAGAAAATATAACAATCTCCTTTGGTTATTTCTTTCTTTTTTTAAAAAATCAGTTTGTGTTTGTTCGGAGTTTTTTTGAGACAGGGCTCACTATTTAGTTCAGGCTGGCCTTGAACTCACTATGTAGCCCAGGGTGGCCTCAAACTTGCAGCACTCCTCCTGTCTCAGCCTCCTAAGTGCTGGGATTACAGGCGTGCACCTCCATGCCCAGCCCTTCTATGGTTATGCTTTATAAAGAGATTATGGATTTTTTATGTTCAGAATTTCCTATAATAAACATACTAAACCTTTAAAATGAGTTCAGCTCCTCTTGTCTCAGCCTCCCAGTGGCTTAGAGTACCACACACAGCTAAACATTGTGATTATCAAGATACACATAAATAAAGATAAAAACTGAGACAACAGGAACAAGATCCCAAAGAATGAGGACAGGCTAGACTGGGAGGAAACGAGGCCATGGAAACAGAATGCCTACCTTTAAAAGAAAAAGGAATAGTGGCTGGGAGACATCACAGGCTCATTGTGCAACATCAGTTGTGTCTAAGGTAGAACAGAGGCGCCCTAAGGAGACAGTCCAGATAAGCCTGGGTGAACGCTCCCTAGGGGGTCTCCCTTAATCATCCCCGATCCCCAACAGCCCAGGACTTGTCCTCCCAGGTCAGAGAGCAGGAAAGAGCTCCTGACAGCAGGTGCACAAGGTCACACAAAGAGCACAGGCTCCAGAGGCCACCAGGCAGCTGTGACATGGCCCAGACGGCACTGACTCAGGGCTACGCTGGTCGCTCCACCAGTGGCACAGATCTCAGCCCAGTGTGTGGCTCAGGGCAGGCCCTGTGCTAACGCACTGGCACCACGGGCCTAGTGGAACCAAGTTCACCTGCTGCCCAGAAGTGTCAGCTGAGGGCCAGAGGGCCAGGGTTTGGGGCTTCACTTTAGCAGGGCACTGTAAGCCACCTTCCCTGACACACGTCCCAAAGCACCTAGGCAACGGCAGTTAGCATGGGTTTTCCAGGACCGAGTCTCACTCTGACTCCAAGCACCTCCGACGTGACCCTCCCTCTGCCTGGACCCTCCGCTCCCAGGTCTGTCCCTGCTCAGATTCTCTAGCACCCTTGGTAATGGGGACCCAGGAGCCCCAGGGTCTGCAGTCTCCCAGGCGCTGAACCAGTCTAGGTCAGAGCTACCCTCCCCTCGCCAGCCCCAAAGTCCTCCTCACTGTCTTCCACCCTCAGGTGCTGAGCCACCTCTGAGCACTGCTGTACCCTGAGACACCCACGGGCCTCCAGCTTGTCTGTTGTTCTTCCCGGCTCTGCCCCTCCAAGTCTCTGGGTTCTCCTCCTCCCAGAACAAGGCACAGTGGGGATGGGACCAGTATCAGAACAGGGTATCTCTAGGCAAGTGCTGCTCAGGACCCACAGGTGTGGTTCAATCTATCAGAATTTACTACATTAAGAAACCAAACCACAGTGATGCCACACCTCCCTGGCAAGCCCAAGGTTGTGAGTTCAATCCCAGGTACCACTAACAAGAAAAAAAACTGGGGGCCAGGGATGTGGCTCAGTGGCACCGTGCCTGCCTGGCAAGCACAAGGTCCTGAGCTCAATTCCCAGTACCACAGAAAAAGGAAAAAGAAATCAAGCCAGGTGTAGAGGCACACACCTATAATCACAGCATTTGGGAGGCTGAGGCAGGAGGACTGCTGTGAAATCCAGGCCAGCCTAAAATACATGGTGAGTTCAAGGCCAGCCTGAACTGCACAGTGAGACTCTGTCTCAAAGGAAAAAAAAAAAAAAGAAAGAAAGAAAGAAATTGAGACTCAGAAGTGTGGGCCGGGTGTTTAGCTCAGTGGTTCTCCCGCCTGCCTTGCAAGTGTAAGGTCCTGATTTTGATCCCAGGTACCAAAAAAAAAAAAAAGACTCAGAAGTGTTTAAAACATGTATTAGGGCTGGGGATTTAGCTCAGTGGTTCCGTCGCTTGCCTTGCAAGCGCAAGGACCCAAGTTCGATCCCTGGTACCAAAAAAACCAACCAAACAAACAAAAAAACCCATGTATTAAATCACTTGGAAATAAGCCTGTGTTACATTTTTATGCAAAGTAACTATTTTCTAAGAAAAAGTATTTGGTGAGAATCTGTACTTCACATTTTAGCACGCACATACACACCCCACCCCACCCCCACCCCGGGAGACAGGGTCTCTATGTAGCTCAGGCTGGCCTCCAAGCCGTGGCAATCCTCCTGCCTCAGCTGCCCAAGTCCTGGGACACGGCTGTGCACCACCTCACCCACATGCTTCTCACTATCTCAATTAAGAGGGAAATGCTGGGTCCTCAGCCTTGCTTTCACGGTGGCACTGCATGCATGGCTCTGGCTGATAGGCAGGAGGAAAACAGTCTCACAGACAGGTAGGTGGAAACGAGAAGAGCATTTTTAGTTGTGCCAAGTAAATGTACATTTTTTCTGTCATACTACACTAAAATTCAACAAGTGGCCAGTTTCCTCACGGGGTAGTTATTTGTAGTTCTGGGTTTTTAAAACGTTTTTTCTTTTTTTGCAGTACCAGGGATTGAACTCAGGACCTTGCGCTTGCAATCCAGGCACGGGGCCACTGAGTTACATCCCTGGCTAGTTCTGTTTTTTTGAGATGGTCACTATGTAGACCAAGCACTGAACTCACTAGGCCAGGCTGGCCTTAAAGTAGCAGTCCTCCTGTCTCAGCTTCTTAAGTGCTGGGATTACAGACAGGAGCCACCATGCCAGGCTTAAAAGGGAACCTCTGATGTGGAATATGGAGCTGTTGATTTTCTGCACTATTATATTACACCGAATGTCATTGGTTTTACTGCATTCTCATGCTCTGAATGGGTCTTTTGTCCATCTGTGAGTTTGTACCATCATCCACAGGCCATTTGGGAAAATACAAGCTCACTGAGATAAACAGATCCTCCAAGTTATTACGCACTGTTAAAAGTCTTGCATTAGGATCACCTCTTATCTCATAAGAAAAGTCTTCAAGGGCTGGGGATTTAGCTCAGTGGTTCCGCCACCTGCCTCGAAAGTGCAAGGTCCCTAGTACCAAAATAAAATTTTTAAAAAAAGTCTTCAAATATTGTCAGGCTCATGGTATCAGCATCAAGTTTACCAAAATTCTACCTTTTGTTTGAAAGCACATTATTTTATTACTACCAATAATAGTGTTTAAGGTTAAGTGTCTGGTTCACTTTGTTCACTGTCAAGAAAGTATCTTCGAGGGGCTGGGGATTTAGCTCAGTGGTTTCGCCACCTGCTGCGCAAGCGCAGGGACCCGACTTCAATCCCTGGTACCAACAAAAAAAAAAAGAAAGAAAGAAAGTATCTTCGAGGGGCCAGGAATTTAGCTCAGTGGTTCCGGCACCTGCCTCACAAGCAGAAGGTCCTGAGTTCAATCCCCAGTACCAACAAAACCCCCAAAAAACCAACAACAAAAGAAAATATCTGCAAGTACTCAAATCTAAATAGCCAGTTCTTTAATTCATTTGCAAACTCTCCATCCTGTGTGCTTTATGCCTGCTTCCTGTTGTGTCACAGAACAGGAAAGAGATGAGGAATCCAGGCTTACAGTACAACAGAATCAATCTGTTTCTTCATCAAGGACATTAGATTTACTGCATGGTGAGGGAGGTACCGGGATTGAACCCAGGGCATTCCTAGAGCTATATCCCTAGCCCCTTTTTAAATTTGTGAGACAGTAGGTCACTAAATTGCCCCAGCTAGGCTCAAAGTGTGATCCTCCTGCCTCAGCCTCCCAGAGTGCTGGTATTACAGGTACGTGCACCACTATGGCCAGCTGATTAACTGGACTTTTTTCAACTCCAGGTTCCTGTAGTGAAGAGTACTTCTGTTTTGTTTTGTTTTGTTTGGTACCCAGGACTGAACTCAGGACCTTGCGCTTGCGAGGCAGGTGGCAGAACCACTGAGCTAAATCCCCGGCCCGTGAAGAGTACTTCTGAATGACAACGACTACGACTACTAGTTTGGTACCAGGTCTTGATTTATTTGTCTAAGGAGCTAGCAGTTTTACCAACCATCAGTGCAGGCACCAACAGAGTGAAAAGTCAAATAACATCTGAAGAATACAATTTTAGGCCAGGTGTAGTGGAGCACACACCTGTAATCCCAGCACTTGAAGGCTGAGACAGGAGGATCACTGTGAGTTTGAACTCAGCCTAGGCTACATAGTGAGTTCAAGGCCGACCTGAGTTAGTACAGTGAGATCTTGTCATCCCACTCCCACCCAATTTTATCCTAATGGGCTCTGAGCAGTTTCAAGAACCATGGGGGTGGGGTGGGGGTCCATGGACCACACTTTGAGAACGATGGTCTAAGTGACTACCGCTGGTGACTCCCAAAGGCTCCCTCCTTGCAGACTCCCAGGAGCCGCCCCCAGAGGTGCAGAAATCACTGACTCAACAAGCCTTTACCTCATACCCCACTTCAGGGCCTGGTGCCAGGTGACGAGCCTAACTGCTGTCTGACAGACAGAGCTGAAAAGCAGTGAGAAGGTCAGCGTCTGTGAAGGTGTGGAGATCCTGTGAAAAGGCCACTGAGCGAATGCGCGGGAGGGAGGCAGCGAGCCATCTGAGCCCACCTCCAACCACACCAGTGATGCAGAGCTCCAGGTCCGACCCAACCACCTCAAACTCAGCAACGCAAACCCACTACTCTGTGCCCCAGCAAACCACCGCCACCAAGACTCCTGGACAGAGGCCTGCACTGCGGCTTCCTCCCCTCCATGCAACCACAAGGCTTCAACCACCTCAGAACCCAACCAGCCTTGCTCCCTCCCCACGCATGCTCAACACAGGGCCGGCCATCAAGCCATCTCCCAACCCTTGCCAGACTTCCGGGAGTCACCCAGAGAGCTTTACGTCTTCTAACCAAGGCTGACAGCCCTGCCTTCTGCTTCTCCCCCTGGGATTTCCATCTCTGGATGAGCCACACTGTTGCTCACCGATAAATAATTACTGAGTGTCTACTTCGCACTAGGCACTATTCTGGGTGCTGGAGACACAGCAGGGGAGGAGGCTGGCTGGCCTTTGTGCGAAAACCTCACAGAGCATCTCCACCCCTTGCTTCCACCTGCCTGCCAGACCTCCACTCAGGTCCTGACTTCAATGTTCACTGGAGAAGCCTTCTCCCAACTCTAGCACACATGGGATGTCCCTGAAACCCACGCCCTCCCCACCTGTCAGACTCCCCACTGAACTGTAAACTCAAAAGGCCCTGGGCCACTTGTGACTTTCCACAACTTAACCACAGCACCCAGCAAAGAAGGTGCTGAGTAAATATCTGAAGTCCAGAAAAATTAGTGTAAGTGGTGGCGGTGGTGTGTCCTCCAAATGATAAACACAGTAATCATCCATTTGTATTGGTTCAAGATTATCCGGGCCAGGGATTTAGCTCAGTGGTTTCAAAGCCTGCTGCAAAAGTGCAAGGACCCGAGTTCGATCCCCGGTACCAAAAAATACATAAATAAATAAAAAGATTATCCTATCAAGGTATGGAAGCCTTTCAAGAAAACAATGTGAGAAAAGCCTTAGGAGAAAGAAGTAAGCGAGGCTATCTGGGAAGACAGCCACTACATGTGCTCCACATCCTCACCAATGATACTCGGAAACCAAGGGGCGAAAAGCCCAGGCCTCCCAGCAAGTTGTCCTTTTATACATGACCTGAATTTTTAAAACAGAAGTTGGCAGGGCCGGGGATTTAGCTCAGTGGTTCCGTCGCTTGCCTTGCAAGCGCAAGGACCTGAGTTTGATCCCTGGTACCAAAAAAAAAAAAAAAAGAGAGAGAAGTTGGCAAAGCGAGGTCATCAGCAACAGAAATGTGCAGGGCATGATGCTGGGAGCCCCGCTGCATCCTCAGCCCGGCCCTCGGCAGGCAGGGGACCCTGGTCCTGTGTGCCTATTCCCAGATGCGGGACCCTGAGTGGAAGGCCCAGCACAGCCCATTAAGGGGCAGAGCTGAGTCTTAACCAGATTCACATTCTTTTAGAAAATGAGGGAATCTCTCTCCCTCTCTAGAATTTAGAAATTCTCTATGGCTTTTTTTTAACAGGATCTCGCTATGTAGCCCAGGCTGGCCTTGAACTCACTACGCAGCCCAGGCTGGCCTCAAACTTATGGCAATCCTCCTGGCTCAGCCTCCCAAGTGCTGGGATCACAGGCTTGCACCAGCATGCCCAGCTTTTTATGACAAATTTTTTGAAACCTATTGCCCTGGCTTTGATGCTTTCTCCTCAATTACAAAGTGTCCAAAATTTTTTTTTTCAAAAAATCTGTAAGCTTTATGAACTACAACACTCAGACAAGTATTTGAGAGCCTAACTCTGGAGGGGAACGGGTTTTCTAACTGGCACGGAACTGAGTCTAAAGACAACCACACAGACATAGGATGGGTACAACCCTACCGCAGGTTTAGAATTATGACAGTCATTCTCCCTTCAGAAGGTACATTACTAAGCTTGGAGCAACAAATTATTAGCTCATAATAACCTTCTACCAACCACAAAGGGAGTTCAAGTGAATAATCCTGTGAATTATCTCAGATAATCTTGGTTTTTACATCAGTAAGCTTTTAGAAATGTCAGAATTCTAAATTAAGATAAATACTTTCCTAAAAAACAAGAAAGGAATCCACTGTGCTTTACCAAACTGGAAGCCAGCAGTGGTTTCCAGTGGGCCCTGTGCCCCCACAAGGCAGCATCAGACAAAAGGCGGCTACATGGTCTCAGAATACCTAGCAGAACCCCTCACCCGCTGGCCGACTCCAAGCCTGGAGATGGTCTGGTTTTGAAATGAGAGTTGTACAACAAAACTCAAAGTTTAAATGGATGCGGCCCCAGCCCAGGGTGGTGGCAAACATCTGTAATCCTAGTTACTCAGGAGGCTGAGGCAGGAGGACTGAGGCAGAAGTCTGAGGTCAGCTTCGGCATTGTAAAAGACCCTATCTCAAATTCTAAAAAGGGGAGGGGAAGAGGGTATAGCCCAGTGGTACAGCGCTTGCCTAGTGTGCAAGGCCCTGGGTTTAATCCCCAGCACTGAGAAAAAGTGTATTCCTCCATTCCTTTCCAACAGCTACCATGACATTGCGTCTCTCATACATCAGTCCGCACACTCACTACCAAAACATTCCCATTTCATAAATTGTTTCTCTGCTCTATTTCAATTTAAATTTGTCAGGCTGGGGGTTTGGCTCAGTAGTTCTGCCGCCTGCCTTGCAAACACAGGGTCCTGAGTTTGATCCCCGGTACCAGAAAAAAAAAAAAAAAAATTTAAATTTGTCTTCTGTTGGTTTGTTCGTTTTGAGATAGGGTGTTTCTAAGTTGCCTAGGCTGCCTAAAACTTCCAATCCTCCTGCCTCAGCCTCCTGAGTGGGATTATAGGAGTGCCTCCTGGCTTAATTTTGTTCTTTTATTCCCTTATTCTATGTTCACCAAAACAACCACTTAACTGAGCTACTGCATAATTTCTCCAACTGCTCTTAATCAACAAATGCAAACCCGAAATGAGAATTTAAACCAGGGTTAAAAAAGATTCTAAAAAATTCACACTCACTGTCTGACTTACACTAAGCAAGGTCTCAAACTAACATGGCAATGCCATATGGTGAGCCCAGATAACGAAATTGGGAATATCCATTACCAATCCACTAAAGCCAAAGCCCAAGCCCAGACAGCAAGAATTTAATCCAATTTAGAGACGGACATGAGCCAAGTCTGTTGGGCAGAGAAAAACAGTCCAATAAAGAAACTGTAATAAATGCCAATACTGCGCTTCCAAAATAAAGCCAGTGTTACTGGCTGAAGTAAGAATTAAGCAGGTAAGTACAGACACCTAGAAGAGCTTCTAGCCCCTCTGGGAAAGCTATTTTTTAGAGCTGTAACTTTCTCAGTAAAACCAATGGATAACAGAAATTTTGGGCCTAGTGAAATGTAGCAAAGCTCCTATAATTCTTATAGTATCCCACAAATATCTGCTTTGAGAAATTAATTGCCTTGTTATAAAGCCAGTCCACTTCTCAAGTGAACAACATAAACCTGCCTGGATGATATATTCTGAAACCAAACTCACTAAGCATGAAAGAGATGTGAGAGGCTTTACTCAAAGACAATTCTACAGCTTTTTTCCCCTTTTAGGGGGCAGGTTAAGAGGGGATGGCACCACCCAAAGCATCACCAACACTAGGTGAGTCCTCTACCACTGAGCTATAACCCCAGTCTTCTCATTTTTGAGACTGGACTACGTTGCTGGAGGTGGCCTACAACCAGGGATCCTCCTGCCTCAGCCTCCAAAGAGTGGAATTACAGGCTTGGGACACCAAGCCCAGCTTCAGCAGCCTTTTGAATCTGAGGACATTTACTTCAATTTCCCTTCCTCAAAATCAGAGATAACTGAGGATAACAAAGAAAAATCTTTTTTTTTTTTTTTTTTTGGTACCAAGGATTGAACTCGGGTCCTTGCACTTGCGCAGCAGGCGGCAAAACCGCTGAGCTAAATCCCCGGCCCAAAAAATCTTTTTTTTAAAGTGTCACTAAAGGACATTCTGGTTAGTATTTGTCTGGTGAGATAAATACGACTTTGTTGTAAACTCAGGTATCATACAAGAGGAACTGTTTCTGTCCAGTGTGTCGGTTCTGAGTTAAAGCTGTGTGTTCTCACAGTTTTGTGTGAGAATGTCCTTGACTGGAATGTGGTGGTACACGGCTGCAATCCCCACACTCTCTGGAAGCTGAGGAAGAGTTACTAAGTGCCAGTCCAGCCTGAGCAGCTCAGCAAGACCCTGTCTCAAAATATAACAAGAGGGGCCGGATTTAGCTCAGTGGTTCTGCCACCTGCCTCAAAAGCGCAAGGTCCAAGTTCGATTCCCAGTACCAAAAATGATGATGATGATGATGATGATGATGATGATGATGATGATGATGATCAAAGTTCAGTGTGAGGGCCCTGAGTTCAATCCCCAACACTGCAAGAAAAACAACACCTAGAAAGGGTCCAGCAGCAGCATATGAGCCATTCCTGACACTGGGCCTCAGCAGGTCCAGGAGTCCAACAATGCAGGACCTGGATGGCCAGGAAACCTGCCTGACTCTGCAGACTCACCTTCTAGGAGACTGTGGCACCTGCAGCCTGGGAAACAGCACGAGGCCAGCTACTGCGGCCCAGCCTCACCCTCCCAGCCACACTCCATCTCTGGAGGCTCGCTATGGAAAGGACTGCCTGTTGCCTGGAAGCCGCAGACCTGTCTCCATGTTGGTGGCACCAAGCTCACCCTTAGCCACACACCCACTGTCAGTAAGGAAGCAAAAGGGGAACTGCTTGCTCATTTTCTTTTTGCAATATGTACCACCCGGAAGAATCCAGAAGAGACTAATATCAGCAGGAGAACTAGAAACCTTACTTTCAAATAAAAAGCCCCTTCCCCCCAAAGAAACGACAGCTTCAAACCAGAAAATAACATGTAAAAAAGCCCTATCGATAACAATGCTTGCTATAAAAACCCTCATTCG
Source organism: Heterocephalus glaber (assembly GCF_000247695.1). The sequence goes on along the minus strand of NW_004624818.1, from coordinate 7,938,142 downwards.
ACTGGAACTTTTCACAGAACTATTTCCATTTATTTGCTAATCATGAAAGATAATCTACGTATTTTCTTAGTTAATAATCAATCTCATAAGCAACTATTTAACCACCGAGTATTATGAGATTTGATCTATCAGACAGCAACCTAAAAATACACAAGAACCACTAACGCTCCCCAAAGCAACACTGTGGCTACCTCAGACCTTCGTGTGGTTCACCCAGAAGGGCCATGATCACCCCTCCCCAAATAAAGCCTCTGACATCAAGGAGGCCGTCACCGGAGCTCCCTACAGACGGGTTCGGCACCGCGAGCGGACGCTGCTCGGCATTTAACGCCGGCTCGTTCAAGTGCCTCGGGGTCCTCGGCCTGGGACCATGCTCCGGGGCGGCTCCCATCATCCCGTGGGTCCTCGGGTCGGGGACCCTGCCCAGGGCCCCGTTTTCCGCCCCCCGGGTCGCGGGCCCCGCCGGCCTTTGTTTTCCGCCCGGCCCGCGGGCGGCGCGGTCCCGCTGACAAAGGCGCGCATCGCCATCTTGTCGCGGCGGCCGGACGCGGAGCCCATTCATTCCGGGCCGGGGTCGGGGCCGGGGGGCCGGGGTCTCTGTGGGGCCCCGCGCCCCGCAGCGCAGGCGGGGGAGAGGCCGCGCTGATGGCGCAGTCCCTCCCGGAGCCCCGGGCCCGGTCCCGCGGGGCGAAGGCGCGGCGCGCTCGCCGGGCTGGGTTCCCGCGGAGGCCGCACCCTCGCTGGCCCTGCTGCTGCCGTCACGGAGGCGATGTCCGCGCTCGACTCCTGCCGCCCGGCTACCCCGACCCCGGCCCGCGCCAGGACCCTGACGCCAGCCCTCCGGCCTCAGCCCCCACCCGCCCGGCCCCACCCGGGCGGGGCGACCCGAGGCTGCGGCGACCCCGCGGGCTGTGCTCCGGGACAGGCTGCGGGCAGACCGGCCGTGCTCACCTAGCCCTGCGCCCGCCTCTCCGCCGCCGCCGGTCGTTGCGCTCGCGGCCCGCGGGCAGAGCCGGCGAGGTGTCGGGTCCGCGCAGCGGTGCTCCGGTCCCGGCCCGCTGCCCTCGCCGCCCGCGCCCGCCGCCGTCCGCCCCTCAGACGCCTCCAGCCATCGGGATGGGCGCGGCGGCCCCTGCCCGCAGCCTCGGGAAACCCCACGCCGCGTCACCGCGCACGGCCCACGGGCGCGCGCCCGCCCGCGCTTCCTCTCTGGGCACGCGTGCACGAGCGGTTTAAAGGGGCCACGCTGCCGCCCGCCTCCCCCACCCGTCCCGGGCCCAAAGTGTGGGCCCAAGGTGGCCAGGTGGGGAAGGAAGGGCTCAGGGATACCTGGACTTGCCCCTGGCTCAGAACCCCAATTGGCTGTGTGTGTGGTGCTGGGGCTTGAAGGCAGGGGCTTCTTTTACCTTTTGAGACAGTCTTGTTCAGTTGCCCAGGCTGGGCTTAAACTTGCAATGCTCCTGCCTCTGTCTCTCAGAGTGCCGGGCTGACGGCCTGCGCCACCTCACCCAGCTCCAGCTGCACAGGCACCGGCCTCTTCACCCCATCCTGCAGCCGGAGCCCCACGCCGGCCCGATGCTGTCCTCCATACCAGCCCAGGCCGAAGTGCTGAGTGGCCACCACCCCAGCTGGGTTCCGGTCTCTGGCACCTTCCCGCCTCTGTCCCTCCCGGCCTCCCTTCCTCCTGTGTGCACCTGCGAGAAAAACACAGGCCCTCACCCCACAGCCTTCCCTTCCCCTTCCCTTCCCCTTCCCTGGATGCTTCAGACCAGTCCTTCTTCCAGCTCCTCCTTGCTGTTTTGATTTGATTTGATTTTTTGTTTTTTGAGACAGGGTCTCACTAGGTAGCCCAGGCTGGCCTGGAACTCAGCAATCCTGCCTCGGCCTCCCAAGTACTGGGATCACAAGTGTGTACTGCCGTGCCCAGTCCCTTCTTGCTTTTAGCTCCAGACTCCAGATTCCTCTCCCTGTCTCACCCCTGAACCTGCCCCTGGCCCAGGAGCCCTGGTTCCCAGGAGAAGCTGGGATCTAGGTATGGGTGTTACTCGTTTAGTCCTCTGGCAGAAGCCTCAGGAGCACGTGTGCACTCTTGTATACAGGACATGCACATGCAATCTGTGGCATTTTGTCATCGAGCACCATGGGGCTGCATGATCTGCAGAAGCCACCTAACCCTGGGGTCATTCAGGTGACCTTCTGCTCTGGCAGTGAGGGACCTGCCTGCGAGTGTCTGAACGGGACCCGGCACAGTGCTCCCCAGCTGATCCAGGGTGTCTACCTGTCATGTCATCGTGTCCTTCCTCTGCTTGAAACGTTGACACCTCCCACCAGCTCACCCGCTCCCCAATTCCAGGTTGCTCCCGCCTTCCCCACTGTCCTGTGGCCCTGTCTGCCCAGGAGCATCTCCCCATAACCTCATGTCATTCAGGCCTCTGCTGTTGTCCCCTGTCCAGAGCTGTCACCCCAGCCCTCCCATGACAATGTCCCGGGCCAGCTTCATTTCATTTCTCTCATGTGGTTTATTCTTGGCTCCCTTGCCCCCTCCCGTTTCTGCTGCAGTGTGAGCCCCATGCAGCCCTTCCTGCTGCCCTCTGCCCCACCTGCCCCACAGAAGGTCCTGGGGATGATTACAGAGCACGTGGAAGGGGCCTGAGTGACACCCTCATTCCCTCATTTTTGGAGACTCCAAAGCCCATCCAGCTGTGCCAAGGTGAAGGCCATGGGCATTGGCACCTGAGCAGCAGACTGTCCAGAAGGGACATGGGCACCAGGCTCCGCCAGAGGCTTCAAAACAGGGGTGGAAAGCCTGGCACTGTAACACACACCTGTCATCCCAGCACTCTGGGAGGCTGAGGCAGCAGGATTGAATGTTTGAGCCCAGCCTGGGTAACTTAGTGATCCATCGCAACATAGAAATTCAAAAAAATGGGCTGGGGATACAGCTCAGTGCAGAGACCCTGGCTTCAATCCCATGCTAAAAGGAAAAGAAAAAAGATGGCATCATGTAGGGCACATTGAACACCAAGGGATGATGGGAAGTCAGGGGAACAGGGTTCTGGGCACTGGCAGATGGGTCCCAGGCTCTGGGGGTCATGATGATCCCCAACCCAAAGGGCCTGGTGGCAGCCGAGAGTGCCCAACAGAGTCCAGGCCTTACATGGAAATGAGGAGACAGAGGGAAGCAGGTAGAGGTGGGTGGAAGAGGGGAGCCCAAGGCAACAGCGGGCAGTGGGAGGTAGGCAGAGGGCAAGGTGTCCCTGCTGAGACCTCGTACTTCTGTGGGAGCCTCAGGGCAGGCACCCCCGTCCTGGGCTTCTCCATGCCCAGCGCCCAGGGTCACAGTGGAGATGACAAGGTGGACAGGTTTCAGACAGACAGCGCCACACTGGCAGCTGGCCCACAGCCACTGTGGATGTTCGGCCCATCCCCAGCTGCTGCCAGTGACCAGGCAAGGCCACAATGGAAGACACCAGGCCAGCACCGCCCCAGCCCCCAGACATGGTGCCTCCTCCACATTTCCATGTCCTGCCGGTGTTCAGGGAGCCAGGGCCTTCGCTGGAACTTGCCCCTCATTTATGCGCTTATGGTGGGGGATGAGGGGTGAAGTTGAGGGGCAGAAGGAGCAGGAGTGGGGAGCCCTGGACTCTGCCTCCTAACATCCTGTCCACAGCTACACACCACCGCCTGGCCTTGTCCCCTGGCCCAGAAGACACGCATTCTGGACCTTGGTCAACCTCAGCAGGTGCCTGCAGGAGCTTCTCCACCCCCAGGCCTCTGCTATTTTCTGCCCCCCACCTGCTGCCCAGCCCCCCACAATGGGGCATAGATGGGGGAGCTGGTGCCCCCCTAGCTTCCTGGCGGCACTTCCTTCTTGGGAAGCATCCTGGAGGCTGGCCAGAGTCCACGGCCACACCCAAGTGAGGCGGCCCAAGGGCGGCTGGGTGCTTCGGGCTGAGCAGGCCCAGGGTGGAGGCCCTGCCCAGAGCTGGCCCTGCGCCCAGCCTCACTGGGACCCGGAGTGCAGAGCTGCCTCGCAGAAGCCCCTCCCCCAGTCCTCAGCAGGAATCAGACTAACCGGAAAGCAGGTCTTTAAATCTGAATTATTCAAACAATCGGTGCCTGTGACTGGGACCCAAAGCCGCCAGGCAGCTGCACCCAGTCTTGGGGCCACAGGGGAGCAGGGGAGGGAGCAGGGCAGTGGCCCCCTTGTCCCGCCTGGCTCCCGCAGCCACCCATTGTGCCTTCCTGTAAGCACAGGGAGCCTGACCTGCCCCCACGCCTGCCTGAGGAAGAGAGAGGGAAGGAGGGGCTCCAGGAAACGGTGACGGTGACAGTGAGGTGCCTGGGGACAGAAAGTAGGTGAGGAGGGGAAGAGGGAGCTAATTAGCTCCTGCGCCTTCCAGGGCAGGGCTTGCTGAAGGAACCAGGCCATGGACCCAAGAGGTGGCACCATCTCCTTCCCTCTCCCCACGCCCACGATATCCACGGTGCCAGGGCCACTTGGCCTGGGGGTAGGCCAGGCCTGACCTGAGGGCACGGTGGGGTGGGGCTGCTTCCTGGGGAGCAGGACCCCTGCGGGTGGTGCAGGAAGCTGCCCTGTCCCCTGTCCTCACCCTGTCTCTGCACTCCTAGCCACACATCGGATATCCCTCCAGAGGGCACCAAAACCTGAGGGGCTGCTCAGGGAGTCAGGGAGTAAGGCCTGGGCCGGCAAGGGGGTGCTTGGGGGACATCCCTGTCTCCCAGAGTTGAGCCAGAGCCCCAGCGAGGTGCAGGCAGCCTTGTGGTCCCCGGGCAGGTGCACACCTCCAGGAAGCCCGAGAGGCTCGGCAGCTCCTTCCCCAGAGGCGGGCACCAGATGGCATCCTGGGCTCTCCAGTGGCATGGCTTCAAACTGGCTCCACCCGATGAGGGGATGACGGGCCGAGTGTCACAGACAAACTGCAACAACAAGCTCACCCGGGTCACCTTTGTTCGTGAGCTGGAATAAAAGTAGCCCCTGTGCGTGGACCCAGAGGCCATGCATACAAGGGCATCCATATGCCTGTAACCCCGCCCCCGCCCCAAGAGAGGGTCAGTCAGGAGTCAGGATAGCAAGTGTGGAAGAGACTGGCCCAGTGAACAGCAGTCTGCAAGCAGACTCCTGGCCTTCAGGCACAACACAATCCAGGCACGCAGCCAGGCCTTGGGGCCCTCCTTGCCTGCCTGTGGCAGAGGCTCCCCATGTGGTAGCTCCTCCTCTTCCTCTGTCTGGTGAGGGGAAGGGTTATGTGGCCCCTGCTTTCCAGCTTTGCACCACTGGGCACGAGAGACGACACCACCAAGACTTGGAAAGGTTTCCCTCCAGTTTCACATGGGGGTACACCAGCGGCTCGCCAGGGAGACACAGAGTGCCAGCATGGAGGCAGGGGCCGGCGGCAGGCAGCACAAGGCAGAAGCCTCCTGGGGCCAGGGCTGGACCACATTAAGCTGGCGTAAGCGCAGGCCTTGTCAGTGGTGGTCTGAGCGCAGGGTCAGGGTGGGGGCACAGCTGCCCTGGGTGCCGTGCTTGGAGCTCCAGGCCCAAGCGCAGGGCTGGCGGGAGGAGCCAGGCAGGGTCAGCCAGGCAGCCCGAGGCTCTGCTTCTCCCCGTGTCCCGCTCTGGAACTGGATGGTGGGGCAGAGGGGTGGGGCCGCCCGGGCCCTCGTCCACCCCCACGCTGTCTTTAGAGCAGGGGTGGCACGGCCTAAGTCCTTAGTGACTGTGGGCAGCCAGGGCTCCCTCCCACCTGGCCCTCAGCCCACTTCCTGCCAGCCAGCGGGCAGGCACCTTGCAGCGCAATGCTGTCCCCAGCTTCCGCCTCCCCTGTGTTGCCAAGCCTCAGGCTGGGCCAGGGACACACAGCAGGGCTCAGTGAGGTGGCGGGGACAGGGCCAGAGGCAGACTGGCCAGGCTTTGGAGTTCTGCACCCTTAGACTGCTTTGCTCCCCTGCCTGGCGTCACCCAAATACCCGGCATGCTCAGGCAGGGGTCCCTGGCCCAGGCAGTGTGGACACACACCCAGGCCGCACCCCTGCCACCCAGCCCCTCTGCACACCGAGAAGGGCCAAGGGGGCGCAGCCCGCTGGGGAGGGGCCCTGCTGTTCTGGGACGGGGCTCCCTGAAGAGAGCACCCAGGGACTCTGCTCCGCGGCACCATCCAGGCAAACAGCTCACCCCTGCGGCGCAGCCGGTAGGCCGGGCAGCCTGTCCCCGTCCCTGTGCATCCAGCCCCAAGGGACTGCAGGGCTACTGAGAACACAGCCTCCCAGCCAGCCCAGCAGGAGCAGCCCCTTCTCCTCGCCTAGCACCCTGGTCACTGTGCTCATCGCCCAGGAGCCAGGCGGGACAGCCACTCCCAGAAAGACCCTCACACTGGCCTGGAGTACCGACATCCCCACCCCAGGCGGCTCAGCCTGGCAGAGGCCCTAAGGCACCCACATGGCCCTAATGGGGTAGGGGATGCTCCCAAGTATGCCCAGTGACTCAATGGTCCCCCACCTGGGCACTGCCCCATCACTACTTTTGTTATTTTGTTCAGAGAGATGGAGATTGACCCCAGGGCCTTTGCATGAGCTACATCCCATCCCCAGCCTGTTTTTTATCTTCAGACACAGGTCTCACTAAGTTGTCTAAGCTGGGCTGGCCTTGAGTTTACAATCCTCGTGCCTCAGTCTCCCGAGTACAGCCTCAGCCATTCTAATTTGCACGATTCAGTGGTGTTTGGTGTGTCCACGCTGCCTGCAGCTGGCCCCACTGTCCAGCTCCGGAACATTCCCAGCACCCCATGCAAACGCTGCACAGCCCCTGGGCACCAGCATGCTGCTTCCGTCTCCCGGGGCTGCCCACCCAGGAGTTCCGGGCGGCACCATCCGCACTCTGTCCTCAGCAGTGGCAGGGCTGGGGCTCACACCAACCCTGCGAGCCCACAGAGGCCCGCTGGCCCGCACCTGGGGCGGAGCCACCCTCTGTGCCCCTAGGCCCGGGCAGGGCCTCCACGCTCACCAGTGAGTGCCGCGCCTTCGGCCTCTTTCTTGTGCTGTCCCGCGGTGGGGCAGTGGTACCGCGGTGCATTCGACTTGTCCAGTGTTGATTAGCGCCCGCTCTCGCGGTGGGTTCGACTTGTCCAGTGTTGATTAGCGCCCGCTCCTGTGCGGTTCCGCGGTCACGCGGGGCGGGGGGCGGTGCCAGCCTAGAGGCATCGCAGCTTCTACTTCCCCTGCCCGCCCTTCATCTCTCCGTTCCTTCCCATCTGCAGAAGGTCTACCTCACCGTTTCCTGTCTTTTATCTTGCTCTGTAGTTGATTAAATTTCGGCTTTCTTATATAAGAGAAACTGGGTGATATTGGATCTTGTGTGTCTGATTTACTGCACTTCATAGTATGGTCCCAAGGAGCATCCATTTTCCTACAAATAACTCAAATTCATCTTTTTTCATGGCAAAGTAGTACTCCATTGTGTGTAAATGCCACATTTTATTTACCCATTCATCTGGTGATGGAGATGTAGGCAGCTTCTGAGATTTAGCTATTAGGAATTGTGCTGCTATAAATGCAGATCACTATAATATGATGACTTTAACTCTTTCAGGAAGATACCAAGAAGGGGAATATCTGGGCCAGGTGCAATTTCTATTTGAAGCTTTTTTTTTTTTGGTACTGGGGGTCGAACTCAGGACCCTGTGTCTGCAAGCCAGGCAGCAGAACCACTGAGCCAAACCCCTGACCCCTTTTTGTTTTTTCAAATTTATTTATTTATTTATTTATTGGTACCGGGGATTGAACTCAGGACCTTGCTCTTGTGAGGCAGGTACGGTGCCACTAAGCTAAATCCCAGGCCACTGTTTGAAGTTTTTTAAGGAATGGCCATACTGATTTCTGTAGTGGTGGCACCAGTTTACACCCTCGTGGTGGCTGTAACTTGCTCTTCCATCTTTTCATGTGCTTGTTGGCATCTGCATGTCTTCTTTGGAGAAATGTCCCTTCGTGTCCCTTGCCTGTTTTTGTCATCGGGTTGTAAGAGGTCCTTGTAGGGCTGGGGATTTAGGTCAGTGGTTCCATCGCCTGCCTTGGAAGCACAAGGTCCTGAGTTTGATCCCCGGTACCCGCCCCCTCAAAAAAGAACTCCTTGTAGCTACAGGTACCATGCTCTCACCAATACAGGATCGCAGCATTTCCTCCGCTGGTCGCCTCTCTCTCTCTATCTCCTGGAGTCCGTTCTCTTGGCAGTCTTTCATGCATAGAGGATTTTATTTTATTTATTTATTTTTTGGTACTGGGGATCGAACTCTGGTCCTCGCGCTTGCACAGCAGGCGGCGAAACCACAAAGCTAAATCCCTGGCCCAAGAATTTGATTTTGATGAAATCTGATTTCCATTTTTTTCCCCCAGTACCGGGAATCAGACTCAGGACCTTGCCCTGGTCAGGCAGGCGTGATGCCATTGAGCCACGTCCCCAACCTGTCTTTTTTTTCTGGTTCCTGTGTTGCCTGTATCACGGTGTCACAGCTGTGAGGTCACCGCCACATTTAAGCTCATGGACGCTCATTCTTGTCTTCCTCTGGGCTTCATCGAATTGCTCTGGCACTCATACCCTGGCCACTGTCTGCCTCCTTGTGTTCCTGGTGTCCTGCTGCCCCCAGTCTGAGAACAGACTCCTCCTGTGAGGAAAATCGGTTCACACATCTGGGGGCGGTTTCCGCCTGGGCTCCCTATTCCATGCCTGGTCTATGTCTGACTTCATTCCTGCCTTGATTATGCACCTTTAAAGTGAGTTTAGAAATCAGAGTATGAATCCTACAACTTATTCTTCATCTTCAAGATGGTTTTGACTATTTAGGGTGCTTACAATTCCATATAAATTTCAGGATCAGCTTTTCCATTTCTTTCTTTCTGTTTTTGTTTTTTGAGACAGGATCTCACTATGTAGGCCAGGCTGGCCTCGAATTCATGGTGATTCTCCTTTCTCAGCCTCTTGAGTTCTGGGATTATGGGTGTGCACCACCATGCCCAGTAAGCTTTCCCATTTCTGCAGAAAAGGTCATTCATCAACTATTGAAAAAAAAAAAGGTAAATTCCAGTTGGGTGTGGTGCTGTATACCTTTAATCCTGGTACTCTAGGAGGCTGAGGCAGGGGGATTTCAAATTCAAACTCATCCTGGGCAATTTAACAAGACTTTCTGAAAATAAAAATATAAAAAACGGTGGGAATATAACTCAGTGTGGAAGTTTTGGGTTCATTTGCCAGTATTGGAAAAAAAAAAAAAAGATAAATCCAGCGGGGAGCTGAGGAGAAGCAAAACAGCAGGTGGGGCCTCCAGTCTAACTGACCCAGGCAGGGCCAGGTGCCATCCCATGGGGGCTGGGACAGTGCTGCAGGCTTTGTCAGGCAGGTGATGGGGGCCGGGGCCTGGGCCTGAGCAGGGGCCTGGCGCCCACTGCTGAGAGGACAGAGCCATGCCATGCGGTCAGCTGGAGAGCAGCCCAAGGTGTCCACGCGTCGGGGCCTCGAGGGGCACAGGGGTGGCCACAGAGGATCTGGAGAACCCGGTTCTTGTCCACCAGCTGGGCGGCAGGGCTGGGGCCAGGGGGGCCAACGGGCAGTGCTGTCCTGGACCTCTCCCCGGGGCCCACTGCAGGCCGGAGGGAGTGGCCACCAGGGCCCCAGGCTCTCCCTGTCCCCACCAGTGCTGCCGCCCTGGGGAGCTGCTGGGCCGAGGATGCTGGAGGGGCTGCTCTACGTCCACCAGCACCAGAGCCTTCACACCCAGCCTCCTGCCTGTCCCCGCTCCCTCAGGCCATCTGTCCCCCTGCCCCTAGCCTGGGGCCAGGCCAGGCCATCAGGCCCCTGGAATCCTCCTCAGCCTGACCAGGGCCCCTGACTTGGCCAAGTATGGCCCCAGCACTTTGTAAAATTTACTTAATTTGGGCAGGGATTTAGCTCAGTGGTTCCACCACCTGCCTTGCAAGCCCAAGGACCCGAGTTCGATCTCCAGTACCAAAAAAAAAAAATTTACTTTTTTGTTTTTTTGAGACAGGGTCTCAATATATATTTCAGACTGGCCTTGAGCTTTCTATGTAACCCAGGCCTGCCTCGAATTTATGGTGATCGTCCTGCCTCAGCCTCCTGCGCGCTGGATTATAGTCCTGTGCCCTCAAACCCAGCTGGCCCCAGCACTTCTGAAGGAGGCGGGGGTCCCGGGCGCTGTGGGCTGGATCAGTGTGGGCAGGAATGAAGGTCCCAGGGACAGCTGCTCCCCGGTCGGGAGGGCCCTTCCACGCAGGCGGCCCAGCGCAGCGGTGCCTGGAGCTGGAAGCAGCCTGCTGGGGCCCAGCCCCGCCAAGACCCCTGGGGCCTCAGGGCTGTTTGTCACGGACCGCGTCCCAGTCCCCAAGCCCGGAGGTGATGCAAGGTTGCCCGAGGGGCAGCGGGCGGGGCCCAGGCGCGGGGGAGGGGGGGCAGGCCGGGTCCCGGTGGAGCCTGGGTGCGCTGCGGGAGCGGGTGTTGTGGAAACCGGCGGGGCCCGCGGGGCAGCTGCCTGGAGCCTGGTCCCCGGGGCCTCTGCGGTGACGAACCCGCGAGCCACGGGGCCTTGAGTCCCCGGGTGGCGCCTGCCCCGGTCTCGGTGGGCGTCGCCGGGCTGGGCGGGATAGGCGGAGGGGAAGACTCTGCAAAGGCCGGACTGGCTGCGCAGGGCGGGGCGTGCCCAGCCTTGGGAGTCTGAGGCAGGAATACCGCAAGTTTGGGGCAGCCTGAGCGATCCAGGAAGACCCTGGATCGAAATGAAAAATAAAAAGGCGCCAGAGGGAGGGCGCCCGGGCTCCATCCCCAGCCCTGCAAAGCGAAAGGCGCCGCGTCTTGGAGCAGGACGAGAGGGCTGGGGGGAGGCCGAGCTCGCAGCCCAGGTGTTGCGCCCCCTCCAGGCTGCGCCGCGCGCCCGGCTCCTCCTTGGGCGGGGCGAGCCCAGAACCCCGAACCCCGAACCCCAAACCCCGAACCCCGGCTGCGCGCGGCCTTCGGGCGCCGCCTGGTGGGCAGGCGGAGCTACGCCGGACCGCGCGGCTTCCGGGCGGGCGAAGGCCCGGGGGACTGGGCGCGGCCAGAGCTAAGGGCGGGGCCTGGCCTTAAAGATGGAGGGGGCGGGGAGACAACCGTAAGGGGCGCGGGGTGGCGGGGGCTCGAGCAATGGGGCCGCGGAGACTTTAAGGAAGAATCGAGCCGGCGAGGCGGGCAAGTTCCCGGGGGTCATCGCGCTGCTAGGCTGCGCTGCGCTCCCGCCCCAACCGTGCAGAGGGGAAACTGAGGCACGCCCTGCCGGCAGGCCGCGCGCCGGGACACCGAGGGAGCCTCGCGTGCTCGGGGCCGGGCCGAGCCCAGCCTGGGCGTCACCCTGCGTCCTGACGGGCTTCTCTTGGCCTCGGGCGCCCCAGGCCCTTTTCCTGCCCCACAGGATCAGGCTCTGGGCCATGACAGTGGCGGGGCGTCCCTGCCCCGGCGACCTGGGCCACACATCCGGGGCTTTGTAGACCCGCGCCTGCAGACCGGTCTGTGGGCTTTAGCAGGAAGACCAGGGAGGAAGCCGACGCTCCGCCCACGCGCGAGGCCGCCGGTCGCACTGGCGCTGTTGAGGTCAAGTTCTGTTTTCCCCTCTGTGAAGCCCACAACTGAGAGTGCAGACTCGTGCTCCGCTCCTGGAAGAGGATGACGCACAGATGATTTGGACCAGGCCTTTCCTTTTGAGACGGGGTCCCCTTGTGTTGTCGCCTTGAACTCACTCTGTAGCCCAGGCTGGCCTCAATCCTCCTGCCTCGGCCTCCTGAGTGCTGGGATTACCAGGCGTGCACCACCACACCCCTCTAAGATCTGCATAAATTATATGGAATGCTGCATGAGAGATTCGATTTTTCTTTTTTTGTTATAGTAAAACATGCATAATTACCATCCTTACCCTTTCTAAGCGTACAGTTCTTTGGCATTAAATATATTCCCGTTAGTGGGCGACCATTGCCCTATCCATTTCCAGAACCTTTCAGTCTCTCTGAGCCGAGACTTGGAATCTGTTGCGCACTAACTCCTCCATCTGTTTCCCGGCCTGCCCGGCCTGCCGGCTTCCGCCTCAGCCCACTTCCTGTCTCTCTGGCCCAGCTGACTCCAGGTGCTCCTCTAAGTGGACCCGCGCGGTATTTGTCCTTTGCAGCTAGTTTATTTCTCGACAGCTTGTCCTCCAGCTACATCCTTGTGCTATCCGGTGTCAGAATTCACCGCTTTTATTTGTCTTAATTTTTCAGTTCTGAACAGAGATGGAACCCAGGGCTTGTGCACGCTAGACAAGCGCTCCCCACTGAGCTGGTTCCCCAGCCCTTCTTATTTAATTTTTTTGAGACAAGGTCTTACGTTGTCTAGGCTGGGCTGAAACTTGTGATCCTCCTGCCTCAGCTGTCTGAAAAGCTGAGATTTTTCATCTCTTTTTCAGGTCACATAGTGTTCGTTCCATGTACACATGGCACATGATGTCATTCACCTGTCTTTCACGGACATAGGTAGCTCCCACCTTTTGGTTATGAATAGTGTTTCTGTGAACATGTACGATGTTTATCTGTGTCCCTGCTTTTAGCTTTTTTCTAAGTACCCAACAGTGGAATCACTGCAGGCTCATGGTAATTCTGTCCATTATCATTGTTGTTATTGTTTTGCAGAATTGGGAAGTGAACCCAAGGCCTTCCCACTGACCTACATCCCTAGGCCCTTATTTATTTATTATTTATTTATTTAAAACATTTGTTGGAGACAGGGTCTCACTGTATAGTCCAGCTGGCCTCAGACTTGCAGCAATCCTGCCTCAGCCTCCCGAGTGCTGAGGTTATAACCATGCACCACCACGGCCAGCCCTAGGCCTTTTAAAATACTGTTAAATTTTGAGACAGGGTCTCACTGTCATTGAGTTTCCCCGCTGGACTCAGAGTTGAGATATTCTTGTCTCAGCTTCCAGAGAGCCAGGCTGTAGGCATGCGCCACCACATATACACAGCTGTGTTTAAGATTTGGAGGAACTGTCGTTCAGGCTTCCATAGAGGCTGTACCATTTTACACTCCTGTCCTCCCTAGCCCTCACTCTTGTTTCTTAGTCTCTCTGTTTCTGTCCCCCCCCACCCTGCTCTGTATTGGTCCTGGGGATTGAACCCAAGGCCTTTGCACTAAGGGTCTCACTAACTTGCCAAGTTGCCCAGGCTGGTTTCACTCAAATCTGCAATCCTCCTGCCTCAGCCTCCCAAGCACTGGGATTACAGGAGTGCAGCACCATGCCCAGCACCTTTTTTTCCTTTTCTTTCTGTGCAGGAGATGGACCCTAGGTCTTGCACCTGCTGAGCCCATGACCCAGCGCCAAGCTCCAGTTCCAGCCCATGGGGGTTTTGGTTTGTGTTACCCTCGTCGTCAGGGATGTGAACGTCTTTCCTTCCACCCTGCAGGTCCCTTCCAGTCTGCCGGTGGCGTCCTCTGAAGCACAATGGATGCCAGTTGTTTGGTAAGGTGTAACCCAGGACTGCTTGATTCATCTAGTTGTTCAAATTCTTCCAGCTTTGGCCACTGGGACTCTTTCAGGTGGCTGGGATTACTTTATTATTAATAATAGGTTATTTAGAGACAGGGTCTCACTATGGAGCCCAGGCTGGCCTTGAACTCACTGTGATCCTCCTGTCTCAGCCTCCTGAATGCTGGGATTACAGGCGTGCATCATCACACTTGGCTCTGATTTATCTTTATTATGTGATTTTCTGCTTTCCTTTTATGCTCTTTTCTTGGGCTTCTTCCTCATTTCCTGTGTTCTATTAGATTTATCAATTTTGTTTCCTTCACAGGTGTGGAAATTATACAACTCTTTTTTTTTTTTGGTATTGGGGATCAAACTTGGGACCTTGGGCTTGTGAGGCAGGTGTGGAACCACTGAGCTAAATCCCCGGCCCCTTTTTTTTTGGTTGTTTTTTTAGACAGGGTCTCACTGTATAATTTAGCCTAGCTTTGAACTGTGTAGCCTAGGCTGGCCTCTAACTCACAGTGATCCTCCTGCCTCAGCCTCCTGAATAATGCTGGATTACAGGGATGGGCCACCACGCCTGGCACAATTTACTTCTTTTAGTGTCTACCTTAAGATGTCTGTGCCTTTGATGGAGGCTCAGGGGAGGCGGGTGCCCACAGGAAGCTGCTGGGGCCCAGCATCCACCATCTATGCTGTCCTGGCGCAGCTGCCAGGCCCAGCCGTGTCCCCAGGTGGGCTCAGCTCAACTTCAGTCATCATGGAGCTGCTACGGGTGCTGGGGCTGGGATGTGGCCTTTTGTGGGTCTTCAATGGCGGGGTGGTGGGTGTCAGCTTAGAGGAGAAGACAGCAAACCTGTAGATGCAGGGGCTCACAGGGGTGGGGATAACCCTGAATTCACCCACCCGGACGCCTCCCAGGGCCTGGACTTGACCTCAGGTCCCCCCCAGGGTAGACCGGGTAGCAGGAAAGATGTGTGAAGTGAGAGCAGCCCTGGGTGTGCACAGCTGGCTCACAGCTGGGTTTCCAGTCCCCATGACCCCCTCGCTGTCATTTGTAATGGTGCTGGGCAACAGCCACTGGGCCTGTCCCCACTTCCTTTCCAACTCATCACAGTGACGGGCCACAAGCCCAGGGGCACATTGCTATGGATGGGTATTGAGGGGTGAGTCCGTGACACCCCACCTTGTCACAGCTTGGGACCCTAGAAGCCAACTGAGGTGGAGTTCGGGACAGCGCTGGGTGCAGGGCTCACTTGTGACAGGAAGTGGGTGTCCTAACGGGAAATTCTGTTGTGAACTACAGTAAGGGTGAGCCCTGAGATGAGCTGCTGCGTGACATAAGGCAAATGTGAAAGGAGAAATGGTCCAATGCTTAGACGGAAAGCGGAGAGCAGCTGCCAGGGCGGGGAGAGGGTGGAGGGAGGGGCCTTGGGGGAGGAACTGAGGCTCGGCCCAAAGTTCGAGGCGCGCCCCAGAGGTTGCTGGCGAGGCCGTGTCCATGGTCACAGTGCTGCACTATGCACGGAACCGGTCACGATGACAATGGTCTGGTTTTCTTTTCTTTTTTTTTCTGCAGTGATCAGAAGCCGAGCAAGATGGAAATAAAGATTTTACTACTTACAGACCTGGAGGCCACAGAGGCTGGCGCCTGGTGTCCTGGGCTGGGTGTGGGTGTGGCACAGCCCTGAGACTGCGGCAGGTCCCCAGGGAGGGTGCAGTGGCACTGTGGGATCCCAGCTTTGAGGGTGAGCTGTGAGACTGCCCATCTTGAGGACCAACAGTGAGGGACAGAGGCCGGGGCCTCAGCAAGTCTTCGAGCACTGGGGCCGCTGGGACGAGTTTGTTTCTGCAGGCTGGGTTCTGGTGGCCTCAGGGAAGGTGCTGGGTGCGAACGGCCCCCACCTCACCCCGGGGAGACCAAGGCCAGCTGCAGCTGGGACCGAGGTAGGGATCGATCCCTTGTACCCTACATCCACGAGGGAGCCTCCTCACACCCTGCCTGAGCTTGCTGGGAGCTGGCCCGCCAGTCACTGGGGCTGCCTGCCTGGTCACCACAGACCTTTGGCCTCAGCAGTTGGCCCGGGCCTGAGTGGCCACATCCCGAGGGTTAGATTTTCTGGCAGCAGTGGGCACCATGTGCTCCACCTGCTTAGACTCATCAGGCAGTGGCAGGGGAGGGGCCAGCATGCGTGTGTGGGACCCCAGGGCTGTGCAGGAGCCCAGGGCCATGTGGAGGAGGGAGGGTACCAAGGCAGGGCCTGTCCCTGGCGATGCCGAGGCGGGGGAGCCCCTGGGCCCATGAGGGCTTGGATCTGTAACCACAAACTACTTTCCTCCTCCTCGTCTACTTCCTTCTTTTTTCAGTACCCAAGGGCTTCACACTGAATTATATCCCATTCTTTTTGTTATTATTTTTTTATGTTGAGAGAGGGTCTTGCTAAGTTGTGCAGGGTGGGCTTGCAGTTGAGATTCTCCTGCCTCAGTCTCCCAGAGTCCTGGGATTACAGGTGTGAACACCACACCCCGCTTTAACTGTAAGCTTCTGAGGGCTGTGGCCAGCAGCAGCTCTCACACCGACTGCTGGGGTGGGGATGGTGAGGGCCTGGGCCACTGCCCGGTGGTTAGCTAGACCCGGATGGGGAGGGTGGTGCCCGTCTAAGGAGGGAGCTCAGAGGCCCAGGCAGGCCCTCCTGGGGGAACTGGCTCTGCTGTTCTGAGTGGGAGGGGGTCAGGTTTCCCCGAGAAGCCCCAGAATAGCCCTGGCTGAGTGGAGGAAATGTGGCCCCAGGTCCACCTGCTCCGCTGCCTCAGCCCTGCCCAGAGTCCCCTGCCTGTGCTGTGGCCCTCGTGGCCTCTGCAGGGGCCCAGGACCCTGATGCCCCAGCCACCCAGGCAGGCTTCACAGTGGTCACCGGGTGGCGGGTGGCGCTGGACTGCTGGGGACAGGAGGGACCACTGGATGCCACCTGGCCATGGGGTCTTACCCAAGATGCCTGGCCAACAACCACTGCAGCCCACAACAGTCAGGCTGTACCGGGAGAGGGACAATCACTTGGGGCCCCGCCTGCCCCCATGGGGAAGGGCCGAGCCAGTCCCAAAATAGGGCTGGCAGGGTTTCCCAGCCACACAAGGCTTTTGGAATCTGGACCCCAGGGACCCCAGGCATTTGTCCCCACCTGCCCTCCCCTCAGCCAGCCGCATGGTAGGGCTGCTCAGTGCCTGGGGCCTGGTAGACTGGGTGGCAGAGAGTCGGGCAGAGAACGGCTGGGGTGAGGACCCCTCTGGAGCCTGAGAGGGGCTGAGCCAGGGCCCTTCTGCTCCAGGGTGGGGGTACAGTGGCCCTTTCTGGTCCCGTGTGCCCCTGGTCTCACTGGCACCCACTGCCTCAGCCCCTGGAGTCCTGCTGCCCCTCCCGGGGGTGAGCTCTGCCCCACTGGCTTGTTCTGGACCCACCCAGAGCCCCATCCCCTGGAGCCCCCACGTGTCCTGGAAGCCTGGCCTGTGCCAGGGCCTCCTTTTGCCCTGGAGAGGGGAAGGGCAGCCCCCCTGAGTGGGGTGTGGGGTCCCCTGCAGACAGAACAGCTGGAATACAAGGTCTTTGAGATGTTTGTTGAGGAGGGCAAAGGGGAGGTGAAGATGGCAAGCTGCAGTGGCTGACCAGCTTGCTGGGCATCAGCCCCACCAAGAATCAGCTGGCCTCCATGGCCAAGGATGTGGACAGACAGCAGGGTAGGCGGCTGAGGTGGGGGCAGCCTCAGGCTAGGCCTGTGGGTGTGCAGCGGGTGGGGGTGGGCCCCCCTTGAGCCCCAGGACCCAAACTCCCTGCAAACAGAGGCTTCCTGGCCTTGATGGGGATCTATCACGAGAAGGCCCAGAACCAGGAGGGTGAGCTCACGGGTGCACTCTGGGTCTTCCACAAGGACAGCAAGGGCTGCATCAACTGGAACAGTCTCAAGCAGGTGGGGCGGGGGCAGAACGGCAGGCAGGTTGGCCAAGGCAGGGGCTCAGGAGCGCAGGCCAGCCCCTCAGTGAGGTGGAGGCTGGGCAGATGATGGAGGCCAAGGACGGGACAGGACCAGCGCCTACAAGGTGGGTGGGGCCGGCAGGGAGTGTGCCTGCCTCTCTGCCCGAGGAGGAGGAGGAGTTTGTGGCCATGATGACCGGAGAGTCCTTCAAGCTGGTCCAGTAGGAGCAGCTGCCACAGCTACAGGATGCCTGGCCAGGAAGGCTGCCACTGCCCCCACTCATGGGAAGTAAATGCTCCAGCCTGACTTCTCTGGGCTTCACTGCCCCAGCCCTGGGGGTGATGGGGCGCGGCTGGGTCAGGAGCAGTCCTCAGGGAGCCCCTGTCAGTCCTGCTGCCCAGATCTATGCCCTGAACGCCAGCCTGACCATGTGCTTGCCCTCCTGCCTGCACTCCCTGGGGCCCCCAGAGCCATCCCACGGGCAGAGACCACTTAGACATGAACTTTATTCTCCCCTAAAGGAGCTGTGGACATCACGGCTGGCCCTGAGCTCACGCAGCTCAGGCCCTTGGTGCCTCTTCCAGACTGAGGCCTGTGAGCCAGGCCAGGGGCTGGGGCGGAGAGCGGCAGCCTGCCTGGGGGTGGCCAGCATGGGGCTGGTGACTGCGTTACATAGCAACGAGGCCAGGGCTGCAGCAATGTGCTGAATGGCAGCCTTCCCGGGGGAAGGATGGGGGCAGGCTGGGGTCCTTGGCTCCAGGACTCCGAGCCCTGGTTCTGTGGCTCCAGGAGAGCTCTCTTGCTCCCTTTACAGGGCAGCAGGGCTACTGGGCATTGGGACCTGGCTCCTGGGGCCTTGGGGTGGTCCCGAGGCCCGAGGGCCCTGGGAGAGGACCTGGTTTCTGGGGAGGAGCCAGCTCATCTCTGGGCTTCGCCATCTTGATGGCCTCATCGTAGGAGGGTGGCAGCTCCAAGGTGGACAGGCTATAGGCCGGCAGGGCCATGAAGTCTGGGTCCAGCTCCCCAAAGGGCAGCGGCAGCCGTATGCCCAGTGGATACTGCACCGAGCTGTAGGCTGCAGGAAGCAGAGGGGTCTGTGCAGGCAGCTGGGCGCCGCCCCATGGCCACAGCCCTCCCCGTAGGGCACTCACAGGTCACAGTGCTGTGCACAGGGCTGTCACTGTCCACGGGGATGGCTGTCAGGTCACGGGGCTGCCACGCCGGGGACAGGTGAGTCTGAGTGTGTGCCTGCTTTCGGAGACAGCAGAACCCGATGCAACTGGCAGTGACCCCGCACAGCAGCAGCAGCAGGACAGTGAGTAGGATGAGCCTGGAGGGGAGGAGTGGACCCCACCGCTGCTGCACTGAGCCCTGCCCACTGGGCACCTGCACCCTCTGGCCAGTTGCCGCCCAGACACCCAAGACGTGACCACAGCCAGGTGGAGAGGAGTCCAGGGCACCCTCTTCACGCCAGATGCCTCCTGGCCGGAGCCCGGTCTGTGCAGCCGCTCGCCCTGGCTGGGCGGCCTTGGGCTCACTCCCAGGACACGCTGTCCCCAGCCGACTGCACCTTCTGCTGTGATCGCCTTGCTCCCGGCTGCCAGGGCCCAGCGCTCTTGCCAGCAGCCGGGACTGGGGGCAGCAGGGGGACAGGGTCCCCGGTGAACGGTCGAGCCTGCGCCAACGCGGCCTCCACTTACCCCACGTGCCACAGGCTGCTCCAGCGGGCCTGGGGTGGGCACCTGCGGGGACGGGGCAGCTGCAGCGGGCGGCGCGGCCGGCGGCCCCACCCCCACCCAGCCCGACTTACTGGTCCGAGGGGTCGCAGCCGCCGCTGTCCGCCGAGCCCGGCGCCACCTGTGGGGACAGGGGTGAGCCCAGGCTGGGGGGGGGTCCGCGCGCACGCTGGGCCCGCACAGGCCCCGACCCACCTGCGGCAGCCGCAAGAGCAGGAGCGGCAGGAGCAGCAGCAAGAGCCCAGCCGAGAGCCCCGAGGCCATGCTCCGTGGGACTGGAGCACCAAGGCCCCCTCCCACCCACCGAGCGCAGGGCTTTATGGGTCCCGCCCCGACCTTGCCGAGGAGGCCCCGCCCAAGCCCCGCCTCACCAGCCGTGCCCCGCCCACAGAAGGGGGTGTCCACGCGAGTCTCCGCCCACCGGAGAACCGGTCCCCGGGAGGCCCCATCTGTAACCCCGCCCAGACCCTGTAGTCCCCGCCCCTGGCCCGGAGGCGCCGCCCCAGATGTCCCGCTCACTCCCTACCGGTTTAAGAGTCTTCCCGCCGGATCCCCGGTGACCCGCACGTGGCTGGGCGTGGCCTGCTCCAACCCCACCCCGGCTGTCCTGAAAAGCTGTGTCCCTAGCCCCATGGGGCGTGGTCTTGCAGGAGGAGCGGGGTCCATCCTCAGCCGCCGGCGGTCCCCGATCCCCGCAGATGGGCTGAGGCCACTCCCCCTTCCAGTCGGGCCGCTGAGGCGCTGGAGGCGGAAGGCTTTTCAGGAACACTGGCCGTGAAGGCCTCATCAGCTCGAGGGGCCAGCGGATCTCCCTCAGCCCGGTTGCTTGTTTCTCATCCCGCTGGGCGAGGACCCAGACTCCTACCCGCCCTCCCACCGGGCTGCTCTGCCCCCTGCTGGCCGCCCCGGGCCCAGCAGCACCGCCTCCTGTTTGCTCCCTGTGCCCCGCACGCAAGTGTGGACGCCTGCTGTCTCCCCGGGGGAAGTGACAGTGCCGTCAGGGCTCTGCCCACAGCTGTCCTGTACCCCCGGCCGGGAGCTTGGCCCTGGCCCTCCCTCCTCCCAGGCCTGTCTTGGCTGCCTGGTCCTGGAGGGCCGGTACCGAGAGGGGAGGAGCCCTGGGCTGAGCTGGGCCTCGGGGGGCTGGCCCGGCCCGGCCCGCCTGCTGCCTCTCCTCCCAGCTGGCCGGGCCGCACCGCAGGGGCCAGCCTCCTGGGAAGCGGCGGCCTCCAGGGCCCTGGGCAGAAGACCCACAGACGCACTCCAGGGTCACTGCCACCGGCTGATAAGGGGAAAAGCCGGCCGCCAGTGCCTCGGAGCCCAGCAGTGCCAGGAAGGCCCACAGATGCCCCGCGCCTCCGCTCCCAGGCCCGGAAGGGCACACGCTCTCCGGGGTGCGGGGTGGCTGGGCGGTGCTTAGCGGAGGGCCAGGCAGGCGGGCGCTTGGGGAAATGGGGAACAAGCCAGGCCCCGGCGGAGTGGGGCGCAGGAGCCGCTCACAGTTGGGTTTTTCTGGGCCCTTGGAGGTGGCTCAGGCCCCAGGGCAGAGCCCAGACTTCTCGGTCGGGTGGACACTCACACCCTCAGACTGGGCCTGCCCTGGCCCCGCCCCTGCTCAGCCCTTCCTTGGGATTATCAGGAGGCGCTGGTTAGGGGCCTGGGCTCCAGCGGCCCTTCCCCTCCGACCCGCGTCTCCAGTCTGGGCCAGTCTCAGCTCCAGCCCTGAGAGCTCCTGCACCCTGTACTCCAGGTTTGGGGGCTCCCGAGGGGCCTCTCCAGGGTTTCTGTAACGACTCTGCCTTCCCTAGGGTCCTCGCCCCACAGCTTGCTGCTGTACGGATGGAGGGGTGTGTGTGTGTGTGTGTGTGTGTGTGTGTGTGTGTGTGTGTGTGTGCGCGCGCGCGCGCGCTTCCCCAGGGCTCTGTCCCCACCTCGAGTTCGGTGCTTGTCACCCACACTGCAGGCTGTGCACATCGGCTCACAGCACGTTTATTTCGGCCCAAGGGGCGGCTCTGCTGCAGCCCCTGAAGTTCGCTGCACTGGGTTCAGGGAGGGGGTCCTTGTGGGCCCTGAACTGGCTGGGTCCGGGAGCACGGGAAGCGGCCATGTTCGTGGGACTGGGAGCCAGGGTCCTGTCCCCTTGGGCTGGCCTGGGTGGGGTGGGCTTCCACTGTGCGGGGAGGGCCTCGGGTGTGGGAGAGGCTTCTGTGGTCCTAGAGGCCTGTCACCACATGGGCCACAAAGATGACTTTGTAGTTCTCCTTCACGTCCCCCCTGAGCTGCAGCAGGGTGGACACCATGAGCGGCTGGTCTGGCTGGAATAGGAGAGGACCCTCAGCCAGGCGGCACCCCAGGGAGCAGTCTTTCCCAGTCACTCCACAGCCCCACAGCCGCCTCTCCCATCACTGGCCCAGCACCCACGTCAAAGTCGGCAGGTGGCACCCAGGAGACACTGATGGTTTTGGTCTGGCCTCGGTCCACAGAGCCCCTGGAGGGCTCAATGGAGAAGCCTTTGTGCTGCAGCCACGTGATGCCATCCAGGCTGAATTCCACCACCTGCAGGCATCGGCATTGCTGGGGCAGGGGCCGGCACCCCAGCAGGCACAGGGACTGGGGATCAGACTGCCAGCACCCCTCTTGCTCTGCCTGGGTTTCCCACCCCCACCTGCTGCAGGAAAGCCCAGCCACACTAGTGAGGGGCACAGCCAGGGCTGCCTGGCTGGGGTGGGGCAGACACTTCCAGGGTGGCACCAGGAGTGGAGCCACCATCACCTTCTTTAGAGACGGCTGTGTGGTCCGGATGCAGCCCACCTGCAGCTCCCTGGTGGCAGGGCATGCTGGCTGGTCTGTGTCCAGCTGGATGTAGTTCAGGGTCAGCAGGATGGGCTTCAGCTCCTCAGCCTCTGTGGAGGGAGGCACTGGGCAGCTGGGGCTGGAATCCCTTTGAACCCAGGGCACAGTGGGTCCTGCTGGCTTTGGGGGTGCTGGCCCCGGAATCCCCACTTGCCAGGAGGGTGCTGGGGGCCCCTTCTGACGCCAAGCTCACCCTGTCTGTGCTCAGTGTCAGAGGCTTGGATCACTGCCAGTGACTCCACGGGCACGTCCAGGGGGTCCCCGCCCTCCACGAACATCATGTGTTCGCGGGCGGCCCCCTTCAGCCGGATCTGGTGAGAGACTTTCTGGGGACAAGAAGCAGGCAGCCTGTTCCCCAGTTCCACTGTAGGCGTCGGGCCCCACGGGACCAGGGACACCTGCTGACCCCCATGTGGTGTCCTTGGCCTTGAAATGGGGCAGCTCCGGGAGAGGTGCGGAGGGGATGCTCAGTGGTGGCCGGGCCCCACCTTCTCGAAGAGCACCACCTGGAGCTCGTCAGAGAAGTACAGGCTCTCGTGGTCGGGGCTGAAGGTCACGGTGAAGTCCTGCACCCTCCCAGGGTCCATGATGCCGGTGACCGGGACCACACTGAACACACTCTGGCCACTGTGGTTCTGTGTGCCTGTGGGCAGCGGAAGGGTGGGCAGGGGCCCCCCCGCACACCACACCCACCCTGCCATCCCAGCGACTGCCCCCTGGACAACAGCTCACCCACGATGTCCGTCCTCTGGGGCCGAGCAGTGAGGAACTGTGGCAGCTCCTGCTGGGCAGAGGCCCCGGAGCCTGAGAGGCTGCTCAGCCGCACGGAGAACTTGATGGGCAATGAGGAGTCGTTCTGCAGCTGCCAGGCGCAGGGTGTCAGGGGACCCGCACGGGACCAGGTGGCCTCACCCCTCACACAGCGATGGTGCAGCACTCAGGGTGGAAGCCCGCTCCATCCTGCCCTGGCCCGGACCCTAGGTCATCGCAGCTGCCCCACTCACCCGGCCCCACCTGTCCTCCCCCGGCCCTGGAGTCCCCTTCTGTCACAGTCCCCATCCCGGGCTCTGCTCCCAGGACCCCCGGGCCAGGTGTCCTTCCGCAGGCTGCGTGAGCTGGGCCAGGGCGTCCTCAGAGTGGGGTGGTGGGCACCAGCCCTCGAGGGAGCCCGGGCAGAGTGGCCTCACCCAGGGGCCTGAGTTGGGCTCCCACAGGGGGTGCTTGAGTGGCAAAGCCCAAGGGGCTGGCCGGGCCTTGTGCATAGACCTGCGCAGGGGCACAGGGAGATGTGGGAAGGACAGGTGAGCGCCACTGGAGGCAGGACACCCCCTGCCCTCTCCGGAGCGTAGCAGAGGCGCCACGCACTGGGGCTGGGTGGGAGCAGCCTGGGCCTCCACTGTCCCAGCCCCTGGGCCCCCAAAAGCAGGGCTGACCCCCCCAGGAAACCTTGAAGCCCATGGAGACGGACTCTCTGGCGAGCACGTAGCCCATGTCGAGGACGTCACCGTCAAGGGAGCACGTGATCACGGGGGCCATGCCGGTGCCCAGCAGGGTGAGGGGGAGCGCGCCTCTCTTGGTGATGACCTCCAGCCTTTCCTGAGCCTGGAGCACAGCCTGTGTCAGGCCGGGGGCTCCCTCTGCCCTGCCGGCGAGGGGCTGGGGGGCCAGGCTTGCTCAGCTCCTGCCCGAAACACAGGGTGTCCAGGGGGTGGCACTCACCTGGACACTTGCGTGGGGCGAGAAGGACAGCGCCAGGACCCGGGTCTCGCCGGCACGCAGCTTGCTGGGGGTGTTCACCAGGAAGAAGGGGCCTCTGGGGTCCAGCAGGGAGAAGTCCACCTGGACGGCGTCAAGGAGCAGCCGCTGGACCCTCCCCCGGCCCAGCTCCACCCTGGGCGCCTCTGCGTGTGGACAAGGATACGGCCAGGTCCTCGCGGCCGATGTTCTGGAGGGAGACCTTCTTGATGCCGCGCTGCCCTGAAACGGAAGGGAGTCGGCCCAGCTGGGCTCCAGGAGCAGTGCCCTGGCGGGGCGGGGCGGGCCGGACCAAGGTGGGGATCCAGGCAACGCACCGACAGCGATGTGGCCGAAGTCGATGAGGGTCTTGCCTCCGTCTGAGGTCAGCACGACAGCTGGAGCCACTGCCGGGCACCACAGCTCCAGGTACAGCGTGTGGGGGGGGCTGTGGGAGGGGCGAGCGGCTGAGGCGGAGCGGCCCGAGCGGCCTGGCCCCGCGGAGGACGCTGAGCTTGCGGCTGGCCACGCCCAGCTGGGCCTGAACACCCCGCACCTGAAGCTCAGGGGTTCCAGGCCCCTCCTGTCTTTGACGTCACCGCTGGCAACAACGCAGGGGACCACGAATTTGTCAAACCGCCCCCGGAATGTTCTGGCCAGCGCGGCCTGGGCGGCCTGGTACTCTTCGGCTCTGGAACAAAACCGGCAGGCGGCACTGGCAGCTCTGTCCCGGGCTCCTCAGCCCAGGGCCGGTTTCCCCGCCGCTCCCTAGGGACCAGGCTCCGAGAGTGCAGCGACAGCGGCCTGCGGGAGCCACATTCCCGGGACATAGGAACAAGTCCAGGGCTGACAAATGGCCAACCCCCAGAGCACTCCTGGGCTGCTTCCGCTTTGGGAAGGCTCAGTCAGGACAGCAGCCTCTCCTGCAGCCCATGGTGGGGTCTTCCGGAGTGACACCAGGCCCCCAGGAAGTGCTGGGCACACGCCTGGGAGAGGAGCCCTGGATCCAGCTTGTTCCCCGGGAACTTCCGGCCCTGAGGGTCCACACAGCTGTGCTCTGGCAGCCTGCCGGGAGAGGCTCCCAGGACCACGGTGGGCTTTCCTGGTGGCCTGGGTCACACGGGGAAACCCCTCCAGCGCACCTGGCCTCCAGCTCCTGCTTCTGTAGAGCGGGGGCCTGGCCCAGCCAGTCCTGTGCCCTCACGTCCTTCTGCTGGGCAGCCGCATCCTTCTGGAGCTGGATGACGGGGCAGGTGTTGGGGGGCTGCCCAGGCTCTGCCTGTGCCCCGGGGCAGCACTGTCTGGAGCACCAGGCCCCGCTCCAGGCCTGCTGAGCCATGGGAACCCACTGACTCCTACGAAGGGCTGACTTCGGGGCCCGGGGCTAAGCCGGGGTGGGGGGCCTGAGGCCAGGGCACAGACTGAGGCTGCCCAAGGACTGCACATCGCCAGTGGGGGAACAGAGGCACAGGAGGGCTGGAGTTTGTGTAAGAGGGTCCTCGACAGGTGCCTTCCCAAGCTTCACTGCCCTGCTCACGGGCAGGGCCGACACCAGGGCCTGCTGCTGCCCCTGGCTTGTTTCCTACGCTCCCCCCTCCCCCTGCCGTTGCCAGGCTGCACTTCAGGGTCCTTCTGTCCAGCCTGTCAAAGCCCAGCTGTGCCCCAGGTCCTGGCCTCCAAGAGCCCCGCCCCCTGCAGGACCCCATCCCCCAGCACGCTGCCCTCCAGGCCCTCACCCGCAGGGCTCCCCCTCGCTGCCAGGTGGTGCTTTTGGAGGGCAGGGAAGGGACTTACAAGAAGACCCCTGACCAGGCTGCGGATTTAGCTCAGTGGTTCCAGCGCCTGCCTTGCAAGCGCAAGATCCCGAGTTTGATCCTCGGTACCAAAAAAAGAAAGACCTCTGACCTTCGAAGGCCCAGCAAACCCACCCCACGCTCTGGCACACTCTCCCTGGCCGCCTGTCCCTCCCAAGGGCTCCACGCACCGGCTTGGCCTTGGTTTCCTGGCTCAGGGTCTGGAGAGCTTCCTGGGTGCCGAGCTTGCAGGGCAGTGTGGGTTGGAAGGCCACCCGGACCAGGCACCTCTGCCAGGGGCAGTGGGCTGTGAGCACCAGGGCGGGTGGCCTTGCTGGGCCCTGGGCCCCCCTCAAGGCTGCGCACGGATCATGGTCCTCCCTGACCACTGCGCCAGGAGGGGGCGCTTCGAGGAATCCCAGCCTCCCACAGGCTGTGGGGTCCCCGACTGGAGGGCTGAGGGCGTTGCCCTGCACTGGCCAGGACCTCACCTGCTGCCCACAGGGTGAGCCTGATGCTGGCCTGACCCTGGTGCAGCCCCGCTCACCTTTCCAGGCAGCACGGTTCCCACCAAGGGGGAGATGGTGATGGGCGCGTCCTCAGGCGGCAGGAACTCGAAAGACGTTGGCCCCCCTGGGCAGAGGTCCCCCCGGCCGACAGCATGGGCCAGTGAGCTCGTGGTCAGGTGGGAGTTGGCGACATACAGCAAGGCCACCGAGGTGTCACACAGAGCAGTGGCCGCAAACTTGATCTGGTAGTGGGACAGCTCCAGGGGCGGGTGGACACCCACAGCATGGCAGGACAGCTTGAAGCACCTGCAAGGGAACAGGTGATGGCGCTTGGCCATGCGGGGGCCCTCGGAGGCCACGGGGAGGCACAGCCCTGGTGCCTGGGGCACACGGCTCCAGCTGCCAGCCTTGCTCTGAGAATACATGCAGCCCTGTGCAGTTTTGATGGGCACGAAAACATTAACTGGAAGCTTAGACAGTTGCAAAGGAGGGAATTCTGGGTTATTATGCTAGATATTTATTGACATTTAAAAATGACAAATGATAAATCACTTTTAAAATATAAGCAGGGAGTTTTATACCATCACAAATTGAGTCCTGGCACCATCCATTATAAAAAGAGAACAGATGTTTGGCATTTTAACTGTTGGAAACTTATTTATTTTGGATTTTAAAATTTATCTTTGGTTCTTTGGAGACAGGGTCTCGCTATGTAGCCCAGGCTGGTCTTGAACTCATGACGATTCTCCTGCCTCAGCTTCTCGAGTGCTAGGATTACAGGCATGCACTGCACCACCATGCCCAGCTATTTTGGATGTTTTTGGAGGCAGGGTCTTGCTATGTAGCTCAGGCTGTCCTTGAACTGTCGGTGATTTTCCTGCCTCAGCCTCTCCAGCACTGAGATTACAGGGATGTGCCACCATGTTCTACTTTGGAAATTTTATATTCCATATTTTTCTTGAATTCCTGCCCTTTCCTCATCAGCTTTTTTTTTTTTGGTACCGGGGATCGAACTTGGGTCCTTCTGCTTGCAAGGCATGTGGCGGAACCACTGAGCTAAATCCCCAGCCCCCTCATCAATTTTATCCTAATTACATTTGTGTGTGTGTGTGTGTGTGTGTGTGTGTGTGTGTGTGTTTGTGGTATTGGGGACTGAACCTAGGGCCTCATACACGCAAGGCAAGTGCTCTACCACTGAGTTACATCTTCAGGTCTAATTACATGTATTGTTTTATGCTTTTTTTTCAATACTGGGGATGGATCCGGGGCCTTTGCACTGAGCTGTATCCCCGGTCCTTTTTTTCTGGTACTGGGGATGGAACTCAGGACCTTGTGCTTGCCAGGCAGGTGCGGCACCACTGAGCTGCATCCCCGGCCCTCCCAGCCCTTTTCAAATTTTATTTTTTATTTTGAGACAGGGTCGCACTGAACAGCTGAGTTGCCCAGGCTGGGCTTCAACTTGCAGTGTTCCTGCCTCAGCCTCCCAGAGTGCTGGGGCAACAGGTGTGCAGCACTGCGCTTGGCTTGATTTAGGCTTTAAAGGGTGATCCCAGTGCCCTTCCTACCTGTCTATTGGAAGGTCCGACCCGGTGTTGAGATGTTGGCATTCCTTATCTCTACCCCGGGGCAGAGGCTCTCTCTGGGGAGACACTGCAGGTGACCACCCTCACTCCTGAGAACTGGAAATGTGTGCAGCGCGACAGTCATCAGATGTCACGTGTCAACTCAGCCTGATCCGCTTCTAAGCACCACAGATCTGTATTTCCGGGCTAGTTCAGGGTCTCTGGTGGCCTGGGGTTCACCTTTCTATGGCTGCTGAGTGTCACTCTCACCAATTCCTCTTCTCCATAGGTCTAAAATGCACATGGTGACTCACCTTCCAACTGATTTTTTATTTTTTTTGAGAGGGGGGGTCTCACTATGTTTCTCAAGCTGGTCTCCAACTTCTGGGCTCAAGAGATCCTCCTGCGTCTGCCTCTCTAGTAGGAGGGAACATAGTTGTGCACCAGCTGCACCTCTTTTTCTTCAGTGCTGGGGATGGAAGCAGCACCTCTTACCTGCTGCACATGTGCTCTGCCTCTGAGCTGCAATCCCAGCCCTTTGTATTTAAGACAGGGTCTCACTAAATAGCTCAGGCTGCCTCAGCCTTAGGGATGCCAGGATCACAGGGACACGCCAACCCCTCACCTGGCACTCCAACATCCATTCAGAGAGCCTGGCTCTGGCTGCTCGAGGGGGTCCCTCTTTGTCTCTGTGGCCCCCGGGCCTATCAGAGACATCAGGTGCTGCCATCATGACGCTGGAGGCCATGGGTTCGCCTGGGGCCTTGAGACCTTCCTGGCATCTGTGACATCGCTCGGCACCCCGGGCTTTTGCTGGTGGCCAGCGCCTGCTTGGAGACCTTCCTGACGCCCGCTGCTCCTGGCCCGGCTGTGCTGCTTGCCGGGCACTGCTCCTCGCTGCGGTGCAGGTGTTTTCCGGCCTGTGTGGCTCTCAGACCAGCATGGCTGTTCTCTGCTGTTTGGAGGAATCGTCGGTGGAACCATTTCCATTTGGGACGGGATTGGGAGCTTCCATTGCTGGGGGCTCGTGAACCCCGAATTCCTTTTTCTTCAGAGTTGTTCAGCTCTCCAGAGGTTCACCTGCTGTTGTGTCAGTTTTGATGATCGCGGACGTGGGGAATTTTTCTCTCCCAGCCAAGCCGTCAGGTTTTCTCTTTCTTGCGGCCCAGGCTAGGTCCTCTCCGATATCGATTGTGTTTTTCTCTTTACCTTGACTGGCCTTGCTAGGAGTAATGTTTAACTGATTTTTTTCTTTACAAAAAAAGACTTTCAATGAAACATTGATTTCTTTTTTTGTTTTTGTTTTGTTTTTTTGAGACAGGGTCTCGTTATATGGTTCAGGCTGACCTTGAACTATGTGTTCTAGGCTGGCCTCGAATTCATGGCAATCTTCCTGCCTCAGTCTCCCGAGTGCTGAGATTCCAGGCATGTGCTACTACGCCTGGCTTCTCACTGCTTTTGATGGGTCACAGGCATTCAAATTTAACACTTCCCACGTGGGGCCCTTCGGTGTGCAGTGAGGATGGGAGATGAGCAGAAGGCAGACCCCGCGTGGAGGCAGGGTGACCACGCCCCCTGCCCCCTGCTGCCTGGTTCTGCTGCTCAGCCCTCGGAGTCCCACAGCCTGCAGAGCACGCGGCGCCAGGCACACAGCTCGGTTTATCAGACTCCTAAGTGTGCACGCGCACACACGTGTGTGGAGGAGCAGAGGGTGCGTGAGAGGCTCCTGCAGTGTGGAAGGACCAGCTCTGGTGGGGAGGGGAGCAAAGGTGATGCCTGCTCTGGGCCAAAGGTCTGTTTCCGTGACAGAGAAATTGAGGTAGACATGGTTAGACTGGAGGCCGATTTGGTGGAGGGGGACAGACTGAAGGGATGCAGATGCAGGAGCTCAGCCCTGCACGGCTGCCCATGCCTGCAGGGTTTTGCAATTCCAGCTCATGGGTAGTTTTCATACAATGAAGCACACAGTCTCAGCCAATGCTTGTGGAAACTCCACTCCTTGTCTCCAGGGGTGAACAGAGCCAGAACCAGCCTCTCTCCTGGGCTCGGGACCGACCCCAGACCTGAAGTCTGCGAGGCAGGCAGGGTGCACTGTCTGCCAAGGTGGCTCTGCTTGCACACTCCGTCCTCTGTCCATGGAGCACTGGCCTGGCAGCCCCAGATGCAGGTCGGGCCAGGGTGAGAGGGGCAGGCCAGGCTGGGGCCTCTGCTCCAACATCACCCCCAGAACCCCAGCCCCACCATGCTCAGCTGCTGTCTGCCCCACCCCCCGGCCCCCTCTGGTCCTGATCCCAGGCCCAGGGGTGGAGACTTAGCTGTCACAGTGTGCATCCTAAGGGCCCTGTGTATGCACCTCACACGGGAACACCTGCATGCACACTCGGACAATGGCAAGGGCCTTCATGGCCACACACATGCCCGCTCACAAAGCAGCTCACCCGCTCACACGTGCAGACACACGCATGTTCACCACAGACACTGCGCTGGCACACGCCATGCTGTGTCCTCGGCCTCGCCCACTCACTCACGGGCTGTGCAAGGTGGAGGGCCCCGCTGCCACAGCTCACCGGTTTATCTCAGACCTGCAGACCAGCTCGAAGCTGTACTCCCTGGCCTTGGTGGGCTGGAAGAGCACATCAAGCTGCAGCGTCTCTAGCGGCAGGATCGTCCCGAAGCCGTCGTTGGGCTGGATGTCTACAAACTGGGCAGCGAGCAGAGTGGGTGGCAGGTGTGTGGGAGTGGGTGCTCATGCGTGAGTGGGTCACTCGGGTGGGTGAGGTGGAGCTGGGGTCGGGGTGGGGCCACCTGGGAAGCCTGGGGCCCTGGGCAGGAACACTCAGGTGCTCCCTCAGCAGGAGGAGAAGTGGAAAGATGAGGACCCAGGGGTGGCGGGGTGTGCGGGCAGGAGGGCCACGGTGCCCTGGCCCCGGGCGACCCCAGGTGACCCCAGCCGGTACCTTGGGGAGCCCCACGAACCCAAACTCCTGGGGCAGCAGCGAGTGGTTGCAGAGGCTGATGCTGGCCCTGATGGCCTCATAGATGGTGCAGTAGCCAAAGTCCAGCGTGGAGGGGCGGAGCTCCAGGTCCGACGTGGTGACGATGGCGTGGACCGTGAAACCCACCGGCTTGGTCTGAGTGTGGAGGGCAGAGCACATTCCCCGTCCTGACCAGGAAGGCGTGGCCACGGCACAGTTTCCAGGCCCAGCCTCCTCTACCGCTCCCGGGGTACAACTCGAGGTCTTGTTTCTTCCCCACCTCGTGGGCTGCGGGGGCCGAGCTGCCTGCCACCCATCTGGCCCTGGACACGGGGCAGGCCCTCCCTCTCCGGGCCTCCCAGAAGCAGCCCTGGGACCTGGGAGGAGGCCGCACTGACCTGGTCAGCCACCCAAATTGTCATCGGGGCCTTCAGCACGCGGGTGTCCTTGTCAAAATAATTCCCGGCGTCTTCTGGGAGTGACTGTCTGCAGAGTGGGGCAGACTGAATGCACTTTCCCTCTTCTACTTTGCAAAACGACAGTAAGGTGGCTGGCTAGGGGTGCTTCCAAATCCCGAGAGTGCCGGGTGGTGGGGTCCACACCGCGGCAGCTCCTGTCACCATGTGGAACCAGGGCTGCATAGGCCTGAGATGCACCGGCCCTGTAGGGAGCGACTGCCCCGGAGTGACGTGGGTGTGGAGGACTGTGATGGGGACTGGGTCTGAACAGTGGCACTGAAAGGAGCAGAGGTCAACCCAACAGCTGGGAGCCTGTTGCTTAAAGGAGACTCACAGGTCCCTGCAAAAGTCACACTGAAACAGTTTGCTCTGATTCCAAAGGAAGTGAGTGTCATTATAGGAATATCAGAAAACGCAAGTAAGAAAGAAAAACCCTCTGCACAACGCTGAGCAGCCAGGGGCATGGCCAGACTGGGAAGGCAGGTCCCCATCTCCCTGGCACCCACGTGGTCCCAGCCCCAGCGCTGGACTCAGGGCAGGGCACCAGCTCCATCCCCGGAAAACAGGCAGAGGGGTTAAAAGCAGGGCTGCGGCCCCCACGCACTGGAAAGCTGGCACAAATGTTCCCGAGCCCATCTGGCAGAGGACAGAGGCCGGAGGCCACAGGAAGCCCAGACCCCTGCCGTGTAGACACTTCTGGGAACTGCCTAGGGAAGAAACCGCCAGGGCAAGGGGACAGGGAGACACAGGGGACCCAGGGATGGAGCAGAGACAAACTTCAAGGGTGTGCAGAGCTGGCCCCCAACCTCAGGCTGTGGACAGAGGGGTCACAGTGTCACCAGGGTGGCACAGCAGACAGCAGGAAGCTGGCCAGCCAGCTGGGCCCCACTGGGTACTGCACCCCATGGCCAACCACCCCGACACTGCGTGCCCCAGGTGCCCCCCGAGTGCGATCAGCACCTGCCACTCACCGGGGCAGGAACTTGAGCTGCACGGAGCAGGACGCCAGGGGCTGGATGCAGCCTGACTCGGGCAGCAGCTCCAGGTGGCCTCTCAGCTCCTTGCACACCTCGAACCGCAGGCGCAGGGCCACCTTCGACCTGCAGGCAGAGCCAGGGCACCAGTGAGGGCCACAGGACTGCGCCTGCCAGTGCCTGGTCCTTTCAGTCGTTAACTGCTCGTCGATGGCCACGGTGTCCCACACCTGTTGTCCCGGCCCTCAGGAGTCAGGCAGGAGGAATCCAAGTTTGAGAGCACCCTGGGGAGCAGCCAGGTGAAGAGAGGCCGGGACCACACAGTGAGACCGTCTCAAAAAGCGGCACTGACTTCTAAGGTGGAGCCAGCAACAGGGATCGGCACACACCCAGTCCAAGCCAAGCAGGGGCCCTGATGGCTGCAGAAGCCAGAAAGCTGCTTCCCATGGACTGGTTTTTCTGACAGGAAATCTGAGGAGAAAGTCTTAAATAAAAATAACTACACTGGAGGGCTGGGGATTTAGCTCAGTGGTTCTGCTGCCTGCCTCACAAGTGCAAGGTCCCAAATTCGATCCGCGGTACCAAAAGAAAAACAACAACAACAAAATAACTACACTGCAAGTGAAATACGGCCCCGCCAGTTCCCAGAGATCCTGCCAGGGAGCTGCAGGTGCAGGTCTGGGGTTGACACTGGCCCCCTCCTTCCATTCTGCCTCCCCTGCCTGGTAGGTCCTGATGGCCGGGCTTCTGCTGATGACCTGAACTCCCACACGAGGCCAGCAGAGGGAGCCAGAAGGGCTCTAGATACTTGCCTAGAGGTTTGTTGCTGCCCCAGGGCCCTTGCTGCTTTCCCACGCACCCACGCACTGCGGGCAGCTGACACCCTGCTAAGTCAGCCATTGCCACAGCCCCACTCTTTTGTCCCCTAGGAGGACGCACCCTCAGGTACCCTGAGGGGAAGCTGTTCCCTGGTCCTCCCAGAAGGCATAGCCAATGGTTCCAGAACAGGCTAGAACCTTCTGGTGCCTCTTTGAGTGCTGTGAATGACCCTTATCTGTCTCATGCTTTTCCAGGGTCTGTGGCCCAGGGCCTCCCAGATGTCTGCCCTGAGGGCCAACTCCACAACGACCATGCAGAGGTGGTGGCCATGTTCGTGCTGTGGATGCTGTAGGTAGAAGCTTCTCTGTCATCTTGACTGGCTCAGAGCCACCCGGGGGTGTCTGGGTGGTACAGGAGGCCTGGCTTGAGTACCGTTTGTGGTTCCTGGTGCCCTCCTCTGTGGTGCTGTCCCCTGCTCTGCCTCCTGGCCACCCTGAACAGAACACCTTTGCTCTGCCAGGCCCTTTGCCATGTGGCTCCAGCCTTGCCAGCAGCTGACCATGGACTGGATCCCCTGAACCATGGGCCAAACCATATCTCTCCATGTTTTCTTTTGGTACCGGGGATCGAACTCGGGACCTTGTGCTTGCCAGGCAGGTGCGGTGCCACTCAACTAAATCCCTAGCCCACCACCTTTCCACTTTCAAGTCTCAGTGTTGGATGTTGGGTCCCAGCAAGAGGAACGGTGACTAATCCAGACATGAGGGAAGTGACCGCACTTCAGGAGAGGCACAGCTGTGCTGACCTCGGGCAGTCTGTGAGGGAGCCCAAGACAGGAGCCAAAGGAAGGCCCTCTCCACTCTCGAGCGTGTCAGAGCCTGGGCCACTGGAGCTGTGGGGGTCCTATCTCCACCTACTGCAGCGGCGGTCCACACCATGGCCCCAGGCCCCAGGCCCCAGTAGAAGATGGCTGCGTGGGGTGTTCAGGGACCGTGCCACCCCCACTGCACAGCTGGCCAGGGCCCCTGTTGCCTACACTGGGCGCTGGTCTTGGGCACAAACACGGCAAGGGGTCTTCATGAAGTAGCACCTTTCCTAGCCATGCAGCTCAAACCCACCAAATTACACAAAACTATGGATGGCTGATAATGGATTTTCAAAAAAATCACTACACAGCCAGATATGGTGGCAGATGCCTCGAATCCTAGCTACTAAGGAGGCGGAGGCAGGAGGATCACAAGTTTGAGCACAACTTAGCGAGACTCTCTCTCAAAGTAAAATATAAGAAAGGCTGGGGATGTAGCTGAGTGTGAAGCCCTGGGGTCAATCCCCAATGCCACACACACACTCATGCTAAAAAGTGTGTACCTTGGGTGAAGTGACAGCAAAATTCCCCATGGCCCCTCCTTTTCTCCCACACGACCCGGAAGCACTTTGCATTCTGAGATAAACCCTGTGCAACCCTGGTCCCCCAAACAGACCTGCTAAGCACCCCCCCACTGTGGATGGAACAGCTCCGCATGCAGTGGCAGTGCCTGCCAAGGTGCTGGTCCCCGTGAGGAGTCCCAGGTGCGCATAGGCTGCCTCTCCATGGGGTGCGACCTGGCAGGACAACCTGCCCCTGGGGACCTCTGCCCGGTGCTGGCTGCCTGTGGGCCAGGGGACACCGGAGGCCCAGTGTCAGCAGTGTCCTGTCCTGTGGGCCGTGCGCTGGTGATGCACAGGGGCCCGAGCTGCGGAGCCTCTGCCTTGGACCGACCCAGTGCTCACAGAGTCGGACTGCAGGGAGACTTCTGCCTGACGCTTGGGCACCCAGTGCCCTGTGCGTGGACAGCTAACCGACACAGAGCTGACAGCACGCGTCACCCTTGCAGGTGTGGCCCTGCCCAGACACAGGCCCAGCCCTGCCCTCCCAGCGTCTGGAGGCTGCGTGTCCCTTGGCGTGTGCCTGCCCTCCATCCCACACCCTCTGGTCCCCTGCAACCGTGTTGAAGGACAGGGCTCCTGGGTGCGCGGCCTCCCCCTGCAAGGCCTCAGCCCACAGCTCTGCCCGGGACTGTCCTCTGGCCGCCAGGGCTCACCGTGTGTGCATGAGCACGGAGTCCTGGTACAGCCGGTCGTACATGCAGATCTTGAGGTCCACGATTGGCTTGGGCACCCACAGCGGCACGTCTACCACCACACCCGTAGCTCTGAAATACAGCTGGAGTGGACATGTGAAAGTCAGCACGGCC
This sequence comes from Heterocephalus glaber, assembly GCF_000247695.1. The sequence goes on along the minus strand of NW_004624818.1, from coordinate 7,902,977 downwards.
CCTGCAAAGCAGTGAAGCCCCATGGGCTGACTTTTGTAACTCATAAGTGCTAGAGAGTTGGTTAGTAAAAAAAGATGTGTTTTGTTGTTGTTGTGTTTTTTGGTACCGGTGATCGAACTTGGGTCATTGAGGTTGCAAGGCAGGTGATGGAACCACTGAGCTAAATCCCTGGCCCTAAAGATATGTATTTCATATCACTGTCATTTGGGGGTATTGGGGTCCCTTACACTGAGCTACACCAGCAGCCCTTTTTCTTTCTTATTTGGAGACAGAGTCCTGCTAAATGGCCCAGGCTGGAATCCAGCTTGAGATTACCCTGCCTCAGCCTCCCTGGTAGCTGCAGTGATAGGTGCCCAGCCATATCATTATCACTAAAACGTTCTTTACATCAAAGTTTCCAAACATTAAAAACAGAGCAAAACACTGGAACTCCACGGACCAAACACCACAGTGCCCACAGCACCATGGGACTCTGTGGCATTAAGATCGGGACTGCCACATAATGAAGGGGAAAAGCAGGACCGTGATCGAATCGGTCAGTGAGGCCACTGGGCACAGGGCAGAGCACAGAAACAAACCCTGGACCGGCGGGCGGGACTGCTATCCCGGCCTCATGCACACTGGCTTCTCCCAGGAAGGGCAGAGGCGGCGAGGCCGGGATGACAGCTGGAGACCGAGGGGTCTGGAAGGAGGGACTCAGATGGCAAAGGGCGAGGCCCAGAGAGGTGCAGCGAAGGTGGAGGGGCGTCCTGCAGTGGATGTAGGGAGACGGAGCCCGGAGCCCGGGAGATACTTTCTGATGGTAATTTACTCAATTAGAAAAAAAGAGGGGCCAGGGATTTAGATTTAGCTCAGTGGTTCCTCCGCCTGCCTCACAAGCACAAGGACCCAAGTAAAAAAAAAAAGGAAGGGCAGGTGTGGTGGTGCATGCGCGGAATCCCAGCACTGAGGGAGGCTGAGGCAGTCAGGTTGTAAATTTGGGCCCACCCTCACTAATTTAGAGACTGAGACCCTGTCAAAAAAACCCCCAAAAAACCAGGGCTCTTAGCTGGGCACCGGCTAACGTACTGAGACCTTGTTTGAAAATAAAGAGGGCTGAGGACGTGGCTCAGTGGCAGAGTGCCCTGGGTTCAATCCCCAGTACGAAAAACAAGAGTCTGTGTGAGCATACATGTGTGCAATGCGTGTGGACGTGGTCCTGCACATGTGTGCATCCCCGTGCATGCACCCGCAGGGGTGTGCTGGTGTGCCCGGGCGTGTGTGGGCACCTTGAGAGCCAGGGCAGCTCCAGCCTGGGCGGGCATGGCACGGCAGCGGCTCACTCACCGTGGGGCACTGCAGGTTCTTGAACACCACCTGGAACCGGGTGTGCACCTCTCCCGGCACGGCCGGTGTGAAGATGATGGGGGCTCTGACCGAGCCGAAGGGCCTGATCTCGCCCTCGGTCACCTGCACAGGCAGGTGGCAGCGGGTCAGCAGATGCTGCGGTCACTCACGCCGCCCACCACCCGTGACTGCCAGCTTCCTACAGGGCTCTGTCCCTGGGTGGCACCCACTGCCCAGGCTCCAGCCTGCCGCCCCTGCACCTGTCCTGGCCATGCAGGCCCCACGGGCAGCATCTTCTCCAGCTGGCCCTGCTGCCCGGCCTGCCTGGCTCAGTGTGGGGACAGGGCTGCTCTGGGTGAGACCATGGGGTTCCCCGGACTGCAGGCCCAGGCTGGCTCCGGGTGGATGGGGCTGAGGAGCGGGGCACCTGCAGCTCTGGCTCCCAGGTGTCAGCGGGGCTGGGCTGACCTCTCCCAGTGTGATCTCCGCCTGGGCCTCACTGGGGCTGGTCACCGTGCCACCGGCTGCAGGTGCACCCTCTGGTTCTGGGAGACAAAGCAGGATGGTAGAAACAAATCCAAAGAATGGGTCACACACAAAACCCCAAAGAAGCAATCAATAAGTCTGGAAATTTTAAAATTAGGAATTCTCACTCAAGAAGAGATGCCTTAGCTGGGTGTGGTGGTGCACGCCTGTAATCCCAGCACTCTGGGAGGCTGAAGCAGGAGAAATAGAGATTTGATCCCAAACTGGGAACTTTAGCAACTTTATGAGAACTTTTCTCAAAATAAAGAATAAAAGGCTTCCTGGACAGGCCACTGCCACCTGTAGCTGTATGGACCCTTAGAGGTGGGGCCCTCTAGGCACAGCCAGGCCCATGGAGCTTGGTGTCTGGGGAAATCCGGGTTTCCAGGCTTCCCTCACAGCACTGGCTGCATGTTGCCACTGAGCACTTGACACATGGTGTGTGAGAAGGAGGAAGCAGGTGGCTATTTCTGAGGTTGAAGTCTTTAAATTTGAGAAGCCAGATGTGGCAAGCCAGCCCAGAGCCTGGCCAGACTGATGGGACCCAGCCCGGTGTTCTCTGTACCTCCTGCCCAGCCAGGAGCTTACAGAGGTGCGTGGGGCCTGGGGTGGCACTGGCACCAGGGCTCTGGCTGGCAAGGGGGCCCTGGTGGGAGGCTCTTCACAGGGAAGCCCATTCAGAGAGGCTAAGACTGGGCAGCTGTGCTTGCCTTGAAGTCACACAGACCCGAGGCTCTGCAGAGCAGCAGGAAGGGCATGACAAGCAGACAGCACCACAGTGCAGGGGCTGCTGGGGCTGCAGCCACGCCTCACTGTCCTTGCATGCCATCCACACCTACACACCGCCATGGCAACCACAGGGGCGTAGGCCATAGCCTCTGCCCGCCCTCGGAACGACGCCCTCGCTCCCCACGGCCGGCCTGGGGTCTGAAGCCGAGGCTCTCTCAGTCTTGTGAGCTTCACCTGGATGCCAGTTTCAACCCACTGCGCAGCCAGTGCTTTCTGAGTGTATGAGTGTCTTCCTGTTTGGTGTCACCTGAAACTGAAGTCCTGAGAAGCCTGGGGCTCTGGCACCCTTCCCAGCCCCCTCTGGCAGGTGGGGTGGCCCCGGGACCCAGGTCCCTGCTCCCAAACTGGGCTCTGACCCTCAGACTTCTCCGAGTCCTTCTGGCTCTGGGTGTCTGGCAGGGAGGACGTGCCAGCCTCCAGCGGAGTCTCGGACACGTCGGGCGCCGCCCTCTCATAGAGACTCCTGTCCTCGCAGGTGTGCGGGCTGCTCTGAAAGGGGGTGCGGGGCGTCGGCTCTTCCCGTCCACCGGACGTCCGCTCTGGGCCCAGCCCGCCTCCTTCCTCCTTGTCCGGCCTGTGGGTCCTCTGGGGATGCCTCATATGGGCGGTGGCCCTGCTGGCCCTGGCACGTCCCATCGCCGTGCATGCGAGGGGACAGTGTCCTGCTGGCGCCGAGGCCGATGGCCACAGAGGTCCCCGGGGGCGGCTCTGGGGCTCTGGCTGATGTCAGGCTCACCCTTCCTCCCTCTCCGGCTGCCCCGGGCCAGAGCCCCGCACTCGCATCCGGCTGGCAGGAACCAGGGCTGCTGGCCAGAGCGGGCGGGACACTCACCAGCTTCAGGACAGACTGGGACTCCTCCAGCTCGCAGGCCTTGGGGGCCGGGAGAAACCGGAACCTGGTGCCCAGCGCCCCAGTGTTGGTCAGCGTGATGGTCCGGGACGTGGTCTGTCCCACCACGTGAGTGCCGAAGCAGATGAGCTCCTTGTCCAGGGACAGCTGCCAAAGGACAGCAGACTGAGCTGGGTGCCACCGTGCCCAGCTCAGTGCCCAACATCAGGGCAGCTCGCCGCTGTCGCCGTGGCCCGGGGATCCAACGCAAGGCAAGGTCACCTGTCCTGATTGTCACCTGAGCCTGCAGGTGTGCCTGCATCTGGCTCCAGCTGCTGCAAACGTGTGCGAGCTGCATACTGCACGCCGGAAGGCGTAGATTGGTGCCCTGACCATGACATCTGGGGTCCCCATTGTGATTTTAAGACGGTTGAGCCAGCAGCTGCCTCATCCAGGGACGACTGGGGTGGGGGTGGGGTGGCCACTGGGGGTCAGCGGTGCTGTGATGCAGGCCGTTCCCTCGGAGTGGGGTGAGGGCTCCGGGCTGCAGACCCCGTGTGTGGGTGAGAGGCGCAGCTCCTTTGCACACAGCCCATGAGGCTGTCCTGGGCGCTGGTGAGGCCGGGCTCCCCACTCCCTGCTGCTGAGGCGAGCAGCCAAGCTTCCCGGAGACCAGGACCAACCGTGACCCCGTGGGCTCCCCCTTGGACACTGTGACGATGACAGAGACACGGGGCTTGCATTCCCAGGTCTTCCTGGGCCTCTCCCTGCCTCTCTGTACCCCAGATCCTCCGGGGCACTGGCCCCAAGGCACACAGTGCCGTCAGGTCAGCAATGGTCTCCCTGAGCCACAGGAACTCAGTGTCCAGTTCACAGGAAACACAGGGGCCCAGGGAACCACAGGCAGCAGCGACCACACAAATCCAGAGCGTCCCGGAGAGAACCGGCCGGCCAAGCTCGTGGGCAAAGGGAGGCTGGTGGGGTGGGAGGCCGCTGTCCTGGTCACCAGAGGCCCGTGAACATGAACGTCACGCCCCTCAGTGGCAGCCTGGCCTCCAAAGTGACCATCACCAAAGGCAGCTGGGGACAGCGGGAGACGCAGAGGCCTGGCCTCAGGAAACAGTTGGGAATGTTGTTACTTCTGTTCCTGCCGCCTCCTTCCTGGCGGCCTGGAGCTGGGCTCCCTGACCCCAGTGCTGGGCCTGGACGTGGACTCGCGGTGGCCAGTGAGTCTCTGGGAGCTGTGGAATCTATTTGGCTAGTGGCCTTGACTTCTGGGTTCCATCACCCTCCACAAGAAGCTCATGCCTCAAGGCCCAGAGCCCTGACTACCAAGCCCCTGAGCACCCCAGCCTGGGTCCAAACCTTGCTGCCACCGAAAGCTGTGGAGTTAGGAGTTGTTTGTCGTGCAGCCTCTTTGTGGTGTGAGGCAGTGACGAGTGAGTCCTGCACTTAGTGGAGAGGGGGGGCCAGGCCAGGGTGGGGTGCTGAGGGTTAGGGTGGAAGTGGGTTGGCAAAACTGCCAGTGGAGAGTGGAGGCTCCGTGGCAGACCTGACCACCTCAGGTGACAGGAGTGGGCCTGTGGGGATTCCCCGTGCCTTTCTCCTGCTGGTCATTATGTCTAAAAATTGCCTCAACCACAGTGAAAGCACCAGGCTGCACACCCAGGGCTACAGAGTGGATGGGGTCGCAGACCCACATGCACAGGACCAGTCCAGGTCTCCCCGGCGCTGGTCTGCACACCTCACACCCCCGCCCCAGCCCGGCCCCAGCCCTCCAGGGGCACAGCTGTGCCTGGGGTCAGCAGCCAGGAGCCTGGTGAGGCAGGACTTCAACTTACAGAACATTTCTTTGTTGAACATTTCAGTGGGACAGAAAATCCACCCGTCTGAGCCAAAAAGGAGACGTTTCCTTCCAGATCTTGGTTTATCTAGAAACAGAACCCCAGCCACCACAAAAGCCTGTGACGTGACCAGAGCCCATGTGTGACTGCAGCCTGGGCCCCCAGGGCCCCATAATGCATCCTGGAGGAACCTGGCAGGGCAGGGACAAGCCACCCGCACACAGGGGCGTTGGGGCGGGAGGAGGCCACGCTCACCCCTGCTGGCCGGGGATCAACCCCCAGCCCGCAACCCGCCCCGCATTCCCGAGGGTGCTGTGTTCTGGGACTAAACAGCAAGTGGCCATGGAGTGGCGGTGACTCACCGCGGGCTTGAAGGTGACGAGAGCCTCACAGGACATCCCAGCGGACAAGGGCCCAGGAGGGTCGAAGCTGTGGGAAGTGGGCTAAGTCACGGTGGGGTGGACGCCGGCTGCACACGCCCAGCTGGGCCCCAGGTTCCCTCTCGCCTGCCTGCCTCGGGCACCGCACCCGGCCCAGGCCGTGCACCCAGGAGGCAGGAGATGCTTGCGAAGCACTGGACCTCACCCGGGGCCCAGGATGTCAGGGTTTAATAGCAAGGTGGGGGGCACACAGGCAAAGAGCCCCTTCACACGAGGAGGCTGCAGGGAGCACTGCTGGGTCTGGGCCTCGGCTGAGGGAGAGGGAGCCCCCGAAGAACCCCTGCCAGTGCCTTCCTTTACAATGCTGGGTGCTGCCTCATTTGCCTGCTTTCAAAATGCACCAGCTAGGAGCTGGGGATTTAGCTCAGTGGTTCCGCCGCCTGCCTCAAAAGTGCTTGCAAGGACCCGAGTTCAATCCTTGGTACAAAAGGCACCAGCTAAAAATGTAATATAAAAACTTGCCCCTGACGGGCAAAGTCCCCGAGAAGCCAGGTAGAAGGAAATCCCAAGCTTTTCAGCCGGTGTGTGGCACACGCCTGTAACCCTGGCACTCAGGAGGCTGAGGGAGGAGGATCGCCATGAGTTTGAGGCCAGCCTGGGCTACACAGTGAGCTCAAAGCCGGCCAGAGGCAGGATGGAGCCCTGCTGGGCAGAGGGCCAGGATCCAAGGTGTGAGAGGCCCAGGGAGTGTGGGGTGAACCTAGTGCAGCACAGGGTCAGGCTCACACCACAGAGCCACTGGGCTAGGCCTTGCAGAGACATGAAGCTAAAAGTGTAGAGGACACAAATAGAGAACTACAGACATGGAAAAGAACGAGACGCCATCAAGAAATGCCTGCTCATCTGAAAAGGATGGAATTTTTGGAAAGGAGAAACAGTGCAGCAGGAAGACGCAGCGTCAGCAGCTCTGACAGCTGGTCAGACACAGCTCGGGAGGCAGTGGCTGCTGGCGACACCGCGCACGGGGACAGGGGCAACGGCCAGGGGATGGGGCAGACGGGCCAGGCCGGGGGTGAGCAGGCTGGGACTGATCAGAGCTCCAGGTCAGGAAGCCCCGTGAGGCGGAGAACAGCAGCTGTGGCAGTGGGGCTGCGAGACCCAAGGCCCAGGTCAGGGCAAGCACCTGTGCAGCACCTTTGAGGGGCTCGCACTGGGAGCCGGCGGGCGCAGCCCCAGGTGTGAGGGAAAAGCCTGTCCCCAGGATCCGACTGTGGCTGCCAGGGTGTTGGGGGCCTGGCATAGCGACCCTGGGCTCCAAGCAGTGAGCCTGGGAAATCCCGGGTCCCAGACCTCTATCCCAGCCACACTTGTCCACGTGGGGCTCTGCACAGGAAGGAGTCTGGACACTGCCAGGAGGGGCAGAGGTCCTGTGGCAGACTCGACTGAGTGCCCAAGGGGATAGCGGGTCACGGGTGGCTGGCCCTGCTCAGGGAGAGACCTGGGAACTGCATCGGGAGGGAGGGCACAGATGGGGCACGTCAGGGTCCCGTCCGGCCCAGACTCCATTTTAGAAACTGTGCGGCACACACTAACTGTGAACTCAGAAGCCACACTGGGGCTGCAGAGCTGGAAGTAGAAGAGATGACAAAGCTGCCCTGGAAGGGAAGCCCAGGCACGAGGGGCACAAGACAGGAGGAAAACACAGTGGAGGTGGAGTCGAGATGGAGGAGGAGCCCGCGTTAAGGGGAAGAGAGGGAGAACAGCCAGTGAAGAAGGTGCAACAGGTGCATAAGCGGGGGTTCAACAGAGAGGAAGCAAAAGAGCAGCACAAAGCGCACAGAGCTGCCCGTCCTCCCGTGGTGGGCAGCAGCTGTGGGGGCTGTGAGGTCAGAGGCGACAGGATCCCGTGGCTGGGCGCACGGTCCTGGGCCACACCCCCGGGAAGTTGGGCGACTTGGACAGGAGGACAGGAGCAGCCCTCAGCCCCTGGGAACCCGACTGTGGGGTCCATGCCCAGACCCCAGGGGCCCACCCGCGCCTCACTCCACGCGGATGAAGTCCTGGAGGCTCTGCTCCACGCCCACCAGCTTGCAGTAGTTGAGTGTGTAGGTCGTGCTGACCAGCGTGATCTTCTTCTTGTACACTTTGCCGACATCAAAGTCCTAGAGGGTCGCAGGAGGCCTCAGGATCCCAAGCCTGTGGCAGCCGTGAGCATCCGGCAACACTCGCTGCTGTCTGGTGGTCCCAGGAGGACCCCTGGTTCCCCGCCTTGGGTTTGGCCCCAGGGTGCACGAGGAGCTGGTGAGTGTCACAGGCCACCAGCAGGGGGAGCCAGCAGGGACATCAGGCCACCCATCACCCGGGAGGCCCAGTCTGCCTGGCCTGACCATGCCAATGCCGCCAGGTTTCTAGAGCTCAGAACACTAGGCAAGCAGGCCCACCTTGAAGTGGATGCACTCGGGCTTGCTGTTAAAGGGGCGGCCCTTGAATTCCCGGCCGGACGCCACCTGTTTGTGGACCACCCCGCTGCGCAGCTGCTGCAGCGTGCGGGCCAGGATGTCCTTGTCCATCTTCGTCCCGCCCACAGGCTTGCGGTCCACGTCCTCCTGGGGCACCTGGGGTGCAGACAGACAGAGGCCTGTGCTGCCTCAAGGGCTGGCAGCCACCAGCGGGATGGGGACCCAGCACCTGGAGCCACCATGGCCTTCAGGCCAAGCAGCGAGTCTGCACTCCACTTCGGAAAGAAACCAAAGGAAGCAAGCTGAAATGTTCAAAAGGCAGCAAGTCCTGGGAAATACAGCAGAGGGGAATCTTCCAGATCACGGAGCCAGTGTAAGAAAAGGCAATTTCTCCAGTGGGATCAACGAAAATTGAGCTCTGGGCAGAGGGAAGGAGCCAGGTCCTGACAGCTGTTGGCGGCCAGGACCATGGTGCTGTATGGAGTCACCCGGGCCTGACCGGGGCTGGCACGCGTGGTGCCGGTGCCCAGAGCTCTGGGGTGGGGGCTGCCGGGGCCTGCCCACCTCACCCACCCCTCCCCGCGGGACACGAGTGGGACAGCTGGCCTGGCCAGTCTCTTCCGCGTCCCCAGAACTGGCAGAGCCAAGTGGCATTGCCAGAAGCAGGGGACTGATGTTTACAGAAGCCCAGGGCTGGGTGACAACCCCTGGAGGGACAGACACGGCTGCCACCTGGGCCCAGGACCAGCACTGGGTGGCCGTGTTTGCTGAAAGGCATGGAGGGATGCCCAGCCATCCTTCTCCAGCAAGGCTTCCCTGACGGTGCACAGGGTGACGCCGCCCCTGGCCCTACCAGCCACTCATACCATGTGCGGCTGACCCCAGAGGCCCTGGTGGCGGAGGATTGTGTGGCACACACCAGCTCCCCAAGGCCTCAGTGCGAGAGGAGGTTGGGCTGGGGGAGGCTGTGGTGGGGTGCAGGAGGGTGGGGACGAAGACAGCGGTCACCTGGTACCTCCTATGGTCCTCGTTCCACAGCCCGAGAATCTCTGGCTCAGACAGCATCTCCTCCTCCAGGCTGGTGGCCCCGGGGACGGTCTGCATGGATTCACTAGAGGCTTTCAGCATCAGCAGGGACATGGGCTGCACTGCTGCCTCGCTGGGCTGTAGGGGAGTGGAGCAGGAGGCTGTGCACATGGAGATGTGGCACACGTGGATGCGGCAAGGAGACCACTAAGGGCCCCCAGGAGCTGGGCCTGCGGCAGCCTCGCCTGCTCCCAGTTCCACTGTGCCACAAGGGGATGAAGCCCCGCACCCAGTCGGAACTTTCTCCACTTAAAATAGAACGCGCTCATCTGCACACGACGCTGAATGGCTCCCACCAGCTCAGCAGAGCACACAGATGCCCGTGTCATGGGAGGACGCCTGGTGGGAGGCTGCGCGGTCCCCTCCCCACCTGCTCCTCACCTCAAGTTGTCGCTGGAGACAACTTGGCCCTGCAAGGCCCACACAAACCCAGAGGGCAGCCGTGGTGGCCCCCAGGCCTGTTGGGGCCCAGGTGAGCTAGGCCTGTCCTCCTGGGTCGTCTTAGGAATGGAGGACCCTCCTGCACCCTGGGACCCGCACCCAGGGCAGATGGAGCTGCCGTGGAGGGACGCGGGGGACAGGGAGGCCTCTGTGGGCCAAGAGGGGATGCAGTGAAGGGCAGAGGGCCCCTGGGGCAGACAAGGGTTCTTCAGGGGTGCTGGGGGCCGAGGCCCCCAGAGGGAAATGGCCCTGGTGGTGCCCTGGGGGTGCGCGGCCCTGGCCTTCAGGTGCCCTCCTCCTCCCTCCGGCTGGAAATGTCATGGCTCTGCTCACCTGCGAGTGCCTGGTGGCCGTGGGGGGCGCCTTCCCTTCACAGAAGGCAGAGGTGTGGCTCCGGGCCCGGCCCCTCAGGGTCTGAAGAGTGGTGGCCTTGGTGGGGGGCTGCTGCCTCTTCCTGCGGTTTTCTTCCACGGCCTCCTCCTTCAGGATCCGGCTGACAATCTCCTGCTTCCGCAGCTTCTGCTCCTCCTTGAAGGCCCTGCAGGAAGTGCCTTTCAGAAGACAGCCGGATGTCTGCAGCCCTGCGGGGGCCACCCAGGTGCCAGGTCTGGGCCCGACCAAAGGGGGCGCTGTGTGCCCAGGGTGACTCCCAGCAGTGCCCGCCAGGGCAAGGACCCCCAGGGAGAAGGCGTGGGGCACTGCGTGTGGACTTAGGGTGGGAGACTCAGCCTCGCTTGGACCCTGGCTCAGGGACCCAGGAAGGCAGGGCCTGGGAGGCAGCACTGAACTCCATCAGGGAGACAGGATGGGGAAGCGTAGGGCAGGCGTGGGCAGCAGCCGCTGCCTGGGGACCAGGGGGCCGAGCAGAGCTGCATTCCAGCCCCACCAAGGCCCCTAGAGGAGGTGGACACAGGCCCTTGCTCCCCAGGGTTTCTGCAGCTGGGGGCAGAGCAAGAGGCAGTGGCCTGGCAGGAGAAAGGGGCCCCCTCCCCAGTCAGGAGGGTCCCGGCCACGGCTGGGCAGAAGGCCACGCAGGGCAGGGGCTGGGAGCCCCCTTCCCCGGCCACAGCCCGTACCGCCTCTGCGCCTCCAGCTCCTGGCGGCGGCGGCACCGGTGGGAGAGGTGCTTGAAGACGTCCCTGCCCTGGGCCCGGACCCCCTGCTGCTCCGCCTGGGCCTGCTGCTCCGCCTGCTGCATCCTTGCCCGGCCCCAGGCTTGAAGCTTCCGCAGCGTCTCCTGCAAACAGGCACCGCTGCAGCCCCGGTGTCTGCGCAGGCCTGTGCAGGGACACACACGTCGGCACGCTCACACACGTGCGCACGCGTGCACACCACACACTCCTACCCGGTTGGCGGTGATGCTGTTCTTCAGCGCCAGCACGGCTTCCATGCGTTGCTGCAGGTGCTCGCGGGACTGCAGCTCCTCCTCCCGCTCCCGCTCCCGCATTCTGGAGGAAGACACACCTTTGACGGGACAGCAGGCCGCGTGCGGGCAGTGGAACAGTGGCCTCGGGTGCTGTGTCCTCCACCAAGAAGCCAGCGAAGGCACCACAGGGAGGCCACGGCCACCCTCTCCCTCCTGGGCTCACTGCGCCTCGAGGCCTTTTCCAAAAACCAACAGCACCTCACAGCTAAAACCAGATTCCCTGGGTCCTGACAGCCTCACAGTAAAAGGGGATTTCAGGACAAAGGCGAGGGACCCACATCCTCAGATCTAGGGGCCAGGACAGCAAGTGAGGTCCAGAGGGGAACCCACCGGCCCAGGGAGGCCTTCAGGAACTTCACCGCCACCTGGTGGTTCCTCTGGGCGTCTTCCACCAGCTTCTGGTGCTGGAGCCCCAGCTCCCTCTGTGTGTGCAAGGGCTTCCTGCAGTGACACAGGCAGGGGTCGGTGGCTCCTGCGCCAGCCTCTCCCCTGGAGGGGCAGCAGTCAGGGCTGCCCGTAGGTGACACAGACAAAACACAAGGTGCTCTGGGACTCGGGGGCCTCCTAAGGGGGGCTGGGGCTGGGAAGGGGCCAGCAGAGGTGGTGCTGCTGGCACACGGGAGAGGAGGACCAGGAGAAAGCAGGCAAGGAGAGGCAGACAGGGCTCGGGCCGAGCTGGGGCAGCCCGATGGAGTGTGCAGAAGCCGGATGTGTGGGACAGGCCTGGGCCGCGGCCCTGGGGACTGGCAGGGACTCAGGGTGCCGGGACAGGCTCAGGCTCAGGCTCAGGCTCAGGGAGGGCAGAGCAGCAGCCAGAGGTGGCTGGAGCCGGGAATGGCCCCTGGGGAGGCGCAGGCTTTGGTGACACTGGCCCTGGTGATGGTGGCTGGAAAAGCCCTGGTACCCAGGAGCCAGCAGATGCAGGGATGGCCTAGTGCTCACCGGACCCGCAGCTGCCAGTTCCTCTCTGCCTTCCCTGAGGCCTCCTCCTCCCTGTGGAGCTGCTGGGCCGCATGCGCCCAGAGGCGCTGGTCCCTGGCCTCCATCCTCTGGCAGCTGGACTTCCGGCTGTCCTCCAGCTGCCCTTTCTCGATCTCAAGGTGCCACATGGCGTTCCTTGAAGACAGGAGGCCGCACGTCAGAGACCAGGGCCTCTGTGGGGCAGTCCTCCTGGGTCTGCCCCTAGGCACCAGGCTGTGACAAGCGCTCCAGGGGTTCCTGGACCCCCATGACGGCTCAGCTCCCTCCAGCAGGCCCCTTGCCCAACGCCTCCCACCCTGGAAAGTCACCATCACACCAACTGCATCTGGGTTGGAACCTGGCACTGCACTGTGTGCCTGTGGGTGCTCACCCGGCCTAGGCCCGGGTCAGCCGACCACAGCAGGCCCCGGTCAGGAAAGCATCAGGGAAGGGGCCTGGACTGTCTTCTGCAGGGCTGAGGGTCCCGGAGCCTCCAACGACACCCCCACTAGTCCTTGGATGTGCTTGGTGTGGGCTCAGAGCCTGGTGGCGGCCAGCCCTGAGCCCTTGGATGACGGGGACCTGCCTGACCTCTGGTCTTGGGCAAATCTGTCCTGGGCGGTGGGTGACACACACAGCGCCTCTGGGGCTGTGGGCACAGGAAGCCCCAGCCTGTCCAGCTGGGCTGCACCTATGGAGCAGCGGGAGGTCGAGGTGCGGCAGCAGGAGCTCCCGTGGCTGGCGGGGAAGGGTCCCCAGGGCAGTGGCTGGCAGCTGAGTGAGGAGCACGCGTGCACTTGGGCTCCAGTCCCTGCGTGCGGGAGGGAAGCGTCTGGGCTGCACTCTGCCTCACTTGCCACGGTAAAGCAAACGCCGCACGCTCAACTAGCACAGCGTTCTCTGCTGGTCCTTAGTCCATGCTCTGAATCACGGTGGGAAGGCTCCCTTTGGTCCCTGCTCTGTTAAAAGTGCTCTTCGTAAATCAAGACTGCAGAGCCAAGGCCGCTCCCTCCTTCTTACTGCAAGTCTGCTGTGCTCCCTGCATGTGACCCCTGCTCTTCTGCAGTGCAGGGGACGGAAGCCAGGGCCCCACTGAGCTTCACCCCAGCCTGCTTTTACCTTTTATTGTGAGACAAGGCCTCGCCAAGTCACTAAGTCGCCCAGGCTGCGCTAGACCTTTGATCCTCCTGCCTCTGCCTCTGAGTGCTGCCTTGCAGGTGTGTGCCCGTGCCCAGTTTGTGGCCCCCTTGACTGGAGCTGCCCTCATCACGGCATACGCAGCTTTCCCCTGGAACGCGCCTACCGTGCGGGCTGCTGATGCCCAGCCGGCTCCTGCTTCCTGGGGGATGAGCCCTAAGAGCCCCAGTGTGTGTGCCTAACATGTGGGCAGAGGCATCTTCGTTTCACAGGATATTCCGCCTCTGTCCTCGGGGAACTTGGTTTATGCTCCCCTCTTCCACGCTGGCCTCGTGATGTTGGCAGTAAGGCTTTAGGGTGCTACGTGAAGTGCGGGCCCATCCTCGCTGGGTAACTTTGTCAAGCCCTCGGCTTCCCCATAGCGAGCGGGGGTCGCTCCTCCCTCCTCGATCTGCTCTCCCTGGTGGTGGCTCCATCCTTCCTGTGCCGGCTGACGTGGTGGTGTTCAGGAGCTTCCGTCCGCCCGCTTGGGATGACTGGGTGCTGCTTCTTCCCGCTCCGTGGTCTCGGTGGGCGGGGTCTCTGTCGGGGGTGGGGGTGGCAGCTGATCCCACTGCTGTGACAACACTGAGACTGGGGATCCAACACCAACCCGAGTTTATTCCTCCAAGTTCCAGACGACCCGGGTCCACGATGGGGGCTCAGCAGGTTCTGGGTCTGGGGAGGTCCCAGCCCATGTGGATGACACCGTCCAGCTGTCCTCAGGGATGGGGAGCGAGGGCAAACTGGCTGCCCTGAGCCCTGTCCTGGGGAACCGATCCTTGTGGCCGCATCATCTCCCAGACCTTCCACTTCCTCGCACCTTCACCAGGGTAAGGCCCCGTGTGGGTTCTGGAGAGACACACGGGCTCACAGGCGGGGCCCAATCCTGCTGAGTGCCACTAGCAACCCTCTCGGATAAGGCTGCTTCCCAGGGGCCTGGAGCCTGGCAACGGCTCCCCGATGCCAGCCCCTCCTCAACACCGCCAGCCCAACGCTGGGATGAGCCAAGGGGGCCCGGCTGGTGTGACCTGGGAGGAAAAGGCACCGCACCAGGGGCTCAGGGCCACTGCGCATCAGCAGAGCCTGGAAGCGTGAGACAGACTCCTTTACAGAGCCAGGTTTTAAATTCCTTTCTTTCTTGGTGTGGTATTGGGGATTGAACCCAGGGCCTTCCCTCTGAGCCCTCTTTTATTTATTTATTTTTATTTTGAGACAGGGTCTCACTGAATCACTATGTTGCCCTGGCTGGACTCACACTTACAAGCCTCCTGCCTCAGCCTCCCAGTGCTGGGATCACATGCATGTGCCACCTCTCCCAGCCAGGTTCTTAATTTCTAAAGCTCTGCCGTAGATTTCTGTCGGATGCTGGTGGTCCCCTGTCGTAGCTGCACAGGCTGTGGGTGTAGCAGGTCGCTGGGCAGCTCTGCATCACTGCTAGTATGCGCTGTAACTTGCCCCAGTCCATCCACAGCTACTCCCTGCCACAACCCCGGCCCCTGGTCCATGCTGGGGTCCTGTGGCACCGAGTTTATAGCTGGGCCAGGTGGCTTTCAGAACCCAGGCCAGGCCTCTGAGCTCAAAAAGTAACAGCCCGTGTGGTGCTGAGCCGCAGTGGGGTCCCCGGGGCCGACGGAGCCATGTGGGTCCTGGGTTTCAGGTGGGGCCTGCCTGCTCTTCCCTGGTGTTCGCCTGCCTGGAAAGGCACTGAGTCCTGCAAGGGTGCCTGGCGGGCAGTGCCTGGAAGGGGGCTGGCAGGGGCCCGGCCCGAGGGACTCACGGGCAGCAGCCAGTGGCAGGAGGCTTGGGGACAGGATCCGGGATGGCGCGGGAACCAGAGGGCTCCTCTGAGCGCTGTGGTGGCCAAGGCCAGAGGGCGTGGCCGAAGCCTCACCCAGTGCCAACCCTCCCTGGGGCACGGGAGGGGCCCAACCCCAGCACCCTGTCTGCTAGGCCCGTGGGCCAGTTCTGATGGGCTGCAGACCCGACCGCCAGTCTCTGTGCTGGGGCTCCCCCTGGTTGACAGCAACAGACTGAAGCCAGAGGACTCTGTCCTCTGCAGGTTGAGGGCCACTTTCTGACCCCGGGCCACAGGAGCAGGCTCACCAGGTCTTCTGGAGGAACAGCGCCTTCTCTTCGGGCGCCTGGTCTGGGAGGTCCGGGCTCCCTCGCAGCTGCGACGCCTGCACTCTGTCTGTGGCCGAGGTCATCCTCATCTTCACGGCCTCGGTGCCTCCTTCCTCCCCAGGACTGGGAATGAAACAGACAGTGGCTGCAGCCCCCACAGTCCATGGCTCACACCACCCAGTTCACCTTCGCCTGCAGCTGCATGTCCCACCGCAGGGGCTGCACTGCGGTTGGGGGAGTTGTTCCCCTCCCCCAAGAGTTACCAGGGTCGCCTGGGGGCAGCAGCATTCTCGTTGTCTGCTCCCAGAGGACATTTCACCTCAAACTCTGGATCCTCTAACTCATCTGTTTCTAGAAATCAAGGCAAGAAGAGTTGAAAAAAAAAAAAAACAGCTGGTCATGGTGGTGGATGCTTGTAATCCTAGCATTCAGGAGGCTGAGGCAGGAAGATCACCGTGAGTTTGAGGCCAGCCTGGGCCACACAATGAGTTCAGAGCCAGCCTGGACTACATGGTGAGATCCTGTCTCAAAAACAAACAACTGACAACAACAACAACAAAAAAGTTTAAAAAAAAACTTCAAATAAACAGCAGATCAAACATTCAAGTCTCAAACTAGGTGGGCTAAAAAGTTCTCAAAGTGGGGTCAGGGAACTGGGGGCCCCAAGACTCCTTCAGGGGTCTCCAGACTAAATCCATGTTCACAGTTGTACGGACATGCGGCCAGCCTTTTCCTATTATTTCCTGTGTGTGTACCAGAGTTGCTGGGGCCTCTTGTTTTCGTTTTTGTTTTCGGTACCCGGGATCAAACTCAGGACCTTGCCCTTGTGAGGCAGGTGGTGGAACCACTGAGCTAAATCCTCAGCACTGGATGCCTCTTGGATACACATGGATCTAGTGAACCAGATGCTATTACTAACAACAGTTCATTATTGCTATTGTATATTAATAAATAGTAAAATATTTTCAGCTTCACTTTTTCACACATTAAATGTGGAAAGACAGATCCAACATACTTAAAACCTCCTTACAGTCTCCAATAATTTTTATTTAAAAAAATTTTTTTTATTTTTTTGGTACTAGGGATCGAACTCGGGTCCTTGTGCTTGTGCAGCAGGCAGCGAAACCACTGAGCTAAATCCCCGGCCCTCCAACAATTTTTAAACCATGCATGGTGGTCCACACTTGTAATCCCAGCACTCTGGGAGGCCGAGGCAGGAGGAATACAAGTTCAAGCCCAGCCTGGGCAATTCAGCAACTTATCAGTGAAACCCTGTCTCAAAATAAACATTCAAAAAGGGCTGGCAAAGGCCCTGGGTTCAATCCCCAGTCCTGGAAAAAATAAAGTAGAGGGGCTCTCGAGAATTGTCTTAGGAAATCATCACAGACTTCCAGCGAAACATGGCGAGTTGTACTACCGGGTTTATTGTCATGTGGCTATTCACTCTCTGTAAAAATGGCCGAAAAGGAGTTCAGGGGCCGGGGATTTAGCTCTGTGGTTCCGCTGCCTGCCTCAAAAGCACAACGACCCAAGTTCAATCCCCGGTACCAAAAAAAAAAAAAAGAAGAAGAAGAAAATCTAAAAGTTTCTAGAAGAAGAAAATAAAAACAGGTCACATTCAAAGGATTGGGCTAAAAATGGCCTCCAGCTTCTCAACAGTGAGGCTGGGAAGTAGAAAACTACTGTGCCTCTTTCAAAGCTCTCAGCCCTCATTTATCCTTCTTTCAACTGAAGACAATAATATCAGCTCCTCGGCTGAGGAAAGATGAACTTAATAGATGCAGTCCCCCTTAATGAAGAGAATTAAAGAGGAGCCTGAGGCCTATCGCTGTCTGCCATGCGGGAGAGAAACATGTGCTCTTTACTACCATCCTCTACCACGTCCTTGTAGGGGAACAGGTCAGCATCTTCCTCCATCCTGGGTGACACAAGTCAGCTGCAAAAAAGCATTACAAAATATAGATCAGCAAGATCACAGATTGAAAAAAAAACCCAAAACTTTGAACTTTGGGCTGGGGATGTAGTTCAGTGGCACCACGCCTGCCTGGCAAGCACAAGGTCTGGTCCTGAGTTTGAGTTTGACCACTGGTTCCGAAAAAAAAATGTTTGGACGTTATAGGAATTCATGATGTCTCATTAAAAGTACATTAAGAAAATGAATAGATAAGCCACACACTAGGGTACCTGTAGTACAGATATCAGACAAAGATCTTGTACCTAGAATATATAGAAAGCTTCTAAATATCAACAATATAAACTCCAAACTAATTTTTTTTTGGTACCGGGGATCAAACTCAGGACCGTGCGCTTGCGAGGCAGGTTTGGTGCCACTGAGCTAAATCCTCGGCCCCCAAATTCTAATTTTATTTATCTATTTATTTTTTGGTACCAGGGATTGAACTTAGGATCTTGCATTTGCGGGGCAGGCGGCAGAACCACTGAGCTAAATCCCTGGCCCCCAGAAGCCTATTTTTACTAGTTCCAACTTGGAAACACTGCAAATATCCATCAATATGAGGATGAGGAACAACTTGTTAGATGTTCATACAAGGGACAATGCTCGGCTGTGAAGCAGGAAGCAGACACAACCACAGGTGAGCCCTGATTGCCCCACATCAAGGAGGCCAGACGGAGCCCCGCGAGGCCTTCAGTGCAGGAGAGACTGGGGGTGAGGCAGGGATCACAGGCAGCAGGGAGGAAGAGCTGTCGGGAACCTGGGGGATGGAAGGAAGGGCTCCGTACTTCACTCAGGGTAGCGGTTACACAGGTGAGTGAGTCTGTCAAAAATGCAGCCAGCTGAACATTAAAGATCCACCCTTCAGATTGCACATGAATGCTATCACGACAGAACATATGGTACCAAGGTTCTATATATATTGAGGAGGCCCTCATTATGTAGCCCAGGCTGGCCTGGAACTCGCAGTGATCCTCCTGCCTCAGCCTCCCAAGTGCTGGGATTACAGGTGTGCGCCCCCACGCCTGGTATTCAGAAATAATTTTTAAGAACTTCGGAATGTTCATCACACCTTGGTTATCATTTGGGGACTGTTAAGAGCTTGCTTGTGTGGACTGGTGGTACAGAGTTTTATATGCCCACATGTTGACGTTAAAGACTTTCACTCAAGAAAGAATGTTAGGGAGGGGCAGGGAAAGGAAAAAAGGGCAAGGAATCAATATGAGAAAAGGAAAAAATGGAAACAAAGTCTCTGTAAATAGGGAGGGATGGAGGGGTTGAAGGGAGGGCAGGGGAAGGGGGAAAAATAAGAACCAAGAGGCATCATGTAAAGGTGCAAATTCCCAGTGATGAATGTCAGCATATTGTATACCTAAAATGTACCAATAAACTTAATGAATAAAAAAAAAGAAAGAAAGAATGTTAAACAGGTAAGCATACCTTCATTAGCTCCTTAATCTGTCTTGTGAAAGGTAAACTGAAGGAATGGCTTTCACTTATTTTCCATTGTCTTAAATATGTGATTGATTTCAATGCCTACTGATTGTGATACCTAACAGCGTGACTCATAATGAAAGGGCGACTGTCGCACGCGGAAGTCAATGTTCCTGTTACACAAACAGCTGTAACCCTGGGAATGGGCCTGGTCACAGCTAGGCCGGAAGTAGTGACAGTGAATGCACGCCAGTGTCACTACGCAAGGGAACTAAAACTGTACAGGAATTTGTTTTTCATTGTTTAATTTAGCAACTGATTCAGAATAATTTACTAAAAATATTTTCAATACCTAATAATGTGTCTTGGATAAATTATTGATAAAATAATGCCAGTGATTTGTTTTTTGTTTCAGTCCCAAGAGGCAGACTCTGAGGCAGGTGCCTCGTGAGGAGTTGACTCAGCTGCCTGGCAGGGTTTCAGGAGAAGCCGGCCACTGCCAGGCCTCGGGCCAGTTCTTGTGGCTCCCGGTGGTGGCTGTTACATAGCTTCCTCGGACGCCCGCTGGGACAGGCTGCTACCAGACTCCTGTGGCCGCTCCCAGCCCAGCTCCTCCTCACTGATGGGAGGGAAAGCCTTTTCTCAGCATAGATCTGTCTCCGAGGACAAAGCCAAAGGGAGACGCAGAGGGATGAGCACGGGTCCCTTGGGGCTTCCCGTGTGGGGAAGGCTCGAGGAAGCAAGCGGCAGACTCCTGGGGCCACACTTGGCTGGGTGCCGCCAGGAAACAATGCAGAGTGCTGCATAAAGTCGCATTTCATTTTCTTAAAAACCCACGAAGAGCTTACCAAACACTGGGAAACTGCCAGGTAGAAATCCAAGTGAAGGCGAGAATATAAATGGCTCAGATGGCCAAGCTCAAGGGAGGCATCTTCTCAAAGGCTATGTGTAAAACACAGCAACAAAAGCCAAATTCTCTATGACTGAGGAGACTGAAGGCCGTGCTTGTGCTGCAGTGTATGTTTAAGCCAGAAAGAGAAGCACTGTGCAGAAACTACAAACAGGGAGCTGGCAGTGCTACCCAGCCGCACGTGAGGCAAATCTGGGGACAGCAGCAGAAGGGCCATGGCCAGCCCAGGGCTCACGCCCAGGGGCCCTGCACACGGAGCACCATGGCTGAGACGCACTCCAGCTCAACCCATAGGAGCCGGGCCCGGCTCAGTCAGTGCAGGAAAGAGTGGCCACAAAATCTGACTTTCCATTCACATTTTGATGAACACAGCAAAGTGGCATTAGAGAAGGTGTCTTTAATGAAGCAAAAAGAGGGCGAGTGGACAGTAACCCGCCACAGGCCCTCTGCTCACTGCTGGGCAGGCCCCTGCACCTCACAGTCTCAGTGGCAGCACTCACTGGAGCCAGGTGTGGGGCCCAGCCCGTGTCCACCCTGGGAAAGGGACAAAGATGTCGGGCTCACCACGTGGTAGAATTTTATTTTATTGGGCCGGGGATTTACCTCAGTGATTCTGCCACCTGCCTGGCAAGCACAAGGACCTGAGTTGGATCCCTGGTACCAAAAGAAAAAAAAGAATTTTATTTTAGTTCTGTTACACAGCGGTGAGTCGTCAGTAAGAGTATTGTACATTTTTGAACTTTCAAGGAAGGAAATTTCAAATGTTCTCCCTGTAAAAGTGCAAACTATTTGAGGTGATAGATATGTTAACTTAGTTATTCTACATTGTGTTCATAAGAATAATGTCACTTTTCGGGGCATGGTGGTGCATGCCTATGATCCCAGCACTTGGGAGGCTGAGCCAAGAGGGTTGCCAGGAGTTTGAAGCCAGCCTGGGCTGCATAGTTCAAGCCCAGCCTGGACTACACAGCGAGACCTTGTCTCAGAAAAACACAAAAAACAAAAACCACAAACCACCTACAACTGAGAACAAGAAACTGGGTGAGCAGCTCAGTGGGAGAGCACTTGCCTAGCATGCCCAAGGTCCTGGTTTTGATGCCCAGCCCTGAAAAAGAAGAAAAAGAGAAGACCAGAACGACAACACTCACTAGAGCCACTGTCAATGTTCACCAGCTTGCCTGCCCAGAGCTATCATCGTACCAGGAAGGCCAAGCTAACGAACAGAAGCGGGAAAGGTCATTATTTTCAGATAAAATGATTACACATGTAGAAAATCCAAATGAATATACGATAAATTATTAAATTATTAAGATAACTTAGCAGTGTTGCTGGATACAATTTCAGTAGTAAAATTCAAGTGTCTTCCTATTTACCAGAACAAATAATGAGAGAATGGAAAAGCTATCATTAGCAAGTCACATCAAAACCACGAGAGAGAGCCGATCCAGCAAAAGACATGCAAATCCCGAGGCGACCAAACACCAAAGGCTGCTGGGCAGCACCAAAGTAGACTTACATAAAAATAAATGGGCTGGGCTGGGGATTCAGCTCAGTAGTTCCACCGCCTGCCCCGCAAGCACAAGGACCTGAGTTCCATCCCCAGTACCAAAAAAATAAATGGGACAAATGACCCAGTTTCCTCAACAAATAAATGTCAGGGGTGGGGAGGGGACAGGAGGGCCATTCAGGTGCAGGGGCCGCTGCCCTGCGGACCTGGGTGAACAGCTCTGCACCCCTGAGCTGGAGTGCAGGAGTTTCCTGGATTTTGCTGCAGTTGAGAATGACTTCGAGGTTGTCACTGAGGAGCCTCTCTCTGAGAGGGGAGCCCCTGAGGGGAGGGTTTGCCTTGGGCTTTTTCTGACCACATCACCCTGAGGTGAACTGGGCAGGGGACAGGGGAGGCAGGGACAGGGGGTCCCCAGTGTAGCAGGATGGTGGGGACCCGGGTTCATAGCACCCTTCTCCCTGCTGTCCTGATGCCGAAATTTTCCACAATAAAAAAAAAGTCTAAACACTCCAAGGAAGTGTGCGATGGGCTGTTGGAGACTCAATGTCAAGATGTCTTCTTTCCATTTTGCTTTAGAGATTCCCTAAGCCCAAGCCGGGGGGTGGGGGGAGGCCGTGTGTGCATACACACATTCGGGAAAAAAAGAAGACGAGAAACCGGTCTGGTGAATTTTAGGGTTCACCTGGAAGCCCAAAGGGAAAGAGCAGAGTTGAAGGGGCACAGGGGAGGCCCCAGGGGCAAGTTCTACCCTAAGTTACAGCACCAAGCAGCGGCGTCCCTGGAGGAGACCACAGGTGACAGAACACACCAGAGAACCAGCCACGCCGTGAGTCACAGGATGGATGCTGCTGGCCCGGCCGGGGTAGGGGAGACCCTGAGCCAGCCACCACGGCGGGTGCTGGAGGGGCACCACGGCCTTGGGATGCTAAGGAGGACACTGACAAGAGCTGAGCGGACGCTAGTGGGGTCCCAGCCTTAGCTGAGAACTTCTGTCCAGGCGACACAGAGGAGAGGAGGCCCAGGGCCCAGAGCAGGACAGGGTCTCAGGCGGGACCTCCAGGGAGGTCCATCCCCACCCCATCCGTGTGCTTTTTGGGAGACTAAGTTGCCAGGCAGGACTCGAACTTTCAGTTCTCCCACTTCAGCCTCCCAGAGTGCACCACACCCAGCTCCAGTATTATTTTAAGCCAGACACATTCCAGCCAGGATGAAGCCACTTCTGTCCTGACTAAGGGCACCGCTCTTTCTGACCCCGTGGCCAAGAGCTAACTAGTCCTGCTGCCGCCCAGCGCCAGGAGGCTGCACTCCTGTGCCATGTCTGGCTCCAGCCTGCTCCCTCTGCATTTCTTTGGCCCCACAGTGCCCGGGGCCCGTCCTCCCACAGGGTCACTTCCTTCTGCAGATGGGGAGAGGACCCCTTCCCTGGCCTTCCACGTCCTAGGCCACTCTCACATCTGCGGACCAGGACCCAGTTATTGCTCCGTGGCCACTGCTGGCTGAGCCCCACTGTGCCAGGGGCACTGGAGCTCGGTCCCCCAAAGGACCTGTGATCACCATGGGCCGTAGAGAGCCCATGCTGCAGTCACTGAGTAGCGGGTGAGTTCTCTGCCTCAGAGCTTCAGGACCTGAGGATGTGACCGCCCGGGGCCGCTGTTGGGCTGACCACGCCCTCGGCCCAGTGCTGTGGTAAAGCACCACCACCAGGGGCTTAAACTGCCGAAACGGGTCCCCCATAGGCCAGTGGGGCCATGCGGCCCCTTCTGGCTGCGGGGAGTTTTCCTCCTGACCTTCATGCGCCCTCTCTGTGTGCAGGTCTGTGTTCTGGTTTCTCTTTTTCGAAGATGCCAGTCACACTGGGTCAGGGGCCCACTCAATGCCAGAATGATCCCATGAGGACTTCAATATAGGAACTTTTGAGGGACCACAGTTCAACTCCTAACACACAAAGGCAAAGGGACATACTGGCCTTGCAGGGCAGCTGTGTCCACCACAGCTGGAAGCAGCCCCAGTGGCTTCAACAGCCCAGTGGCGTGACTTACGGGGAACACAGTACAGCGACGAGGATGCGTGCACTATGGCCAGCTAAGAGCTGGGATGACCTCTAAGATGACAAGAGGGAGGAAGACATGACACCCTGCTCTCCCCTTTCCCTTCCTTCACTCTAAACTGGAGCTGGGCGGGCAGGTGAAGCAGGCTGTGCTGGTCTGTGGTGTCAGAGCCTGCAGGGAGGAGGCAGCCCAGGGAGTGGCATCAGAGCCCGGCCAGGGAGAGCTGGGTGTCCACTGCGAGTCAGCCAGCTCATGCCCGGGAAGAACAACATATCCACAGGCCTCAGAGCACTTCCCAAGAGAATGCGTCTCACCTGCAAGGGAAAAAGCTACTTCTCGGTGGAAGTGCTGGCAGATGCCAAAGAAAGCAGCTATGGCTCAGACCGAGGACGTCCTGCAGAGGCAGTCACTGTGAGTGTGACCTGGAAGGATGCATCTCTACCTCTGGCTCCTCCCTCCTCTGCTTCCAGCTGCCCCCGGGAAGCAGCTGACCTCCACCAGGGCCCTCTGCCATGCCACATTCTGTCTTGGAGCCAGCCAGGCACGAACTGTAGACACGAGGCCAAATATACTCCCTTCCTGAGGGGCCAGGGACTTAGATCAGTGGTGCCGTCACCTGCTGTGCAAGCGCAAGGTCCCCAGTTCAATCCCTGGTACCAAAAAACAAAAAAATAAAAAAAACCTCCCTTCCTTTAAACTGTGGGTGTCAGCTATTCTGTCCCAGTGATGAAGAAAGCGTCTAAGACACAATTTTGGTACCAGGAATGGGTTTATTTTGGTAACTACCTCAACATGTGGTTTAGAAGCCTTTGGAATTGGCAGAGAGGAGTTTGGAAAGGTTTGCAGATGCCAACTAGAGAAACTAAGGTGATTTTGATGGGAGATCCTGGTCGGCGGAGCTCAGAATGTGGACAGTAACAGCTGGTAGGGCCCAGGGCCAGGAGGTTTCAGGTGGAAACAAGGACTTCATTGGCAGCTGGACTCCAGGCCTTGTGTATTAGGCTCTGGTGGAAAACGTATCTACATCTTATTCATGTCCTGAGGCACTGTGGGAGACTGAAATTAAGGGTGACAGACTAATTAATTTGGGGGAGGAAATTTCAAGATGGCCCAACTAAGGCTGTGGTATGGGTACTGTTGGGGGCTTTTAGCCAACTCTACTTTGAGAATCAGGAGCAAATGGCACAGCTGAGTGATTTTTAAAGTTTTCAGCTTTGCCAGAAAGGGAGGGTCTGAAAAGTTAAGAGCAGAGAAGAGCTTGGTTGCTGAAAAGATTAGCATTAAAAAGAAGCCAAGTACTTTGCATCTAGGGAACAGGAAAAATGCCTTGAGTACATCTCAGAAGCCAACAAGATCCCACCCTTTGCAGGCTCAAGGGTCCAAAGTGGAAGACTTTGCTTTGAGAAGAGATCCCCTGAGCACCTTGCTGGAAAAGGGCCACCTGGAAAGTTGGTGATTTGATTCACAGTCCTCAGTCTTCCAGGCACTCAGAGGCCTCTGCACCTGTGATCCAAGGGGTTCTGGCTTCTACCTGAGTGGGTGGCAGATCTTGGAATCACCCACATGGTGCTGGTTTTACACGCATGCAGAATGCAAGAGTTGTGAGGTCAGGGAGGCTTCTATCCTAATATGAAAGGAAGACCTGAGAGGCCAGGCAGTGGGGCCCCGAGAGTGCAGCGTGGGAAGCTGTGAGTGAAGCTGAGGTGCAGGGCAGACTCCACTCCAGGAAGCCAGAGAAGTGGGAACACGAAATGTTCCCTGAGGAGGACTGTACACAGTGAGCAAAGCCAGCCTGAGAGAAGCCCTGAGAGCTGTGACCTGCAGAGGAGGGCCTGCTCCAAGGGTGTGAAGCACACATCTCACCACCACCACCAGCAGCAGCCCTTAGAGATGGGCTAAATGCATTTTGCATAAAGAGATGCACATGAGTCTTTTGGGCGTCAGGGGCCGAATGTTACGGTTTAGACGTAGTTGTCCCTCAAAGGCCTCATGAGCTCATAGATGGGGCTTTGTAAAGTGACTGAGTCATGGGGATGACGCAGCTGACTCCCCAATAGGAGGTGGGGTCTGGCTGGAAGAGTTCACTGGGGGGCGGCAGGGGCCTCTCCTTTCCTGGCTCCTCCTCCTGTCACTGCTTGTTGACCACTAACCAATGGGCAGCACTCCTCCCCTGTGCCCCTCCGCCCTGGTATTCTGCCGTGGGTGGGTGTCGGGTATTTCGGCCCCACAATGAAGAAAGTGACTAAGAGGAAAAACCTACACCTTTCCTGCCAAAGCTGCAGCACAAGAGAATCTGCTGAACACGCGGGAACAGCTGGCAAACCCAGTGGAGGGGCTTTCCACAGAAGCAAGCGGGGGAGCCTCCAAAGTGTCAGACAGGAGAGAGGAGGGAAGGCTGAGGAATGCTCGGACGGGAAGCATCCAAAAACACGCGAGGACAACTCAGGGCAACCGCAGCCTGGCTGGACCCCTTTGCTTTGGGAACCTGTGGGGTCAGCTGGTGGACTGTGCTTTCCAGGGGCTTGGACCAGACAGTGTCGGGTTTTAAAAAATTATTCCTTTCATATAAAGTTTGAAAATAGGCGAAACTTTGTTAGGAATGCATTTCTAGGTAGTAAAATTAAAGAAAAGCAAAGAAATCAGCACCACAAAAAGAGTCCACTGTCAACAGGTGGGAGGGGTCTCGGGTGGCAAAGGGGTCTTGGGCGCGGAGGGGTCGCTTCTTGCAGCAGCCGCTGAGGTCTGCACAGGTGACTCGTGCACCCGGGGGTGCATGGGGTCACCGTTAACGGAGCTCGGACCTGTGAGCACCCCGCCTGCCCCTCCCTCCCCTCTCCCTCCCCCCGCCCCAAGTCCCCTGGAAGCCCCCTGCGGTCTGCACTCCTAGCCCCCGGCAGAGGCCCCGGAGAGAGGCTTCACTGCCCGCCCGCCGCCTCACCCACCTCTCCGTAGCCTTTGGGGACGGCGACTCACAGGCGTCGGCAGCAGCTGCGTGCCCACGCGGTTCCATGGCAACCAACGCTTCCAGCGCGGAGCGGAGCGGGGCCCGCGCAGGCGCAGTCGGCCGTGTTCCGGAACCGGGCAGTGCGAGCTCCGCTGCAGGATAGCGGGTACCCCGGGGGCGGCTCAGTGACCCCGAGCCGGGACAGTTCGTCCCTGGCCGCCTTACGTCTTACTGACCGCCAAAGTAGAGAAACCAGTGTTTGGGGGAGTCGAAATGTCACCGCCGTCGGGCGCGGTTCTCTTCTCCTCGCCCTCGGATCCTGGAGGACCCGACCTGAGCCAGGGGCCCGCCCCCCCCCCCCCGCTCCTCCCCCGCCCAAGTCGCAGTGCTTCTGTGTGTGTGTGTGTGTGTGTGTGTGTGTGTGTTGCTGGGGATGCAGCCCAGGAACTCTACCTCTGAGCTACACCTCTAGTCTTTTTAAAATTTTTTAGTTACTTTGAGACAGGCCTGGCTCAGTTGCCTATGTGGGATGGGAATTGTAGGGCCTCCTGCCTCAGCCTCACTCAGTGCTGGGATCACGGGCATTTGGCACCCTCAGTGGACCATATACCAAGGACGACTGTGAAGAAACCTCAAGTCATTTGCAATAACCCTGGAGTATGAGTCACTTTCCCGTCACTGGGACAAAATACCTGATGCCTATAGCTTAGAGGAGGAGAGGCTTATTTTGGCTCACAATTTCTGGGGGTTCAGTCCATGGTTGCTAGCTCCAAGCAGAAGCTGCATGATCGACTGGCTTGGCGGAGGAAGGGTGCACACCTCGTGGCAGCCTGGAAGAAGAGAGAGAAGGGAGGAGCGGGGAGAAGACACACCTTCCAGGCCATGCCCCAGGGAGCTCCTCCAACCAGCCTGCCTCCCACAGCATGTGCTGCTGTGAACTCATCCCTGGACCCAACTGCCTTTCACACGGGGCTGTGGGGGACTTGGTCATCATATTGGTATTGCTATTCTGGAGTTATATAAAGTGGGATAAAGCAAACGAATAGTCCTGTACTTTCTGCTTCAGAGAAGACACACAAATATAAAATAAGAAAAACTGTGATTTTTGGGTTTGAATGCAAAATTTAGTATGAATTTATTATTATTATTATTTTATTTTATTTATTTTTTTGCAGTGCTGGGGATTGAGTCCAGGGCCTTATCGTGTTAGGCAAGCACTCCACCACTGAGCTACATCTCCAATCCTGGTATTTTTCTTTTAAAATATATTTCTTAGTTCTGTCCCCTGAGAAGGTATACAGTTGTCCAATTGATTACTCAGTAGTTGTTGTGGCTACTTATACTAAATAAAATTAAATACAATATCTGCACAAATACTTGTCCGCTAATATCCACAACAGTATCATTACTATTTGCACTAACCAGTAGAAGTGGCCCGAATGTCCACCAGCCAGGGAGTGGATACATTTGTGTATAGGATGGAATATTCTTCTGTACTAAACCCAATTCCGACCATGCCACAAAATAAATGAATCTTGAAGACTTGACACTGAGTGAAATAAGCCAGCAGCAAAGGGGCAAATGGTGCTTGAATTTACTTAGGGAGAAAGCCAGCCCCGGGAGGGAGCAGGGGCAGCCTCCGGGAGAGCCAGTGGGGAGGAGGGACGAGGAGTTGAGCCTTTCGGGGACCAAGTCTGAGACCCGGCGGGGAGAGTGCATTGTGCCTCTGAACTGCACTCCTAAACAGTCTAACGTGGCACATTTTGTGTTGTGTGTATTTTATCACAATACAGAGTTTCAGTTAAGTAAACCTAAAATCTCGCTCCTCAGTCACTCAGGCCACATTCCAAGTGTCCAGCAGCCTGCGTGGCCAGCAGCTCCTGTCTTCTCTCGGCTGGCACCGGCCTGGCCCACAGCAGTGACCCGCCTCTTGCCCGTCCAGCTCTTCCCAGCCAAACATGCTGGCACCAGATGAGCGGCAGAGGATGAGCAGGACACTGCTGGAACGTCTGCCCGTGAGAAGCCAGAGACCGCCCAGGAGTCCAGTATCGGAGGACGAATCTGCCCATTTGAAGGGCCTCCCACTGGCCAAAATGGCGACTGTTGCGGTATAAAAACAAAATGGCCGTGGATGGACACGTCAAACCAGTTCGTATCCATGGGTTTGGCTTAGAAATTAAAAGCAATGGCCAGCTCTGCTAGGCACTAAGTTACTCTTTCTGGACACTGTGCCCCCCATTGCCCCTTGGGGAAGGACCTGCAGCTAGCGGGGAGGGGCTCAGCCAGCTGCCCACCTCCAGCTACAGGGACCATGGTGGCGTCCGAGCCCTGACCACTGTCCTTTTGGGTGGCTCTGCCAGGACCTGAGGCAGAGCCCTGGGCAGCCGTATCCACAGCAGACTCTCCACTCCCCTGTTAGCATTCCCTGGCCGTCCTGCCTGCACCCTATGTCCCTGTCCAGGGTGGTGTGGGTGCTGAGGTCCGAGGGCTCAGCCAGTCCCTCTCTCAGCTCACGCTTTCATAGGCATGAGCCCCAGCAGGGCCTGCGCATTCCCACTTCCGGCTCATGGTCTGGCTGCTGGACACAAGTTGCCCAGCTGGTACCAGGAACGGCCTGAGAAAGCAGACAGTGAGACGGGGTTTGGACCTGGGTCACTGGATGGCTGCCCAGCAGTGAGGAGCCATCCTGGTGGCACGCAGATGCTGTGCACAGGGCCAGGCACTGGGGGCCTCTGCCATACGACTAGGAGAACACGGCAGGCCTTGGGGGGCCGTGTGGTGCAGGACAGTGACCGGCTGGTACTCAGTGACCGTGACACCTTGAGAAGCCGCCAAACCGTGGAACCTAAGTATGGAGCCCAAGTGCTGTGGTTGCTGAGGAGGCCCCGATTCCCACAGCGGGACAAAGCCAAAGCCCCACCAGAGCGAGGCCACAGGGCTGCAGCTGAGGTGCATGGGGTGGGGTTGGCTGAGGTGCTTGCCAGGCCAGGCCAGGGCCTGAGAGTGAACTGAAGCCCGGCTTGGGGTGTGGACCTCCAGGCAGTGGCCTGCACCTCACTGCCCAGACACTTCTGGGCTCCCGTGTGTGCAGAGGCGGCCCCGCCACTGTGGGGACAGGGATGGTGCAGCTGAGCTCTTCCCAAGATGCTGCCAGGCCCGCGACCAGGGACAAGCTGGGGGCACAGCCTGGGAGTGTGGCTGACAGGAGGCCGCTGAGGTGCACGGAGCTCCTTGCTCGGCTGTCCCAGACCAGAGCGCGGTCACACAGGCTGAGCTGCACATGGCCCGGGAAAGGAACCTGTGACCCTGAGAAGGCGAAGAGCGATGACAGCCACATCCCCACTGCCGGGCTGGTCTCAGCCCACGTGCGAAGGAAGCCCCTACCTCACCCAGAAAGAAAGCAGCCGTGGCACTGATGTTACTTAGTCTGCTTTCTGGGTCCTGCTGTTTCCTCATCCTACCCAGGTTACCTTGCAAAACTGGACCCCCGCCATGCCCTGTGGAACACCTTTTTAAATTTTTGGTTGGGATGCTGCCAGGTGCATGAATTGTGAATAAAAGCCAAATAGGTCTTTAAATTTGTGAGATCTTGCTTTGTGTTTTTTGAGATGGGATCTTACCGTATTACCCAGGCAGGCCTCAAACTCCTGGGCTCCAGTGATCTTCCTGCCTCAGCCTGCTAAGTGGCTGGGACTACAGGTGTGTGCCACTGTGCCCAGCTGAATTTTGTTCTTTAACACCTAGTCCAACATAAACTGGGCCTGATAAAGGAGAAAGGATCACACCAAGGACAGCCACAGGTGTGGGGCCAAGGTGCTTCCCAGGGGCCGGAGCTTAAGACAGGCTGGGTAGAATCATTGGCAGGGTCTCCTCTCAGCATGGGGATGATAAACTCCCCAGCTGGAAAACTTCCAGACTTGGTGAAAACTGCAAACCCACAGACCCAGGAAACTCAGCCTCAGGCAGAGTAAATAAGGGAAGATCACACCAAGACAGAGCAGTCAAATCTACAGAACTGAGAAGTAGAGGGAACCTCTGCAAAACACCTGGAGGAAAGATGCAATTTCACAGCACAGAAACCTCAGCAGACTTCAGGGGGAAACTGGTGAACTGAGAAACTGCTGCAGATGTGGAGAGGAGACGCCAAGCCAGCGGGAGTTCTGGGGCCCAGGCGTCTGTCCAGAGAGGCAAGCTTTTCAGAAGACAGTGGCCCTATGGCGGGCAGGTTGAGCAACAAAGCTGGTGTTCTTTAAGACTTCTTAAAAATGGCAGTGGGTGGTGAGTGAGGAGGGGTAGAGCAATGGCTTCCATGCAAAAGGCTGCAATATACAAGCACCTATGTGCCATAAATGAAGTTACACTTCGACCTCTGGCTCAAAAGAGGAACAGGGACACGTTTACCTCTGGCCTCAAATGCCTAAAAGACTTAAAACAGAGAGGGAGATGGTTCTGAAATTACTGGACACAAGGAACCCAGGATAGGGACCTGAGAGTAGGGAGTGGCGTGGGGAGCCCTTGGGGACCCTATCTTCCAGCCTGGGAGGTTTCCTGGCCACTGTTAGGGGAAAGGGAACGGAGGGCAGCAAACGCTGAGCGGATGGCTTCATCAGGATGAAAAAGATGCTGTTGGGAAAATGACCAGGCTGGTGGGAAATATTTTCAGAACCCACATCTACGGAAGACCAAACCCAGAACTGATAAGCAGCTCTTAGGACTCTGTGATGAGAAGACCAACAATCACATTGCAAAAGACTTGAACAAATGTGGCACCCAAAGAAGACACACAGATAAATAAGCACAGCCAGGGCAGTGTGCACACCTGCGATGCCAGCTGCTCACGGAGGCCAAGGCAGGAAGATCACAAAGCTTGAGGCCACCCTGGGGAACTCAGGGCAACCTTGTCTCAAATAGTTAAAAAGGTCTGGGGTACAGCTCAGTGGCAGAAGGCTTTCCTAGTAGGATTCTATCTCCAGTACTGCAGAATACACACATAAACATTTTTAAAAGCACAGAAAAAGATGCTCAGCATTTTAGTCATTAAGGAAAATGCACAATTCTGCTGCCTGCCTAGCAAGCACAGGGACCCAAGTTCAATCCCCAGTACCAAAAAAAGAAACAAGGGCCGGGGGTTTAGCTCAGTGGTTCTGGTGCCCGACTTGCAAGCGCAAGGTCCTGAGTTCAATCCCTGGTACAAAAAACAAACAAACATACAAACCAAAAAAATGTACAATAAGTCAGGAGTGGTTCTGTGTGCCTGGAATCCAAGCACTCGGGAGGCTGAAGCAGGAGGATCACAAGTTTGAGTCCTGCCTGGGCAGCTTAGGCCTCTCTTGAAATAAACAAGGGCCAGGGGTGTAGCTCAGTGTGAAGGACTTGGGCTCAATCCCGCTTACTGAAGGAAAAAGAAAAGGAAAGAAAAAAGAAATGCCCATTGAGCACGGTGGTCATGCCTGTAATCTCAGCACTCAGGAGGCTGAAGCAGACTGAGTTCAGGGTCAGTCTGGACTATACACCATGTGTGACAGAAAAATATGTGAATGTTTACATTTAAAATAATTTATGACAGTAAGACACATTGCCATAAATCCCCCTCAGATGCTTTCCCTCACTTTAAGCACACATTCCACCCTTTCTGCAGGAGTTCTAGACGTATTCTGAGTGTCTTTGGTGGCAGAGTCCTGGCTGCCTCTGGGTCTGGGGTCCACTCAGAACACTTCCCTCTGACACAGAGCCAGAAGTGGCATGGCACCATGCCTGGTGAATGAGGTGGGTGAGGACACAGCGTTGTGTTTTTATGAGCCGCCTTTTCGTTGGATGGCCTCGGCAGCAGCAGTCACTGTATTTTGGTGGTGGTGGGGCCGGTACGGGGGATCGAACTCAGGACCTTGTGCTTGCGAGACAGGCATGGTGCCCCTGAACTAAATCCCTGGCCCCAGTCACTGTATTTTTGATCACACCCTTGAGGAGATTCGAAAGAGGTCTCCAGAGGAGAACTTCTCGAGCTGCTCCACACAGTGGCAAGGATGATGGGGTGAGTGTGTTCAAGATGGGGCAGCATTTGGATGGGAATTAATGGCAATGTGTCTTATGTGATAAGTTTTAAAACTTTCAGCATTCGCCATATGTTTTGATCACACTTGACAGTGAGATCCTTGCCATAAAAACTGAACCCAAGGAGAAGGAGGAAAAAAAAAAGAGGAGGAAGAAGATGGGGGGGGTGGAGAAAAGGAGAAGGAGAAAAAGAAAGAGAAAGAAAAGGAGACCTCTGTACAGGGCCACAGAACGGCCCAGGGTGACTTCTGAGGCTGGCGCTGAGGGGAAGCTGCACAGGGTCCCGAGTTGGCTGCTGGGAGGGGAGACGGCAGCCGCTTCCAGAAGCAGGTGGGAGCAGGTGGGAGCAGGTGGGAGCGTGCCTACGAGTTAAGCGTTCATTTTCCTGAAGTTTCATTCAGAAGAAATGAAAACACACGTTCACCTGCAGGTTTGCCTCCAACATTCCAGGCAGCTTCACTCACTACAGGCAGAGCTGGACGGAGCCCAAATGACCATAGGTGGACAGCAGGCACACGGAAGTCATCCAGGCAGGGACACCTTGGTGCAAACATGCCGTGGCTCCGTTCAGCCTCGTGTTCCGCCCGAGAAGGAAGGCAGACCCGGCTTGGACGCCGGCCATCCACTGGCACATGCAGAGGGTGCAGTCACCATCTGCCCTCGCAGTCAGGGTCCCACTCTGCGGCCAGGTGCCCACTTCCACCGCAGGCAGGGTGGGTGCCGGGGTCTCCTCCCTGCTGTCAGAGGCTGTGCTGCTTCATGAGAGGGCTGAGCGGGAGGGGCCGGTGAGGCTGAAGGCACGGCTTTCATAAAGCAACCTCGAGGCTTCTCTCGAACAGCACGGTGGCCCACCCTGCATGTGGGAGAAGCAGGTGGCGGGACCCAGGGGGCAGGAGCTGCAGAGCCCTTGGGAAGGATGCCTACAGCAACTGCACTGTGGGGCTCCGTTTCATTGACATCTCAGAAAAGGCAAAGCTGGCGACAGGGCGGGTGGCACAGCCACTTGGGCTGGGGCTGGGTAAGAGACTGACCATCAAGGGGAATGTGCGACCTCAGCATCATGGTGGTTCTCATAAAGCTGAACAAACGATGTAAAACCCAGGCCATTTCCCAGCAGGCTTTGCCCGACCCCACCCTGCCAAACCCACTGTACCACCCACTCTACTACCCAGCCTGCCCTGGGCTGGCTTCGCTCCCCCTTGGACTTGCAATGGACTCAGGCCCCAGGGCCTTTGCACTGTCTGTTTCCGCTTGGAACACTGCCTGGGTCTTGTGGTAGCTTTTTCTCCAGAAGGGTGGGGTCTTAATGGGGTCTCAGCGAGCATCATCTGTGTCACCTCTCCACTGACCACCTGTCTGGGGTGCCCCTGACCCTTCCCCGACCCAGAGTGCACAGGACGTGGTGAATCACCCCTCTGTCTGTGGAGCTTCCTGACCTGGTGTCCACCTTCTCCTTGGGGTGGGCTTCATCTGTCACTCGCGCCTGACATCCCCACCGAGAGCAGGATGCACACCGCAGGGTCACCAATCTGTACATGTCTGCTAAATGCAGGAAGACAAGTGTGTTCCAGGGTCACGAGTGGAAAACGCTGCCTTCATTTCCCCAACACCCAGGGCAGTGGCCGAGGAAGCTGCTGTTGTCCTCAGTGGTGGCTGGGCAGTGGGGCTGCTGGCCATCAGAGGGGGTCTCTCAGGCAGCGGGTCTGACCCTGCAGGCGGACAGCACAGCGCAACTCCTATGGAAAGAGGAATGTTTTTCTCACTTGATGGACAGCCCTTCTGTTAGAAACGTTACTTGGTGTTTAATGTTTCCTATCATGTGAAAGAATTCAAAATGCCTCACTAAAAACAAAAAATGAGAGAGTAGGATTCTGACTTCACATTAAACATGGTAATTGTGCTTGGAGGTCTGACTCAGGGCAGAAAACGCTCTGAGGGCCAGGTCTGCTTGCTCATTGGCTCTCGGGCCTTGGTGACCGTGGCCAGTGTCCTCGCCTGAGGAGACGCTGGGTCGGGCGCAGCTCCTCGGCATAGCGTTCATCTGCCATGCACCAGGACCGGGGTTGCATCCCTGGCACTGCAAAGAATAAGACAAATAAAATAAAAGTAAACGGCTGAGCTTGGGTTGCTCCCAGGATTTTGCGTTTGATTCTTTCTGCCAAGTTGCCTCTGCTATGGTATGAATGGGCTCCATCAGAAAATCACAGGATTAATAATTACACCCCGAGCTCCACAAAACCCTCTCTGTATGGCTGCCATTTTCTCCATTTGATGCATTTTCCCAGGAAAATAACAAAGCCACCTCGCAAGTGCCTTAGGCAGGGATGTTAAATTTAGCTGATGCCGTTTCCTCACGGGCCGCGTGACTCACCCCGCTCCCAGCCTGGCCTGCTGTGTGGAGCCATCGCGTGGCTGCTGGCCAGCCCTGGCCCCAGCCACCCCTGCATGTGAGCGTCCAGCAAAGTGCTCTTCGAGAGGAAAATGGTGTGGGGCCAAGGCCGGTCCCCTGTGCCACTCAGCCATACGCACCCTGGGCCTCTGTAGCTCTCCTGGTGCCTCTTCCAGCCTTGCTCCCAGGCTGAGGACGGAGCCGGGGCTTCACACCTCCAGGGCCAAGAGCAAGCGCGTCCTGCTTGGTACCATCTGGGCAGAGCATAAGGCCTCCCGCCCCGGAGTGGAGCAGACAGCTGAAGAGGCCGCTCCACGCAGCCACAAGCTCTGAGGGAGAGGCTGTGGTCCTGCAGGTCACACGTGTGACGGGGGACCTCGGCAGGATGGAGGGTGGGGATCAAATGCAGGCTGGAGGTCCCGACTCCCCTCCCTCTGCCCTGGGTGTGGCCTGGTAGCAGAGCCCGCCCTGCACCCCTACTGCGGCCCGGGCAGGGAGGGGGTCGCTTAGGTGCCGGGTGAGGTGCACAGGACAGCTGCCTTTGACACAGCCCTGGGTGGGCCTCAGTTTCTCCAGAGCCACACGTGGAGGCTGGGGGTGGGGTTCTCCCACCCAGGGTGATGGCGTGAACACAGGAAAAACACTAAGAAAAACATTTTCCAGAGCAGGAGGCAGCCAGCACTGCAAGTTTGGCGGCCAAGCTTAATGACAACATCTGAGTGAAAGTGTGTGTGTGTGTGTGTGTGTGTGTGTGTGTGTGCGCGTGCCTGTGTGCATGTACATGGTACTGGAGATTGGGCCCGGGGCTCTACTGTCTCCCAGCCCCTTTTATTTTTCATTTTGAGCCAAGGTCTTGCTAAGTTGTCCAGCCTGCCTTTGAACTTTGCATCCTTCTGTCTCACCCTCTCAAGGCCCATGTCATTGCACAACATAAGACCCCTCTGAACTTAAGACTGAACTCAGAGCTTCCACACGGACCTACATCCCCAGTCCTGAGTCTCCCTAAGTTGCTACGTTCCCCAGGCTGGGCTCAAAGCTGCCATCCAGCCCCAGCCCCCCAGGGGCCTAGGATTACAGGTGTGCACCGCCACGCCAAGCTCCCGGCTCCGTTAAACAGTTTCCCATTGCTTCTGATCTCAAGCAAGCAGCTCCCTACTCTCAGCCCTTCATTGTGAACCTAAAGGAAATGAAGGCAGGAAAAGTGACTCCCAAGGTTGAACAGCCAGGTGGAGCAGAGCGGGAACAGCAGCCACGCTTCTGACTGTGAGGACATTGCCCAAGTCTCACCAGGAGGGGAGCAGTGGGCGCCTCCACCTCAAGGACCTGGTGCAGCCCTGTGGTGGCCAAGCAGGCCCAGAGCTGTGGTCCCGGCCCTGGCAGGGACTGTTCCCTGCTTGCCTTCCTGGTTCCAAGGTGGCCTGAGCTTCCCTGGATGGAGCTGGAGGTGAGGATGGGGAGACAGCCTGGCCACTATTCCCAAAAACCTTAAAGAAAGGGGCCGGGGATGTAGCTCAGTGGTGCAGTGCCTGCCTGGCAAGCACAAGGCCTTGTGTTCGATTCCTGGTACCAAAATAAAAATAAAAATTAAAACAGCTGGGTGTGGTGACACATGCCTGTAATCCCAGCACTCAGGAGGCTGAGACAGGAGGATCACCACAAGTTCAGGGTCAGCGTGGGGTACATAGTGAGTTCAAGGCCAGCTTGAACGACATCATGAGACCCTGTCTCAAAACAAACAAAAAGCCCTTAAGGAAGGAGTCATGATAGTTCCCACTTTTGTTTTTGGATACCCAGGATCAAACTCAGGACCTTGCGCTTTCGAGGCAGGCTGCAGCACCACTGAGCTAAATCCCGGCCCTAAAATTCCCTCTCTTGACCTCCAAACTTGAACACCAGTGAAAGACAATCCAGAACTGAAAAAGAGACGTGCAGACTTTGGGAAGAAGCAAACACTACCTGAGGGGTGTAAACACCACAGGGTCTGGAGAGGGCTCTGTGGACATGGGACAGTGAGGCAGGTGGGTCTGCTGGTGATTTCTTTACCCACTCCTCACGTGTGGCTTTGAAGCCCATTTGCCTCCAGGACTCAGTGATGCTCTGGAAAGCCAGCTCAGAGGCTCAGGGTTTGCTCAGTGCCGGCTGAGCCATGCCCAGGAGATGTCCAGCTCCACAGTGCAGTCCCTGTGAATGCTGTGCCCAGATAATGGAGGGTTTGGTCCACCTTGAAGGACCTGTGTCAGGTGGGCCAAGGCCGACAGCATTTCTGAGACGTCAGACCCTGGGTCTGATGGGAGCAGCAGAGCCGCACTGGTCCAAGCTCGGGACCAAAGACCCAAGTCCCAGCCCCATCCTGAAGGATGAAGGAGATGCTGGGAGACCCTGAGGCTGTGGGCTCCCTACATTAAGCACCTACTACGTGCCAGAGAGACACCATGGAGGGCCAGGCAGACAGGTTGTCTGTTGAATAATATTCTCCAGGCTCTGGACCTCACCATGGATTAGCTCCTAAACTGTCTCTCAGTTACTTTCCTCATTGCTGAGCCAAAATACCTGACACCCACAAGTTAAAGGAGGAAAGGTTTCTTTAGCCCAGTTTGTAGAGGTTTCAGTCCATAATCTGCTGGCTCCAAGGCAGAGTGGCATCGCAGAGGGGCAACAGCTCATGGTGGGCAGAAGGCAGCAAAGCAACAAGGGACCGTAGCAGCGTCTTTCTGCCCCTTCTATCTTATCCGGGCTCCTTAGTGTGGGCACCACTCACTCTCTTGATCCTAGCGCCCCGGGCCTAGCACTGCACCATGAATCAATTCCAGCGTCACACGCTCTAGACGCAGCAGCCACCTCTGAAAAGCCCACCTATGACTGCAAGAGGCTTTGGGGGGCTTGTAGACACAGCCATACCATCGCCTGCTGCCCCCTAAGAGGAAGGGACAAGTGGGAACGAGCCTACCATGCCAGGGACAGTGAATTTTGTTGAGCAGACACTGGAGCCCCCGGGGACACAGGGACGCCACTGCTGTGTACCCAAAGCACCCACCAGGTCTGAGGGGACCCCGAGGAGGCGGAGAGGCACGGGGTGCCACCTAGCCAGCCTCCTCAGGGCCTGGCTGGGCGCTCCATTCCTGCACTCCCCCTGCCGGGACCCAGGCCAGTCCCCTCCGTCCCCTGTGCTGGCCCCTGAGGAAGGCTTGTTCCCATACAAATGTTTTCACAGGAAGTTTGCTGTGGGAGAGACAGGAGACTGAACAATGGATTTTTAAGGGAAACTGCAAAACTTCATGTTCAAAAGAATGAACATGGCCCTTTCTTGGCCCCCCGGGGCGCGGAGGGGATCATCCGGCCGGGGTGGGGCGGTGCGATGGGCCTGGCCCTGGCGCCGCGGGGCTCTCAGCAGAGGCGGTGGCCCTGGGAGCCTCCTTTCCCGCTGTCCGCCTGGCCCAGGACTCCGGTGAACAGGGCTGCCCTGCAAATCGGCTGTGTGTGAGCGGGTGAGTGTGAGTGCGCGCGCGCGTGTGTGAGATTGTGAGTGTGAGTGTGCGCGCGCGCGCGTGTCCTCCGGGCCGCCTGGACTCTCCTGGCCTAGCTGCTGGACCAGCAAGCTGGAGCTGGGACCCCACCTCCCTGCAACCGGTCTCGCTGTCCACGAGTCTTGTGCCCGAGGAGGCACCTGACCCCATGAGAGGTCAGAGGGTTGGGGTCGCCCGCGTGCTCTGGGCAGGGCACGGAGGGCTGGGGCGGGGCTTGCGGGCAGGGCCGGGCCTGGGCGGGCTCGAGGGAGTGGCTTCGACATGGGCGGGGCCGCGGCAGGACCGCCCCGTGCGCCCCCTTTCTGCCGCTTCGCTCCCTCGAGTTCGTCCGGGAGCCGCTTGGCCGCGGGCGAAGCAACTTTGCTGCGCGAGGCGGCGGCAACCTGGTCCCGGCCGGTCCGATCCAGCACGGAGCCACGAGGCCATGGGCGCGCTGGCCGGGCTGCTGGCCCCGCTGCTGCTGCTGTGCGCGCGGCTGCCCCGCGGCGCCAGGTGAGCGCGGGAGGGGCCGGGCGGGAAGCGGAGCGGACCCGACCCTGGCCTCGCCCGCCCAGGCCCCGCGCAGCTCTCTAAGCGCTGCCCGGCACTGTCCGCGCTCCGGAGCCAGTCCCCGCGCCGGCTGGCGACCTCCGGGCAGGACAGGGCTGGGTGCGCGGGGGTCGGGGTGGGGACCCCGGCTGAGGCCCGGACCGCGTCCCCCGAGCCTTTCCCACCCTGGGGACGACTCCGGGCGCAGGTGGATGGCAGCCAGGTGCCCCCGCGGCGCAGGAGCCGGTTCTGCCCTCTGGTGCAGGGGAGCAGCTGAGAGAAAGCCCCTTCTCCGTGGGCCGCCGGGTCCCCAGCTCCTTCCTGGCTTCCACCCTCCGAAGTGTGGTCACCAGGCCGTTCTGGGCCAGCCTGAGCCCAGCGATCTGTCCGGGAGCCATAGGGGCCCTGGAGGGACTTTCTGGAAATCGTCTTGGAGCAGAGGCTGCAGAGGAGCAGATCCGGGTCCCTAGAACTCTGGACCCCAGGGCCCAGCTGGTGGACACGAGACCATCAGAAGCCAGAAACGGCGAGCATCAGCCTGCGCTCGGCTGTGGCTGCTCAGCGGGTGTTGGGCCAGGGTCTCCCTGTCTCGGGGGAAGCAGGCCCAGAGGCTGGGTCCGGTGTGGATATGGCCTGGGGGCTGGAGAATCAGCCCTGACCAGGAGCAGCCGCAGCCTGGGGAGCCCTGTGGTCCCCAGGACCTCTCCCCGCACTTTTCCTGTGGGTGGAACATGGACGCAGCCCGGGCTGTGCTGTAGGTGGGGTGGCTGCTGCCCCTGGTCCACCGCTGTTGAGGCAGGAGTCTGAGATTCAGATGGCTCCAAAACCCTAAGGTGTTAGCCCAAGTTTGACACCAAAACTCATTTGGGGGCAAATCTGTGCTGCAGTGCCCTGAGGCTAATTTTGTGTTTGTTTATCTTATGTGCAGGGCTTATTTATAGATTTCCTGCTGGGGAAGTCTGGGACCCCTCCTCCCCAAATCTCTACATGCAGCGTACACATATCCTTTTCTGAGGTCTGAGACCCTCTCGTCCTGGTGGGTGTGTGGCTCCTGGGTGAAGGTGAGGGTGCTGCGCCGTGTCCCCGTCTCTGAGGAGGCCCTGGCCGCGTCCTCCCTCCTGTCCTGGGAGGTGGTGGATGCCACCGCCCCACGAAGCTCCCATCTCCTTTGCTAACAGAGAATCGTTACCAGTGCTCCACATTTCAGTCTGTCCATTAGCCGATTCTGCCCAAACTTTCTGCACTGGGCTTTGGCCTGGCCATGGCAGCGTAGGATAGGGATGAAGGCCGTCCTGAGGCAGAGAAGGCTGGGGTGCAGCTGTCTGCTCAGCCCTTGTGGCAACCTTCAGATGGGGCGTGGCTGCACAGCAGGCCTCCTTTCCATGGGCTCCTGACTCCCTGGCTGCCCCTCTCTCCTCTGACTCTAGGTCCTCATCCCTGTGGGCTGGAGCAGTCCCCAGTCCACATCCTGGAGTTTCCTCAGGGGAAGTCTTGGAGGGTGCAGAGTGCGCAGTGCTGGCTCTGGGGGTCGGGTCCCCAGGCATGCGCTGGCCAGTGCCGCGTGGGTGTCGCTCCTGGCTCCTGCTCTCCTTGGAGCTCTGGTGCGGTGGCTGCGGTGTTGTTCCTTGCCTTGGTAACCGGGATGCTAGCGAGGCTCCTGCAGCTCTAAAAGCAGAGCTGTTGGATCCGTGGGCTTTGTGTGCACCACACTGGAGGGGGGGCAGCACCCCGCTGCTTTGCTGAGCTGTGCCCGCCTCCCTCTCCCGGGGCACAGACGGTGACAGGGAGGCTTTGTTTCTTGGTGGGGCAGGAGGGGTGGGAGCCCCATGACCCACCAGGAGCAGCCCAGAGCGGCAGCTGATGTGTTTTCTCCGTTCAGGCTCTGCCCTGCGAGTCTGAATTCCTCAACTCCAGTGTAGACCTGGAGCCTGTGTGTCTCTGAGCATGTGTGATGCTCAGCCCAGGCCTCCCAGGACTTAGGAGGCAGAGGGAGACCATCCTGCCTCAGCTACCCCCAGAGCACAGCGTTTGTGCCTCCCCTGTGGGCCTTGCCTGTCCTGTGCGTCCTGACCCAAGAGGGACCAGTGGCCTCTGAACCCAGAGTCCAGCATGTGGAGTGCCCTCCTCTGCTCCCTGGCCCTGCACATCTGCTCACCCAGCATCCCAGGAGTGGTGATGGGTGGGGACTCCCTTCTTCTCAGGACATAGCAAAGGCCGTTGCTGCCACTCAGGGTGAGGGTGACTGGGCACGCTGTTGCACACCTGTCCTCCTCCCTTCCCAGGAGGCTGAGGCTGGAGGACCAATGAGCCCAGGAGTTTGTGACCAGCCTAGGAAACAGCAAGGGCTCATGTCTGAATAAAATTAATAAATTAAAAATATACAGACTGAGACAGATAAGCAGGAATATTTTCTTAAGGGCTTCCTGGGCAGCTAGGTTCTGGCCTTGCCTTGTGCCCCAAGCCTAGGCCTGGGGACAGGGAAGGAAGGACACACGTATGTGTCAGCCCTGAGACAGGCGGGGGCCCGGCCAGGGAACATGGTGTCTCCTACAGGGCTTGGTCCAGGCCTGCTGATGGCAGCTGGGCTGGTCCAAAAATAAATCCAAACTCAAATCCCTTTACATCTGGCCTTTGGGGCAGTTTGCATTCTTAGCTGTGCCTTGAGACGTCTCACACCTTGCTCCCTTCCCTGCAGTCCTGGGGGAGAGGGGCAGCAGTGCCTTGTCGGGGTGACCCGCAGACCTGACGCCTTGCTCCGCCCACCCGAAGTGGTGTCTGGGATAGGTCAGAGATTTGCACAATTTCCTTGGCTGAGGAACTTTTGGTTCAAAGACAGCCTCTTCAAAAGGACTGTTAGACG
Organism: Heterocephalus glaber; assembly: GCF_000247695.1. The sequence goes on along the minus strand of NW_004624818.1, from coordinate 7,861,460 downwards.
GGGGCAGGGACTTAGCTCAGTGGTGCTGCCACCTGCCTCGAAAGTGCAAGGTCCCAAGTTTGATCCCGGTACCAAAAAAAAGAGGACTATTAGACGAAGCAGAGGAAGGTGCATCAGCGGAAGGAGGATCTGGGCGCTTCCCCAATCCTGCAGCCTGCAGGGCCCCTAGGACGCCCCAGAGTGAGGTTCCAGGGCCCGGGGTCTAGGTCCCTGGTGGATGCAGGGAGGGGCAGAGCTGGGCGGAGTTCGCTCCCTGATGGAGAGGTGGGAGAGGGCTGCTGCTGGCCGAGGGTGCTGGGCAGGGGGCAGGCACCCACCTCCCTGTGTGCATTGTCCCTGGGGTGCTGCTTCCCCCACTCCCTGCTCTTCCTAGGGGCTTAAGGCGACCTGCAGGTCTCTTCTGAAATTGGCCCTCAGCCCTCAGAACGAGGGGCCAAGGACACTGGGAGCGTCATTCCTGAGCAGGCACCACCATTTCCCACTCAGCTTAGGAGGCTGCCCTGGGCACAGGCCCCTCTCTCAGGCCCCTTTCTGTGTACCTTCGCCCTCATACTCTGACGAGGCCTCTGGGAGGCCTGTGCCCTTGTCGGAGTCCTCCTGCTGCTCTTTAGGGAGAGCCCCAGCTGGAGACTCAGGGTTGCCTGCTTGGCCAGGTGGGAAAGGGAGCCCTGAAGGGGCTCAGCCCACACCGAGGGCCTGGGGCGTCTCCTTCAGGGCTGGGCAGGACAGGGAGGAAGTTGAGCGGGAGACTGAGGAATTCGGGGCTCCCTCCCCGGTCAGGGTCAGGACCTTGGCGGCCAGCCAATCCATGACCAGCGGCTTTGGTTCCCAGAGCAATGAATGATATTGGGGACTATGTGGGCTCCAACCTGGAGATATCCTGGCTGCCCAACCTGGACGGCCTGGTGGAGGGCTACGCCCGCAACTTCCGGCCCGGCATCGGAGGTGAGGCAGGGAGGGGGCCACCTCGGCTGGCAGTGGGTGTGGGCCTGCCGGGTCCTGGGCCTGGGAGGCAGGCAGGTACCAGGCTCCCCACCGACCCAAGCAGCCTCAGCCGCCCTTTCTCGCAGGGCCCCCCGTGAACGTGGCACTCGCCCTGGAGGTGGCCAGCATCGACCACATCTCAGAGGCGAACATGGTGGGTGCCGCCAGCTCTGTGCCTGCGCCTGTGCCTGTGCCCCCTGGCAGGAGGCGTGCTGACGGGTGCCCTCCACAGGAGTACACCATGACCGTGTTCCTGCACCAGAGCTGGAGGGACAGCAGGCTCTCCTACAACCACACCAATGAGACCCTGGGCCTGGACAGCCGCTTCGTGGACAAGCTCTGGCTCCCGGACACTTTCATCGTGAATGCCAAGTCCGCCTGGTTCCACGACGTGACGGTGGAGAACAAGCTGATTCGGCTGCAGCCCGACGGCGTCATCCTGTACAGCATCCGGTGAGCTGCAGGGTGGGTGCTAGGGTGGGCCTGGTGCCCTCCAGCCCCGCTGCTCCAGAGGTTGCTGACAGGAAGCCAACAGATTGGCTTTTTGGCCAACATGGTACCTTTTTGTTTCTTTTTGTGCCTTTTTGAGAGAGAGTTTTGGTTTTATTTGATGTTTTTGTCTTTTGTTTATTTTGTGGCACCCAGGCCTGTGCCCTGAGCTCTATTGTATTTTGAGACCGGATCTCCCTAAGCTGCCCAGGCTGGGCTCAAACTTTCAACCCTCCTGCCTCAGCCTCCCAGAGTGCTGGGGTTATAGGTGTGTACCACCACGCCCAGCTTCCTTTTTGGTTTTAAGTGGAGTTAAATTTAGGCACCTTGAATTAGCCATTTTAAAGTGAAGAGCTCAAGGGCATTTAGCATATGCTTCGCGCTGGGATTGTCACCTGTATTTATTCCTGAACGTCTCACTGCCCTGTACCCACCCAACAGTTACTTTTATTTCCCCATCCTGGAAGCCCCCGAGACCACGATTTGCTTCCTGTTGCCCTGGATTTGCCTGTTCTGAGCTCTCCTGTAGGTGGGTGGGACCCGTGGCCTCTCCTGGAAAATCAGACCACGTGGCAGCCCTGAGCCTCCTGTGGCTGTCAGCTGTGCCTCTGGCCGGGTGAGGGGAGCAGGTCCCTGCCCTGAGAGCCCCGAATAGCCCAGCACTGTCAGGGATGAAGAACACAAATCCATCCTCGTGGCCCCAAAGGAAGAACTGCAAACGTTACCAGTTTTATGTTCACGGCTGGGTGTTGAAGTCCAGCTTTGAGTCTGCACCCAGAGCTGGGCAACTTGCAAACCGAGCCCGAGGCGGCCGGACCCTAGGTGGCCTCGAGGGCAGGGGCTCCTCTGGGGGTGCTTCTGCAGCTCCTGGGCAAAGGCGGCCGGCCTCACGCGTACCCCGTCTGTGCAGAATCACTTCCACAGTGGCCTGTGACATGGATCTGGCCAAGTACCCCATGGATGAGCAGGAGTGCATGCTGGACCTGGAGAGCTGTGAGTGGGCTCCCTGTGGCCGGGGCCTGAGCCAGGGTCCTGGCTGGGACGAAGGTCCCCACTATGGTCACCCCGCTCTGGCTGCCCTGTCCCCATCCACCTGCCCCAAGGTGTGGGGTGGATGGGCTCTCCTGCTAGGCCTGCAGGGCTGGGCCGGGCCGGGCCCCCCACAGCCCCCACTCCTGTGGGCTCCCTGCAGATGGCTACTCCTCCGAGGACATCGTCTACTACTGGTCCGAGAACCAGGAGCAGATCCACGGGCTGGACAGGCTGCAGCTGGCACAGTTCACCATCACCAGCTACCGCTTCACCACGGAGCTGATGAACTTCAAGTCAGGTAACAAGGGCCTCTCCCTGAGGCACGCGGCCTCCTCCTACTTTCTAACTGCACTGCGGCCTGGCTTGAGGGCCAAGGATGCAGATGGCAACCTGAGGCCGACACTGCTGGCTGCACAGGTGGCGCGGACCAGGCCTAGGGACGCCTGTGCCGTGCTGTGGCCAGTTTCACCCTCTTATTCCTCAGCCCTTTCTCTTCCCAGTAGTCTGGGCTTGGGGGGAACCTGAAGGTGGGCTTGGGGTCCTCCCACCCAGGGACTGCAAGGCTCTGGGCCAGGCTTCCTTAGCCCCCGTGTTCCCCCAGGACGCGGCTGTGCACGAGGGTCTCTGGGGCCAGCACCAAGGGAAGGCCGGGTTCAACGGCCTCCCTTCTGCGCCTCACCATGGGCCCAGTGCTGGCCACAGCCCCTCTCCCTGTGGGCTGATGGTGGCTGTCCCTGCAGCGGGCCAGTTCCCCAGGCTCAGCCTCCACTTCCACCTGCGGAGGAACCGGGGCGTCTACATCATCCAGTCCTACATGCCCTCTGTCCTCCTGGTCGCCATGTCCTGGGTCTCCTTCTGGATTAGTCAGGCAGCAGTGCCCGCCAGGGTGTCTCTAGGTATGGCTGGGGTCACTTCTCCCCCAGGGGCTGCTGGGAGGCCACACAGCAGGACCCTCCAGCCAGTTCTGGGCCTGGGCCTGGGCCATCTGTCCCCGGCAGTGACATGGGGCAGGGGGTGGGGCTGTTCCAGGACCCAGGCCCTGCTGAGCGGGGTGCAGAGAGGAGACAGTGGGGCTCCAACAAGGGCCCACCGGCACCCCCTGTCCCCAGGCATCACCACCGTGCTGACGATGACCACGCTCATGGTCAGCGCCCGCTCCTCCCTCCCACGGGCCTCGGCCATCAAGGCGCTGGACGTGTACTTCTGGATCTGCTACGTCTTCGTGTTTGCGGCACTGGTGGAGTACGCCTTCGCCCACTTTAATGCTGACTACAGGAAGAAGCGCAAGGCCAAGGTCAAGGTCACAAAGCCTCGGGCAGAGGTGAGAGGTGGGTGGGCTCCGGGCAGTGTGGGGAGGTGGTGCGGGCCCTGGATCCCCACCCAGCCTGCGCAGGCCACAGGGACAATGCTGAGGCAGAGTGGGCAGAGCTGCTGGGCACCTGGCAGCTGGGGCGGCTGGCTCAGCCCTGTCGCCCGCCTCATGCAGGTGGACGTGAGGAACGCCATCGTCCTGTTCTCCCTCTCCGCTGCGGGGGTCACCCAGGAGCTGGCTGTCTCCCGCCGCCAGTGTCGCACCCCTGGGAACCTCATGGGCTCCTACAGGTCTGTGGAGGTGGAGACAGGGCCAAGGAGGAAGGATGGGGCGCCAGGGGGCCGAGGGGGTCTCCGAGGCCGGCTCAAGCCCATCGACGCAGACACCATCGACATCTACGCCCGCGCTGTGTTCCCTGCGGCATTTGCGGCCGTCAACATCATCTATTGGGCGGCCTACGCCTTGTGAGGGCAGGCGGTGGCCCGGAAATGGCCAGGGGAAGGACGCACCCTGTCCTGCTTTGAGGTGGATGACACGCATGCTCCAGGAAGCTTGGGCCCCTGAGCTTTGCCCCAGTCCCGCCTGCAAGAGCAGCCTGTAGCCCTGCAGACCAGCAGCCTCTGCGATGGGCAGAGCCGCTGACCAGGGCTGGGCAGGTGCAGCTCACCCTGGGGAGCTGTGAATTTTTAGACTCAGACCATCCTGGTTTCCAGGTCTTTGCTCTGCGGGATCAGAGAGCAGGCGGTGGCAGGGCAGTGGCCTCTGTCAGGGCCCTTGCAGGAGAAGGCATCCGCAGGTTCTTTGGTCTCAGCATGAAATAAAGCCTGCTTCAGTCTCTGCCGCTGCAGCTGTGTCTGGCCATGGCATCCCTGCCCCTCTGCGGGCTTGAGGGTGGAATGTGGGGGAGTCTGGGATGGATGCACTCCTGACCCGGGACCCCTCCTGAAACCCTGGGGCTGGGACAGACTCCAGGTCAGGGAAGCCCAGGGGGTGTGGCCTGGAGATGAGCTGTACGGCCATGTCTAGGGCACAGGTGAGGGCAGAGGTGCAAGGAGTCACCAGCCCCTCGGTCCCCAGGCCTGGGGCCTCATGTGCCTTCTTGGAATGCAGGGACCACCAAAGGCCCCATCATCACCCCCAGTTCCTTCCCCCTGGCTGCCACCACTGCCAAGCCCCAGGGTGATAGCATTGCAGCCCGAGGACCCTGCAGCTGTTAGAGCAGGGACAGCAGCTCTTAATAAAGGGTCCAGCTTTTCCAGGACACTGGGTCCTGCCACACAGGAGAAACGAAGGGTACAATTAGCAGGACAGCTGCTCACCTGGGTCTGCTGCAGGGCCCAGCTGGCCAGAACCAGCTGAGGCCAGCTTGCAAGAGGGGATGGTGGCCCAGGCCGAGCGCCCTGGCTCCGCAGGGTGGCGCTGGCCTGTGGTGCCACTCTGGGTCCCTGCTGGGGGTGGGCGTTTCTGCAGGGATGGCTTCCCAAAGGACAGCAGGGGGCATCAGCACTGCTGCCCACACCACAGCCCAGCGCTCACCACTGCAGCTCTAAGACCCTCCTGGCACCAGGCTGCCTGAAGACCCTGGTGCAGGACAGGCTGTGAGGTGTAGGGTGGCCTGGGCCGCACAGAGCCAGTCTAGAGCCAGCAGAGAGCAGGTGGCTGGGCAGCCGTGGAGCAAATCTGGGTCAGCTGGGCCCAGGCCACCTCCTGACAGCAGGGTGGGCAGGCCCCCACCAGCTTCGAGCACAGGGCAGTGGCACCTCTGCTCAGTAGGCTGCCCTGCAGGGTGGCTGTTGCCTGCCTCCACGGACCCCAAGAGTTGTGGGGAGGGGCGTGCCCCAGAAGCACACATGGTAGCCACTCAGCTGGGCCCCAAGGACGCCCACGGCCACCTCCACCCCAGGGCCACCAGGTCCTGCCCTAAGGAAGGCCGGCAGGGTCAGAGCGGCACTGGGCCTTTGGGAGGGGAGGGTGAGGTAAAGTCCACGGAGCCATGAGCCCACCTGACCCAGAGGCCCTGGAAGGTTGTGCCTCCCCCACCGGGCCCGGCCCGGCCCAGTGCGGCCCCCGCCCGCCTCCACCACCCGTGGCGGCTCTTTCTGACATGTACCCACAGGGAGCTATTTAAAGCCGGCCTTTGTGACAGCCTTGGGCTCCCACGCGGCCGGGCCCACCCAGGCAGCAGCCTTTGCTTGATGCGGCAACCAGCAATCCTCCCCACAGCCTGCAGGCTGCTATTTCCGCCCACGTGTTCACAGGCCAGGAGGGGAGCAGCGCCGGTCGGAGGCTGCTCAAACATGACTTCTCTTCTGGCAGTGATGGCAGGTGCCAACCCGAGGCTGGGGTGGACCGAAGTCTGCACGGGAGAGGAGCTGGCAGGTCCTGGGTAGAGGTCCGGGCAGAGGCGCTGCGTCCCAGTGGGGAGGGGCTTGGGGGTCCGTGGCTTCCTCTCTGCTTTGATGGAATGTGTGCTGGGAGCAGGGCCCAGGGAGCAAGGGGGTGGCGCCCCAGCCTCTCCTCGGCCAGGGCAGGACAAGCTGACCTTGCCCTTCCTCTCCATGAGGCAGGTGGCCACAGGCCGTATGGGGCCACACAGGGGCAGCCTCACTGGGACCCCTGACCCAGAGCCCCGAGGACTGGGTGTAGGGAGGCTCTTTGTGGGTGTGGGGTCAGTAACAAAGCAGCAGAAAGGAGGCTTTAGGCCAGCAGAAGTCCACTGTCCTCATTCTGGAGGCCGAGGGGTGCGGTCCAGGTGTGGGCAGGGCTGCTTCTTCCCAGGCTCCTCTCTGGCTTCCACCACACATGGCGCCTGTCTCTGTTCCTTCCGTTCATACACAGGCGCTGGCCCTGGGTTTAGGAGCCACCTGCCTCAGTCTGGCCTGTCTTTTTTTTTGGTACCGGGGATCGAACTCAGGACCTTATGCTTTTGAGGCAGGCAGCGGAACCACTGAGCTAAATCCCCGGCCCCCGTCTGGCCGGTCCTAACCGAGCACATTATTTCCAAATAAAGTCATGTCCTGAGGTTCGAGGTGGGGGCACTATTTGACAGACGGGGTCACCCGAGAGGCAGAAGCCATGGAGCATGGAGAGACGAGAGAGGGACAACTGGGGATGTCTGCATGACCAGGCCCCACGTCCGCATCTCACATGGCTCCACCACCCCGCTTGGCCGAGGACTGCCCTGGAGTGAGCAGGTGCCCCTGGAGCTAGAGGTGGCACCGCCAGCAGCAGCTTCAGTCCCCCTGGGCTGCTGTCCCTTCCAGATGTGGCCTGCTGGGGACGGGGCTCCCTTCTGTCCCCTGCACTGCTTACATCTGCTCAGGGGCCACATTTAGTCTGCCCACAGCTGGCTCTTCAAGGTGGTGGCTGTCATAGCAACAACAGCCACCCAAAAACAGCCACAGTGGCGGGGTGTTGGGGACAAGCCAGGCTGTCTCTGCAGCTGCAGGTGACCTGCAGCATGAGGACACTTATATTCTTCACCCCCATCCCTGGTGAGCATTCCTGTGGGCTTGGGCACCTCTGCTGCAGTGCCCGGCATGTTGGGGACCCTCCCTGTGCCCTCTGGCAGCTGCCCTGGCCCACAAGTGCCTCATGTTCCCTCATGCTGTGCACCTGCTGGGGGCTCTGGAATGAGCTGCAACTTTCTGGGTCCACAGACCAGGAGAGGTTGGCTTGGTCCCTTTCTCCCATGGGCCTCCTACACCACAGGTCCGGGACAGCGAGGGAGCTGGCACGGGGGTCCTGGGGGTCAGGGTGTGAGCCCAGTGTGGGTCACAACCCTGTTGGATGGACACGGGCCAGCGGTCCATTTGTCACTTGGTCTCCAGAAGCCACTATATGCACACGGGCTATGTGTCATGTTGGGTTCCTGGTGTCACTGGCAACTTGGAGCCTGTGTCCAGAGGCCCTCCGGACTGTGGGTCCCTGCCAGGAATGGACACTCTGCCGAACAGCGGCAGACAAAGGGCCCTTCTCCTGGAAGATCAAGCCCTCTTCAAACAGCTGGGTTTGAGATGCAGCTCAGATCCGGGAAGGAAGAGGAATCAGTTTTCCATTGTGGCTGTGACCTCAGTCTTCCTTCTCCCAGGTTCAGCCGTCTCCGGTTTGGGGCCTACAGTGTCCCATGAGTCACGCTCCCTGATCCCAGTGCCCTCTCTCCCTCACCCTTGCTCCTGTCCACCCAGCTTGGTTTGAAGCCTGCCGGCAGGCAACACACTTCTCAGTGATGCCAACGCCTTCCTGCTGCTGCCTTTCCTGTCTTCTGGGCCCTGCCGCGTTAAATTAGTCACCAGTGATAGCTGTGCTCAGTAAACCCTCTCCCCACCCAGCACCTCCAGACCACCCCGCTGGGCCCCAGGTTCCCACCGGGACTGCACCTTGGGGAGCAGGTCCTGTGCACCCTGAGCCAGCAGGCTGGGACTGGCCTCACCTGTTGGTCCTGGAGAGAAGCCAGGGCAGGTTTTGAAGAGCACACGTGGCCCCTAAATGGGGTCCCCGAAAAGATCCCAAGCCCTGCCCTTGGTACCTGTGAAGGGAACTTTACTTGGAAATAGGGACTTTGTAGATCAAAGTTAAGGTGAAGCCACCCTGGATTAGAATGGCCCCAGTGTCTATGAGGAAACAGGCACCAGGGGCCGGGTGGAGAAGTCACACAGCAAAACGACAGGAGCCGCGTCTGCACCTTGGCCACAGACTTCTGATCTCCAGGACTGCATGACGAGTCCATCCTGGTCATCTGTGGCAGCAGCCACGCCCCGGGGAGTTAGTTCTCCTGTGACCCCAGCTTCAGGGACCTGTCCTTCAGGCCAGCAAGTCCTCTCCTGGGCCTGACTTTCCGCACTGCCTGCTCCTGCGGCCGAAGACAGGCTTCTCTACATGCCGCCCTCGAGGACTCTGATGCTCACTCGACCCCGCGTGGTTGGCTTCAGATTCAGCCTCTGTGAGAGCCCTGCAGCCTAGTTGTCACCACCCGGGTCCTGGCAGCGGCATCCTGCACTCACTCTACCAGGGAGACCCACAACCATCCCGAGTCTGCTCTTCAGGCTGCTTCCAGGACCCATGGGTGACCCCACGAGCAGAGTGAGAGGATTTCAAGGCCTGTTGCTGAAGGAGAAAGTGATCTCGGCAGCAGGAGGGAGGCGGCCGGGGGAGGCCCGTGAGGGCCTGTGCAGCAGCGGGTGTCTGCAGCAGCTCAGAACTGTCCTGGGGACAGCCGGGCCTTGTGGGTTTGCCAACATCACCTGCCAGTCGGGGATCGTCACCCTGGGGGTGGAAATGTCAGTTCCTGCCTTCTCATTGCCCTACACCGGGAGGGGCCCTGGGCAGAGGCTGGGGTGGGAGAGAGAGGGCCCCATGGTCAGTGTCTGGCACCCTCCAGCTTTCTCCTGGGTTCCCCTCAAGGATGGTGGCGGGGCCACAGCTTGGACTTCCCGCTCAGGGCTGGCCCTTGTCACATAATTCCAGGTGCAGCGCCATCTTGGTGTGTCTCTGTTGCTCCTTGGAGGACTGGGGGCCAGGCCTGGTGGGAAGGCATCCACACACTTGCTGCGCTGTGGTCAGTGCAATCTGCCTCTCACAGCGCGTGATGCTGAGGCAGGCGACTGTCCTCCTGGTCTCCATGGTGGGTGCTGTGGGGACGCCCGGGGCAGGGCAGTCACCGGCCCATCCCAGCTGTCCAGAGCTGGGCCTAGTGAGAGTCTGGGGGGCTCTGAAGATCTGGGGAGCCCCTCAGGCCACTGGCCCTTCCCTCTACACCCAGGCACCCTAGGTCAGAACTCGCAAAACTAACAGCCAATGTGCATGGTGGGTTCGGATGAACCCGACTTTCTCCCGCACCTCGTCCTGGGCTGGTGGGAAGGGGATGCAGTCTTTCTGTGCTCCCGGGCTCTGGGGTTTCTGACCGATCCTGCCCAGCATTCCCAGGAGGCTCCAGGGCACGTCCTCCCCAACCCAGGACACGGGGTGCGTGGGGAGGGCCCACTGGTGGTGCCAGCTTCGTTTGCCCCTTTTTGTTCACCCCTCAGATTTACAGAATGACAGTGAAAACATCAGAAAGACCTTGCCTATCTCTTGAGTCTGGCATGGAGCTGATTGGCAGGACACTGAGCTTGGCAGGCCCCATGCACTCGGGAGGACAGAGCTGCAAGGAGCCCAAGGCCCAGCTGGTGCCCCGTCCTGCTCATCAGAAGCCTCCGTGCTGGAGGAGGGCCTTGTCCCTCGTGTGGCCCCACTTCAGTAAGCACCTTGGCCTCCTGGGCCTCCAACCTGGACACAAGGACTCCACACTCCCCGAGGGTGCAGTGCAGGGCTGGGTGGCCTCACCTGGATGCCAGCATCCACACTTTCCCCTCAAAGACACAGTTCTGGGGGTGCCTGCCTCGCTGTGGCGGGGCGGGGAGGCTGGACAGGACACAGGGGCAGATACCTGGGAAGATTTCACAACACAGTGGGGCATGCACTCCCACTCCCTGGGACAGGGAGGACTCAAGCAGCTTCCTGTCCTGGTGGTCAGTGGGGTCAGCAGGGCCTGTGTGGCGAGGTCTCGGGGAAGAGGGGAGAGGAACCGGGACACGGCCAGGCTGCAAAGCCTGAAGGCTGAGGTCTCCCTGCTGGGCAGACCCTGCTGGGCCATCTGCTGCTGCTTGGTCAGTGCCACCTGGCAGGGGCCTGGCCACTCCGTCCTGGCAGAGCTGCTGTGGTCTGGCGTACTTGAGCGCTGGGCACTTGCGTGTGTGTGTGTGTGTGTGTGCGCGCGCGTGCACAACTTGGCCACAGGAGCCTGTGTGTGACCCCCCCTCCTCAGAGGCCACAGAGCCGCTGGTCAAGTGGGGCCCACTGTGGACCTGGGCTTCCCTCTGCTGCTGGCCCCATCGCCTCTCGCCCTGGACTTGGATCCACCTGCGAGGACATGGGGTCACAGAGTGGTTTCCAGCCACCCCAGACCACGTGGACACCTTCAAGGCTCTGGATGCCGTCTGCCAGCCTGCTTCCTGCAGTCAGTGCCATGTGGGCTGGGGACCCACAGGACAGAGCCGGGCCATCTTCACATCCTCGGCCTGGAAGCCTGACCCCCAGGCAGCTCATCAACTGCCCAGGCCTCAGCCCCCTGTGAGGAAACCAGAGCGGGCACCCCCCTCCCTCCAGCGATCTGGGACGCGGGGATAAGGTCATGTTCCTGAGGAAGGTTCGGAGGCCTCCCTTGCGCTCGGTGGCATCTCCCTGTAGTTGTCCAGTTAACTGACTCTATTTTCACCGAGCTAAAATAGCGCTGCTCAGCCTGTGCTTACGTTGCCATGGCGACGGGGTTCTGGCGCCGCCGTAGTCCCTCAGCCTCCGCCCCTCTTAGATCGGGGGAGACTCCCGGCCAGCGGGACAGGATCCGGTCCCCAGGGACGAGCCGCACACCCAGCTGAGGCGGGAGCCCCGCGTCCTAGGCAGGTGACTCCGGGCGGAGCGTCCGGGGCAGGCGGCCGGAGCTGGGCCTCACCGCCTCCCATCCAGGGCCTTACCGCCTCCCACCCAGCACCTCCGACAGACAAAGTGACTCAACCCTTTCCCGGCTCTGTTGTCCCTTGGTGGAGCTCGCCCCGCCCTCCTGGCCCCGCCCCGGGGGCGAGCGCGCACGGTGTGTGTGGGGGGGCGCACGCAAGATCTTGCAAGGCGCGCAGACCCTGGCTGAGTCGTGGTCTGGTCCGTAAGATTTAAACCGCACCAGCGGCAACGGGCGCAGTGCGGGAGACTCAGGCCCCGCCTTCTGTTCGGCCGGCGCTCCAGGGGCCGGAGCTGCAGCGAGGTGGGGCCGCAGTCCTGGGAGCCGGGGCGGGCCACCCCCCACAGGCCGGAGGCGCCCCCGATCCGCCCGCCCTTCCTGGCCGCGGGCTCCCGCGCCCCCTCCCGGGCACGCTTGGCACCACAGCGCCTTGGGGACGCGGGGCTGCCACGACGGGTGGAATATGCACGGCCCCGTCAGGGGCAGGACAGGCTGCCTGGACGGGAACGCGCACACGGACGTGTGGACCAGACACACAAACACGCACGCCCCCGCTGGCGGTGCCTCTCCAGCCCGGTCTCACGCTGGCCCGACTTGGTCTGGTCAGTGGCTTCCCCGCCCCCTCCACCCCACCTCCTCTGTTTCCTAGGCTTTCTCTGACCTCCTTGTTCCCGGCCACAGGGCCCTTGCACTGCCGCCCCTTCTCACCGTCCTGTCCAGGCCAGCTTCCCTCCTGGGATTGCTCCCTTGGTCCAAAGAGCTGCCACCCCAGGACATGTGTCTCCACCAGCAGCCAGGGCTCATGACAAAGACAGGAAGCATCTGGTTCCCGACCCACCCTCAGCTGATTGCCAAGCACCTGTCAGCACAGGCTCGGGCCTTCCTGCAGCCAGCTGGGCCTCCTGGAGTCAGCCTCACAGCTGGGATGCCTGGAGAGAGGGGTGTCCCCAGCCTGCAGGCGGGGTGTCACTGGAAGTGAGGATCTCACCAAAGGGACATTTGACAAAGAAACCGGAGACAGAGCTGGTGCAGCCTCCCTGGTGCCCGCCCCGCGGGGGGCGCCCTCACCCTGCTCAGCCCTTGGTCACCACGGGCCCCCCCTCAGTCCCCTCATCTGGGGACGGGCAGCTCTAAGGGCCCCTAGCCTGTCTGGCCGGCCACAGCATGGGCATCCAGGGGCCAGGGCTGGAGCTGGAGGAGCCTGTGTCACTTTTGCAACCAGTTCTTCACTTTGGAAACCTCAGGCATCTGTGCAAAACCTGGAGGTGGGAAGGACCGGCCCTCAGCCCCACCAGAGTCTTGCCCAAGGTCACTTTTGCCCCTGCCTGTGTGTGTCTCTCTGGTTCCAAGGGTCACCGCATGTCCTGCGTGCTCTGGGAGGCCCTGGGGGTCCTTGCAACCACCACTGTGCAGGACCTGATTCCCAGGTGGCCAGGCAGTGACCGGGAGGAGCTGACGCTGACGCAGGGCCCTGGGAGCCTGTGCCTGCTCATCCCTTCCAGGTGCCTGGAGAGGCCACAGCCTGACCGTGGAGGGTGGCTTTGTAAACAAACACTTGGGCCTGTCCCTAGGTGACAGTGAGTCACCCAAGGCTGCTGCCCTCCCTCGGGACCACACCCTCTGCTCTCCTGTGCTGGGAATTCCCAGCCCCTAGCCACAGTCTGGAGGCAGAGGAGGGCCAGGGCCCGCCTTTGTGTCCTTGCCCTTGTCATCAATTAGATCCAAAACACGGAGGCCTCCACCTTCCTGGCCAGGGAGGGACCCACGGGTGTGGCTGGGGGAAGTTTGTAGGACCAAGGGACCCTGGGCCCTGCGCCCTCTGGGGCCCCACAGGCCTCCCTCCCGGATGGGTGCCCTCTCCTACTCCAACCTCTAGAAAAGTGCCCACCTCCAAAATCCAAGTAGGGCTCCTCCAGCCTGTCCTCACCAGGACTGGGGGCAGTGGTGACCTCGGAATAGCTTCTGATACAAGGGTCCCCTTACGTCCCCCAGTAAGCATCCCCTGGTTAGAAAGAGCTCCTGACTGGGGTTCAGCTGCTGTGTCCAGTGGGGCCTTGGCTGGGGCAGGTCCCAGAAGTGGTGTCCAGTGGATACAGGGACACGCTTGCTGGCTCCTCCTGCCTCCTCCCCAGACCAGCCCGAGGAAGTTTGGGGAGGCAGAGGCCCCTCCCCCGGGTAAGGCCTGTGCCCACCAAGGTGCCCTTCCCAGTCCTTGGGAAGTGTCAAGGCTGGGTGCCAGAGTGGACTCCTGATGGCCTGGGGACAAGGCCACAGCAAGCACAGGGGAGGCGGGGCTGCCAGCTTCCCAGCCGGTCCTCCCAGAGTCACCCTGCCCGCTGGGTGTGCAGGATTGCCGGTCATTTCAGTAGGTGAAGGGCCCGCTGTCTCCAGAAACAGCACCGAATCCGGACCATAGGGACAGTGTCCTCCTGGCCCCAGGGCCACCTCCGAGGTCACCAAGAAGGCACCAGCGGAATCTGAGGCACAAAAGCAAAAGGCTGAGAAGTCTTTATGACGGTATAAGATTCGAGGTATAAGGCCGAGAGGCGAAGTGGAGCGGAGGCAGCGAGTGTAGACGACTCTTCCCTGCCTGGGACCTGGGGTTCGCAGGGACGGGAGGGGGTGGGATCCCCCGATTCTAGGCCCTCGGGAATCCCGGGCCTGAGCTGCTGAGCCTGGTTCGCGGTCCTAGACCACCTAGATTCGCGGCCGCTGGAACCACCCGGAGTGTCAGCTCGGACAGAGTCTTCACTCCGTGCGCCCGGGGACGCGCACCGAACACCCCGGGCTCCGCTCCCGGCCCGGGCCCAGCTGCTTCGTCGCTAGGCGGAGCCACACCGCGCGCGTTCCCATTGGCAGCAGGTGGCCCCGCCCTACCCGACAGGTAATCCACCCGCGCTCCCATTGGGCTGTAGCCGTCGGCGCCCCGGGGATTGGCCAGGTGGAGCCCCGCCTCGCCCTCATTGGCCGCAGGTGCCGCGCCCCTGGCACACCGCCCGCCCCCCATCGGCCCGCGCGCCCCCGCCCGAGTCCCGCAGCGTGGCGAGGCCGGCGCCGTCCGTCGGGCCTGCGC